>LR738714.1:72619436-72650022 GCA_902687465.1 Secale cereale
GGGGGGGGGGGGGGGCTCTCGCCCCTCCCATGCCATGGAGACCAAGGACCAGAGGGGAAAGCCTTCTCCCACATACGGAGGAGGCCAAGGAAGAAGAAGAAGAAGGAGAAGGAGGGGTGCTCTCTCCCCCTCGCTTCCGGTGGCGCCAGAGTGCCACCGGGGCAACGATCGGGATGACGATCGACATCAACAATCTTGCTACCATCCACACCAACTCTCTCCCCCTCAATGCAGCGGTGTAATACCTCTTTCCCCCATTGTAATCTCTACTTAAACATGGTGCTCAACTCCATATATTATTTCCCAATGATCTATGGTCATCCTATGAAGTTTGAGTAGATCCGCTTTGTTCTATTGGTTAATCGCAATCTTGGTTGGTATGATTATATATTTTATTTATGGTGCTGTCCTACAGTGCCCTCCATTCTCGCGCAAACGTGAGGGCCCCCTGCTGCAGGGTGTTGCAATATGGTCATGGTTTGTTTACAGTGGGTTGTGAGAGTAACAGAAGCTTAAACCCGAGTAAGGGGCGTATGATGTATGGGAGTAAAGAGGACTTGATACTTAATGCTATGGTTTGGTTTCACGACCTTAATGATCTTTAGTAGTTGCAGATGCTTGCTAGAGTTCCAATCATAAGTGCATATGATCCAAGTACGGAAAGTGTGTTAGCTCATGCCTCTCCCTCATATAAAATTACAAGAATGATTACCGGTACTTGTTATCGATTACCTAGGGACAAATAAATTTCTTGTTGAAAAAAGCTATCCACTTTTATTATCTTGCAAAGTACTTCTAGTTTTATTCTTGCAAAGTAGTTCTAGCATCACACCTACAAAATAGTTTCATACTTGTTTCCGGTAAAGCAAACATTAAGCGTGCGTAGAGTTGTATTGGTGGTCGATAGAACTTCAGGGAATATTTTGTCTACCTTTAGCTCCTCGTTGGGTTCGACACTCTTACTTATCGAAAAAGGCTACAAACGATCCCCTATACTTCTGGGTTATCAAGACCTTTTCTTGGCGCCATTGCCCGAGAGTTATAGCGTGGGGTGAATATTCTCATGTGTGCTTGTTTGCTTTATCAGTAAGTAGTTTTTATTTTCTGTTCTAAGTTATTCTCTATCTTCAGTTATGGATATGGAACACGAAACTCAAAAAATTAGTGGTACTTGCTATGCAAATCGACTGCCCCATAAGGTGGTAGCATACGTACCCCGCGTACACAATTATGCCCTTAAAATACCTTGGGTGGTACTTGCTATGCAAATCGACTGTCCATAGTTCGGCTTGACCCTATTCGGACTCTAAAATACATCTTCTTTTTTAGGGTCATTTAAAAGAACCCACATTGTTCACGGCTGTGCAGGACACTCTTTTTTAGAAACATGTTTTCTTTTTTTACAGGCGACCATCATAACCAAGGAGAAAAAGGCGCAGACGTGCAGCAGGGCCACGTGTTGAGATTTCTTTTTAGATTCAGGCTCTGCATAAACCTTTTTATTCTCTTTTATTTTCTTTTACTTTTTGGCATGCTGTTATTGACATTATCTGTAACCTCATGGCTTGATGTATTAAACGGGATATAAAAGAAGCGGTTTGGTTCCAATTCACTTGGAGTTTATTTTATTTACCACCTGTGTTCTCCACCCCCAAGTCAGATCGCTGCATGTGCCTTAATACCTGGACTTAATACCACGAGCTGTATTCCTAGCACACCTCCAAAAAAAAGTCCGAACACCTATAGGGAAATGTTCGGCATCCCGGATATTGCATTACATGCATCGACTTCGAATCATGTCTTTGGTCTATAGTTGGGTTGCCCGGCTCCTGTGCTTGCCACCTTACATTCCGCATTGTTCGGCTAAGGTAGTAAAGGGAGAACTACTGCAATTGTACTTCTAGTTCGTCCGGTCAAGTACCTCAGTAGAGAAAACCGAAAACTTACTGTCATGATGAGGCGAGAGCCAGTCAAGCGATTCGGTGACTTAGTGTTATACTATGATCGATAGAGATCCGCTCCATGTTATACGAGGGGCTGGTCTTCGCCCAGCCGCGTTAGAATGGGCACCATAGCTCGGAAGCCCTACACGCACCAGGGGCTAGTACTTAGCCCCACTAGTCAAGCTCCCATGGCTAAGTAAAACCAATAAACCCGCATAGCTGATTTCCTGGTTTGCTCTGCAGGCACCTCCTATATGGACCAAGATGTTGGATAAAGAGTGTTCATGCGCTTTACCGAACACCCCTGTAATATTTACATGGGGGCTGAAGCCGATGACTGGAAACTTTCAAAATTTAAATAAACAACCGCACAGGAGGAAAAAAGTCGCTTATAATACATGAGCGGAAAATTTATATATATTAGCACATAGGCTTAGTCCTTACAATCCGAATACAATCATTCAAAGACCATATCCTTTGAGCACGGGCCCTCTACAAGGCGGGCTCCTTCTAGGACGTCGCCAAAGTACCTTTCTGGCTTGCGGTGATCCTTGCCCTCTGGTGGGCCAGTAGTGGCTATCTCGGTGGCCTTCATCTTCGCCCAATGCACCTTCATGAGGGCAAAGTCCATCCGAGCACCCTCTACGCAGGTCGAACGCTTATTAGCGTCGACCCGCGGACTCGCTTCGACGAGCTTCTTCACCAATCCGAAGTAACTACTTGCGATTGGGTCAGCGAGCCATAGCCGGACTATCAAGTCACTCATGGCCGTACCCACCATGTTATGCAGCTCGACCAGTTGCTTCATTTGGTCATTGAGGGGCATCAGATTATTTGGCGCAAGAAACTGCGACCAGAACAACTTCTTCACGCTGTTCCCCTCCTCGGTTAGGAAATATTGGGTGGCATCGGCAATGCTCCTTGGGAGATCTGCAAACACGCCTGGATAACTCCACAATCGTGTCAGCCCAAGATACCTCTAACCTCCGAAGATGCTCTGCAATAGAAAAAACTTACCAGCTGCTATTTGACGTGCTTGTATTATCTCTTCTTAAGCACTGCACGACTCAATCCACGCGTCCTTGGCAGCATTAACTGCCGCAATGAGTTCGGATGCTTGTTCTGAAGTTGTTTTCAACAACATCTCGCATTTGCGAATGGCATCTTGCAGCTCGACCTCGACTTCGGTCACCCGAGACTCGTGTTGTTGACGCACGGCCTCCTCGGCCTCCGGGTCGGTAGCCGCTTTATCAGTGGCTGCCTTGCTCGCTCTGGCCTCTTCCTTGGCCTCCGCAAGCTCGCCCTTCAGGGCCTTGACCATAGCCGCGTCAGCTATTTCACAGAACATATGACAAACATTAGCTCACGCTCACACATATAATGTGTTAAAATTTCAATTTCTTCAAAACCCGCATACCTTGCGTTTCATCAAAACGCTTGTTGATGCGGTCGAGCTCTTCGTCAGCTAGTTTAAGCTTTTGATTTAACTCGGAAACCTCTGCGGCTCGGACAGATGCCGCAACTAGAGAAGCCTGTTCAAGCACAAAGTACACAGTGCAGCTCTATCATATGCTATAACATGGATACTTCGTCTGATTCTGTTCAGAATCAAACAAAGCATCAGGGGCTACTGTCTATATATATTCATATCAAATATCAAAAAATAAGTTCTTTTTAAAGAACATTACATCGCACACCTCAAAGCCTGTTAGTAGGTTGTTGAAAGCTTCGTTTAGTCCACCTTTGACGGACTGAATTTTCTCCATGACCGCACTCATCAGAGTGCGTTGTTCCTCTACGATGGAAGCACTTTGCAGTGCTCCCTTGAGAGTGTTCGGTGCCTCGGGATTAACGGCAGGCGCCGTGGGAGCAGTTGCTCCCTCCCCCATCACGGGGGGATGATCTCTCGATTCCAGAGCCGCACTAGGCCCCAGAACAGTGTTTGGCGGGGCCCCGGATTGCTTGGGCCCTCCCGTTTTCGGTCACCATGGGGATCGCTCACCCTTGGTTGACAATGGCCGAGGGATTGACCTCTGGCGCCCTTTTGTTCGCCCCACTCCCACCTGCTGGAACAGGGGGAGTTTGTAGAGAGGATACCTCGGTATCACCTACAGTGGGCGATGAGCCCCGCGGAGGCGTATTGCTCTCCACCATCCCTGCCGATAGGGAATTCCCCGATGACAGTGAAGCCACGTGGATGTCGTGCGGAGAACTATATAAAGGCAAAATAAATATTAGATGCTGAAAAGGAAAATCATCCGAACATGAGTAGTTATCGTCTAAATACTTACGATTCGGCCAGGGGCTTGATCCTGGTCTGAACGCGGAAGCTATGTTTGGACGATGAGTCCGAACTATCTGGAAGATTTAGCTTCTTCCTGGGGGGCGACCTTGCCTGCGTCAGCGGGAGCCACTCTTTTCCTTCCCTTTTTCTGGACGGGGGAGTCTTCTTGTTCTTCTTCCTCCTCCTCTTCTTCTTCGGGAGAGAGGTGGGAGCCGGTTTCCCTGGACCTTGTGTCCAGAGGACCTGTAGGGCGGGGGATGCTCTTGACCTCCTTGCCCTTCTTCTTGGCCTTCTTCTCCGGCGCCTTGTACGGCGCCGAGACCAACATCACCGTCAACTGAGGCGTCTTTGGGTCTTCTGGCAGAGGAGCCGAACACTTGATCTGCTCTGCCTTTTTCATCCAGGCCTGGATAGAACGCACAAACTATGACTCCTGTTATCATTGAAGCATGGAAGGAGTATGTATTCGACATAAATTTTACTTACCTCTGATGCAGTGAGCGCAGTACTGAAGCCCTTGTCCTCGGTCTCCACTGGCCACCCCTTCTGGGCCTTGAAGAGATGCTTCCAGATGTCTTCGTGCGTAGTGTTGAAGAGAGGCTTCAAGGGCCGGGACCCTTCCGGATTGAACTCCCATAGATAGGAGTCCCAGCGTTGGCAGGGAAGGATGAGACGGACGAGCATTACCTGAATCACGTTTGTGAGTTGGGTACCCTTGGTACACATGCCAGAGATGCAGCTTTGGAGCGCCAGCACCTCCACCTGAGACCCCCAATCCGGACTCTTGTCGGTCCAAGAGCTTAGCCTCTCCGGGGGTCCAGATCTAAATGCGGGCGCCGCTGCCCACTTGGCGTTGCAGGGCTCAGTGATGTAGAACCACTCCTGCTATCGGACCTTGTTTGTCTACACAAAGGCCCCCTTGGGCCAAGTGGCATTGGGGAGCTTGCTCACCATGGCGCCACCGCACTCCGCGTGCTACCCATCGACCACCTTTGGCTTCAAATTGAAGGTTTTGAGCCATAGGCCAAAGTGTGGGGGACGCGGAGGAACGCCTCACATGCCACTGTGAAAGCGGATATGTGGAGAATTTAATTCGGGGCTAGATCATGGAAATCTAGCCCATAGAAAAATAAGAGGCCTCGTGCAAAGGGGTGGAGAGGAAATCCCAGCCCCCAAATAAAGTGTGAGAGGAAGACAACCCTCTCACCCGTCTTAGGGACATGAATCACTTGGTCCTTTTCGTAGACTTGGTGCGCTACATCGTCGGCGAGATAGCCCGTGCTCCGGAGGCTCTTCACGGTCTTCTCTGTGACCGTGGATGCCTCCCACTTGCCCTTAGAACCGGATCCGGCAATGGCTGGGAAGGGAGGCGGTGGTGGAGGAGTTGAGAATTGAGGGCGCAAGAGATGTGGGCGCTTGGGCTGGGGAGATTGGAGAACTAGGGCTTCAGGAGAGCGTGGGGTTAAAGGGAAAGTTTTGAGTCCTTTTATAAGCGGTGAATGCTAAACGCCCCCACACTCCAGCCGTAAACCTCGCTGGTTCCCAACGAGGTCGTGCGTAAGGCGCAGTTAAGATGCTCACATCACATTGATAAGGATCCCATAATAAGCGGGCACAATCTCTGTTTTGACAAGACGTGCCAATGGGGCTATACCTCAAAACACGAAACCGGAGCCAAGAAAACGGTCTGATGTATTAAAGGGACAGACATGAATCTTTGCTGAAAAGTTGTCAGTAAAGACACAGTATCCGTTTTTCGATACCTTGCCTTCGAGGCTAAGGGTTGTACTAACCATGCAGAGCCGAACATAGTACCCTTTTGTAGGGGATATTGCTTCAGTATGTTCGAGAGGAGGAACCCGCTTTGCATTGCCGAAGACAGTACACGAGCCGAACTCATCGTCATCGAAGACTGGTTCAAGGGCTACTAAGGGAGTCCTAGATTAAGGGGTCCTCAGGTGGCCGGGTCGCTCGTTATGGGCCGGACTGGTGGGCCGTGAAGATTAATGATGAAGACTATCTCCCGTATTCGGATAGAACTCCCATATGTGAAAAATAGCACATTCAGAGTCCGGGTGTAATACTTTCCTTCCTCTGCAAGGTGACCGTGTACAAACCCTAGGTCCCTCCGGTGCATATATAAACCAGAGGGTTTAGTCCGTAGAGACAGAAGAATCATAGCAATCACATAGGCTAGACTTTTAGGGTTTAGCCATTACGATCTCGAGATAGATCAACTCTTGTAACACCATATTCATCAAGATCAATCAAGCAGGAAGTAGGGTATTACCTCGATCAAGAGGGCGCGAACCTGGGTAAACATCATGTCCCCAGTCTCCTGTTACCGTCCATCCTCAAACGCATAGTTCGGGATCCCCTACCCGAGATCAGCCGGTTTTGACACCGACACCAGGGCGCGCCCTCCACCCTTGTGGCCGCCTCGAGGATTCCCTGGCGTGTACTCCAAGTCCATCTGGTGTCTCCTGGTGCAAGAAAAATCTCTGTAAAGTTTCATTTCGTTTGGACTCCGTTTGATATTCCTTTTCTATGAAACTCAAAAACAAGGAAAAACAAAAACTGGCACTAGGCTTTGGGTTAATAGGTTAGTCCAAAAAATCACATAAAATAGCATATAAAACATCTAAGATAGATAATATAATAGCATGGAACAATCAAAAATTATAAATACGTTAGAGACGTATCATCTAGCACCTCTACAAATCCCTACTCTCCTCTGCGAAGGCCCTTTCTATTAGTTCATGCAATTTTTATTTTGAATTTGAGTCTTCATCTTCTCTTATAAAGCACCAACTAGGAGGCACTATGATCGTACTTGAGTATCGGGTGTAGTTAATATGCGAGGGTGTTTCATGAATGGATCAATGGTTGAGCATGATGGGCTAGGGATAACTAATTTTAGCATTGATATTTTGAAAGACATGCTTGCTTGTTGATATGCTTGAGTATTTAAATCTCATGTCAAACCTAGACTATTGCTTTGAACCATATAAAAGTCCAAATGTACATGCTATAGAGAAAAGAATATGATATGACATGTTAGGCAACATTCCACATCAAAAAATTCTGTTTTTATCATTTACCTACTCGAGGACGAGCAGGAATTAAGCTTGGGGATGCTGATACGTCTCCAAGGTATCTATAATTTTTGACTGTTTAATGTTGTTATATTATCATGCTTGGATGTTTTATAATCATTTTATAGTAATTTTATATCATTTTTGGTACTAACCTATTGACATAGTGCCAAGTGCCAGTTGTTGTTTTCTGCATGTTTTTTACATTGCAGGAAATCAATACCAAACGGAGTCCAAACATAGCGAAACTTTTTGTGGATTTTTTTTGGACTAGAAGACATCCAGTGGGCCGGAGAAGCGCCTGGGGGGTGCTCCGAGGGGAGCACAACCCACTAGAGCGTGCCAGGTGGCCCAGGCGTGCCCTGGTGGGTTGTGCCCACCTCGGGTGCCCCGGGGACCGCCTCTTTGCTCTATAAATACTGAAATATTCCAGAAACCCTAGGGGAGTGAACTAAAATCAATTCCAGCCGCCGCAAAGTCCAGAACCACTAGATCCAATCTAGACACCATCACGGAGGAGTTCACCACTTCCATTGGTGCCTCTCCGATGATGCATGAGTAGTTCTTTGTAGACCTACGGGTCCGTAGTTAGTAGCTAGATGGCTTCATCTCTCTCTTTTGATTGTCAATACAATGGTATCTTGGAGATCCATATGATGTAACTCTTTTTGCGGTGTGTTTGTTGGGATCCGATGAACTTTGAGTTTATGGTTAGATCTATCTTCTTATCCATGAAAGTTATTCGAGTCTTCTTTGATCTCTTATATGCATGATTACTTATAGCCTCGTATTTCTTCTTCGATATTTGGGTTTTGTTTGGCTAACTTGATCCATTTATCTTGCAATGGGAAGAGGTGCTTTCAAGTGGGTTCGATGTTACGGTGCTTGATCCCATTGACAGAAGGGGAACCGACATGTATGTATCATTGCTACTAAGGATAAAACTATGGGGTATATTTCTACATAAATAGATCTTGTCTACATCATGTCATCATTCTTATTGCATTACTCCATTTTTCCATGAACTTAATACACTAGATACATGCTTGATAGCGATCGATGTGTGGAGTAATAGTAGTAGATACAGGCAGGAGTCGGTCTACTAATCTTGGACGTGATGCCTATATAATGATCATTGCCTGGATATCGTCATGATTATTTGAAGTTCTATCAATTGCCCAATAGTAATTTGTTCACCCACCATTTGCTATTTTCTCAAGAGAAGCCACTAGTGAAACCTACGGCCTTATATTATTTGCCTTTGCGATCTACTTTTACTTTGCTTTTATTTTCAGATCTATTAAAGCAAAAATACAAAAATACCTTGCTGCAATTTATCTTATTTGGCATATGGTCTATCAATATTTACAACTCTCTCACGCCCATTTGCCTATCTCTAGGCGTTGTTACCCGAAAGGGGTTGACAGCCCCTTTTACACGTCGGGTTGCGAGTTTTTGTTATTTGTGTGCAGGTGCTGTTTACGCTGTGTTTCTTGGTTCTCCTACTAGTTCCATAACCTTGGTCTCATCACTGAGGGAAATACCTACCGTTGTTGTGCTGCATCATCCCTTCCTCTTTGGGGAAATACCGACGTAGTTCTAGCAAGCATCAGACTCCTCTTGAATAGGGCCTCCACTAGGTTACATATTACCAGCAAACAGAAGATATCACGCACGCAATTCCTTCTTCCTCCACACGCACCAAGATGCCAAGCCGCCGCCGCTACATTGGAATCGAAGTCATTGCTCAAATCAAGATGGAGAGATCGGATCGAGACCGAGATTCCACGAGGAGCACTGATGGAGATGCCAGGCTGTCGCCTTAGGCGCACGAGCTGCCGATAAGGGATCCACATTGGGTAGCTGCGAACGCGCCTCTCCCATGATCCCCTTTCCTCTCAATGGGGGCGCGGGTCCATGGCCTCTCAAGCCCTCTTCTACTCCATGCTCCTCCACCTCGCACCGCCCGGACGCGACCACCTCACCTTTCAAAGGTCCCCTCGACCTCGGCTAGACGCCACGTCCAGGTTGCTGCCCCTCCCACCGCGAGGAAGACGACGCCAAAGCCAGGCGGTGGCGCTGGGTTGTACGCCGAACCTTCCTCAGCCGTCTCCATCCTCTGTTTCGACCGGCTCTGCTCCAACTTCGCCTAACAACCGGTGCTCTGCCTTGACCTGCTTCGCTTCGGTCTAAATCTATAAGGCACTAAGCTCCACTCCATGGCCCTCCTCTGCGAAACACCGTCCAACCTTCTCAAGCCAACTTGCCTCCTCTTCTGTAGATATGAGTTAACTTTCTGAACCTATGCATACGACATCAAATATTACTTAAGAGTTAGAGGTAACTTTCAGAACCTATGCATACGACATCATGTATTACTTTTGTTTGCATGAGTTAACTTTGTGAACCAATGCTTATAGCATCAAGTATTACCATGAGTTCTTTGCTTAAGATGCTTGTCCTTAGAGGAATCTAGGTGTATCATTTGGTTCAATTATTATCAGCAACAACGCATTGCAGAAAGTTCCCACTCCCATAGCATAGTCATGCATCAGGATGATGTGCACTACATTGGCATTAATACTAGAATAGCGTATGTGGATAATGAAATATCCAATGATATACTTGACTGGATCAATTTCTTTTCTTTTTCTGGAATTGTTTCTTATATACGCACATATGTAGATGATATGCATGCCAATGTGATTATACGTATTCTCCATTAGGGACTTGATTCAAGCCATATGAGTAGTGAGACTTTTGAATTACATGGCCACTGATGTGCATCATGTGGGGCTATGCATGCTACTTCCATGATATGTGGATGCCACTGCAGATCATTCTTGCTCTCACCACCCGGCCGAGATGACTGGCGTTGGTGCCGTCATAGAAGATAATGACGCTCAAGACGTCCTCCTCCCGACAACTGCTCGCTAGCTAGCCACTTGAGTATCTGCATCCCAATGGAATGGTGCAAATTGCTACTGGCGTTTAACATTGACAAGTAACACTTAGCACATTTAGAAGTATGTCAATATAAGCTACTTCCATACATGCATCTGGATGCATGTGAACTTGAGGATAACAGACACCAAAATTTAGACAAAAACATGATATGCTCCATATTATGTTCTTTCTATCCCATATGGAACAAGAAGTACGGATTTGATCAGTTTCTTCGCTACTGCACACGGATAATAATATATATCACTCCTTTGATTTTTTATGCCATGGTTTATCCACTTACCACATCTGCTGAATTTTTCCGTCCATTACAAGGTTATCTGAGGTTAGACTTTCTTCTAATTTCAGAAATGTATTGAACTCAGAACACTGAAGTTAGATCTGACAAGTAAATTTCTCACGCTTAGTTGAGTTGTTTATTCATGTAAAGTGTGGACTCATATGTTGCTTGTTCACTGTACCGTATTGGACAGTCCACCTTATCAATTTTGCATCTTTGAGCTTTGTGCCTGTGTATGCCTCACATAATGCGTTGTTGTATCGTGTTATTTATCTGGAGTAGTTATTTAATGCTTACTTTTCTTTTTGATGAAAAGGTGACACATTACAATTATATACATGATAAACTACAAAACACTTTTTTTTAAATCGAGAAACCAAGATTAGTAAAGCTCAGGGGTTCTCAAGGGTGCTTCAACAAAGGTACTCCCTCTGATCTATATTAATATGTAGGGGTTGTCAATTAATATGGATTGGAGGGAGTATTGTCGATGGATATTATAATTTTTTGAGCGGTGCAAGCCATCTTTTGACGCCTTCAGTTTCGTTTCTAGACTTTGCAATATTTCTTTTAAAACTAACTCTTTCCTTAGCTCGCAAGTTCTTGTTTTTCACCTCGTGAGTGTAATCATGTCGCATTTGTTTCATGCCCTTGCCCCTGCATATCACTCCTTCCAGCCTGCCTCCTAAGAAGATTGGTGGACCTTAAAGCTCAAATGTGATTCTATGGTAGAAACGCTTCTGGTTAAATTTGTTTGTGTTTTTAGATTAGAGAAACAAAAGGATTATGTGTCAAGAGATGCTTCTGTTAAACATTTTCTTGTTGTTTTCAAATTAGTTTTGTTGACCATAAATATATGTGTTCTAGATATAGTTTACCACATCCTAAACTATGTATAGGAAGCGACCAACCCTGGTTCATGGCAACTGCGTTTGCTTCATAGCAAAGCATAGACACAGATTCTATAATTAGCACTCGATAAAAACCAAACCATTATCTTTATCATTACAAGCACATATATCTATGTTGTGCCTGAGATGCTCCAGTTTGGCATGCACTAAAATTTTTGTGCCTAGGATGGTCCAGTAACTCAAATATATGTGCTTGTAATCCCATGCACAGGTCTTTCTTGTATTATGATCGTAACTGACCTATGAAAATCATACAAAAAGGGTATCGTGTGTGCATCATGGTTCTTAATGTATGACTAATATGCATTGTGCTAGACCTCGGTGTGTGCCTCCATGCTGCCATCGAGTTGACTATTTATATTTTGTTGTGCCATGCTGGTGGATATTTTGATGGACACGTTAATTTTTTCTCCCGTTGCAAGGCACTGGCATTTGTGCTAGTAAAGACAAAAACAAGGAAAAACAATAACTCGCATTTGGCACTAGGTTAATAGGTTTGTCCCAAAAAATGATATAAAATGGCATAATAATGCATATAAAACATCCAAGATTGATAATATAATAGCATGGAACAATAAAAAATTATAGATACGTTGGAGACGTATCAACCATCCCAAGCTTAATTTTTTCTCGTCCTCGAGTAGGTAAATGATAAAAACATAATTTTTGATGTGGAATGCTACCAAACATGTTTATCCTGTAATCTTTCTTTTATCTGGCATGAATATTCAGATCTATAAGATTCTAAATAAAAGTTTAATATTGACATAAAAACAATAATACTTCACGCATACTAAAAAGCAATCATGACTTTTCAAAATTACATGGCTAAAGAAAGTTATCTCTACAAAATCATATAGTCTTATTATGCCCCCTCTTCTCAACATAAAGTATAAATAATGTACTACCCCGTTGTTAGCCAAGCAATTCATTCATACTTTTTAACGCGCTTCAGCCTTTTCAACTCTTCATGCAATACATGAGCGTGAGACATGGATATAACACTATAAGTGGAATAGAAGGTGGTAGTAGACAAAAGAAGGGAGAAAGTCTTACATCAACTAGGCAAATTAATGGATTATGGAGATTTCCATCAATCGATATGAATGTTAGTGAGTAGGGATGGCCATGCAATGGATGCACTAGAGCCATAAGTGTATGAAAGCTCAAAAGAAAACTAAGTGGGTGTGCATCCAACTTGCTTGCTCATGAAGACCTCATGCATTTGAGGAAGCCCATCATTGCAATATACAAGCCAAGTTCTATAACAAAAATTCCCACTAGTAATATATGAAAGTGATAACATAGGAGACTCTCTATCATGAAGAACATGGTGCTATTTTGAATCACAAGTGTGGAAAGGGATAGTAACATTGTCCCTTCTCTATTTTTCTCTCATTTTCTCTCTCTTTTTTATTCTTTTTCTCTTTTTTTGTTTGGCTCTTTGGCCTCTTTTTTCTTGGGCTTATTTGGCACCTTTTTTATATCTCACACGGGACAGTGCTCTAATAATGATGGTCATCACACTTTTATTTACTTACAACTCAAATAAAAATTACAACTCATTGTGATAACTCATAATAACAGAACGACGAAGTTGCATGTCAATATTTCTCGGAATGGCCATGAAAATTCCATAATAGGTAGGTAAGGTGGATGTTTTGAGGAAGGGTACAAGTATGATTTAATGCATCGACAAAAGTTGCACGGTATTACAGTGGCTAGCAAAGGTGGAAGAGTGAGAGTGCATATAATCCATGTTCTAAACATTAGTCATAAGGAACTAACATACTTATTGCAAAAAGTTAATTAGCCCTCAAAGCAAAGTACTACTACACATGCTCCTAGGGAAGAGGTTGGTATGGTTAAAAATCGTGTGCTCCCAACTTTCACGCAAAGGAAGACAATCAATGATAAATTGTGCTCCAACTTCATCATATAACATGAAGATAATACATGCATACTATGGGAATCACAAACCTTAACACAAGTATTTTTACTAATCCACAATTTACTACTAGCGTGACTCTAATATCACCATCTTCATATCTCAAAGCCATTGCAAGGAATCAAACTTCTCATATATTCAATGATCTTCATGAAAGTTTTTATTATATCCCTCTTGAATACCCATCATATTAGGACCAAATTCATAACCCAAGCAAATTCCCATACTATTTATAAGACTCTCAAAATAATATAAGTGAAGCATGATTGTTCATCAATTTCTTTAAAATAACATCACCGTCGTGCTCTAAAAGATATAAGTGAAGCACTAGAGCAACTGCCTAGCTCAAATGATAAAAGTGAAGCTCAAAGAGTATTCTAACAAATTCATGATTAATGCGCATGCCTCTCGAAAGGTGTGTATAGTAAGGATGATTGTGGCACACTGAAAATCGAATAAAGCAAAGACTCATATAATACAAGACGCTCCAAGCAAAACACATATCTTTAGTGAATAAAAATATAGCCTTAAGTAACTTACCTATTGATTGTAGACAAAAGAGGGGTTGACTGTTTGTTGTCCTTGAATATTACCTTGGGGTGGCTTGGGCATCCCTAGGCTTAGGCTCTCACCACTCCTTATTCCTTAACCCATCGAAACTTCACCTAAAACTTGAAAACTTCACAACAGAAAACTCGTGAGATCCGTTAGTATAATAAAACCAGTCTTTACTTTTAGGTACTTTTATGAACTCACTCTAATTTTATATTTGTATTATATCTACTGTATTCCAACTTCACTATGGCTTATTGATAACCCACAAGTATAGGGGATCAATTGTAGCCTCTTTCGATAAGTAAGAGTGTCGAACCCAACGAGGAGCTAAAGGTAGAACAAATATTCCCTCAAGTTCTATCGACCAATGATACAACTCTTCACGCTCTTAACGTTCGCTTTACCTAGAACAAGTATGAAACAAGGAGTACTTTGTAGGTGTAAAGGGTTAGATTTGCAAGACAATAAAGAACACGTAAATAAAAGTTAGGGGCTATTTAGATGAATAAACTATTAAGTTAGTTTTATCTGTTTGTCACAAGAAAGTTATTTGTCCCTAAGCAATTGATAACTAGATCGGTAATCATTATTGCAATTTTATATGAGGGAGAGGCATAAGCCAACATACTTTCTCTACTTGGATCGTATGCACCTATGATTGGAACTCTAGCAAACATCCATAATTACTAAAGATCATTAAGGTAAAACCCAACCATAGCATTAAAGTATCAAGTCCTCTTTACTCCCATAGGAAACAACCCATTACTCGGGTCCGTGCTTCTGTCACTCATGCTACCCACCACAAGAAAATCATTATCATATTGAAACAACCTATAATGGGGATCCCTCACGCTTGTGCGACACGGAGAGCACCATAGGGCATCACCAATAATAAAACATACAAGTCAAACCAATCACGATTATCAATTAACCAATAGGACAAAACGAATCTACTCAAACATCATAGGATAGCCACGCATCATTGGATATTAATATATAGTGTTGAGCACCATGTTTAAGTAGAGATTACAGCGGGGGGAAGAGGTGTTACACCGCTGCATAGAGGGGAGAGAGTTTGTGTTGACGGTAGCGAGGTTGTTGGTGTAGATCGCCGTCATGATCCTTGCCACGACGGCACTCCGGCGCCACCGGGAGAGAGGAGGAGAGAGCCCCCCTCCTCCTCCTCCTCCTCCTCCTCCTCCTCCTTCTTCTTCTTCTTCTTCTTCTTCTTCTTCTTCTTCTTCTTCTTCTTCTTCTTCTTCTTCTTCTTCTTCTTCTTCTTCTTCTTCTTCTTCTTCCTTGACCTCCTCCCTAGATGAGAGGAGGGTTTCCCCTCTTGTCCATGGCCTCCTTAGCGGTGGAGGGGCGACATCCCCTCCGAGATTGGATCTATCTCTCCGTTTCTCTTCTGTTTCGCGAGCCATGTTTCTGGCCTTTCACTGTTTGTTAAATTTTCGGAGATCCGTAACTCCGATTGGATTGAAATTTTAACATGATTTTTATTCGTATATTATATTTCTTGCGATGAAAGAAGCGCAACAACCGCCTCACAGGGGACCGAGAAGCACTCTAGGCGCGCCCAGGGTAGGGTGCGCGCCCTTCGAGCTTGTGACCCCCTCGGGCACCATCTCACATTGATTCTTTTTGCAAGAAATCACATATATTCTTAAATAATTCTCTATAAATTTTTATTGCATTTGGACTCCGTTTGATATGGGTATTCTGTGAAACAAAAAACATGCAACAAACAGGAGCTGGCACTAGGCACTAGATCAATATGTTAGTCTAAGAAAATCATATAAATTGTTGCCAAAAGTATGTAAAAGTTATAGAATATTGTCATGGAACAAAAAAAAATTATAGATACGACAGAGAGGTATCATTTATACGCCCCCCCCCCCCGATATAGTCCATAGATTCACCAAAACAAGCATCAAACACAATGAAAACATAATCTATCAAAAATAGAATAATCTGTAAAGACACAATATTTAGTCATACTTATGTAACTCTTTAAATTCTGCAAAATTAGTAAAATGTGGGAAATTTGTATATCAATTACGTGTAAAAAATTCAAAAAATTATCACGCTCCAGCAATCACAGAGAATTCTGCCACTAGATGCAAAAGTTTGTGTTTTCTCACATAATCAAATCAACAATCTATCAAATCATCCCAAAGGTCTTACTTGGCACAAACAATAATTAAAACACATGAACACAATCATAAAATAAACATAATGGCATTTTTATTGAAAAACAGAAGAAAAAGAAAAAAATATATATTCATTGGGTTGCCTCCCAACAAGCGCTATCGTTTTACGCCCCTAGCTAGGCATATTGCATAGATCTAGGTTTTGTCATATTTGGTATCCAATCTTTTAAAATCATGCATATTATCATATCACCTTCTCTCCGCGGCAAGATTTCTAAGTGGAGAACAAAAGTAATTAAAAGGGCTAAACTTAAAAGGGTAAGAATCTGTAAGATCAAGATTGGGAGGAATATGATCTTCCTTTGGCCCCTTGTATTAGAATTTTTTATTGTATACATTTATTTGAATAAACCCTTTTAATTCTCTCTCAAGCACATGTCCTAACCCATTATTTTCTACAGTGAAACTATCGTTTTGTTCGAATATTTGATCAAGTAGTTCGGTTGGCGGAACCTTTTTTCTAAGATTCTCATTATAAGAAACATAGTCCGAAGATTGCAATCTCCTAATCTCCTCTTGATTATAAAGAATTTCTTCTATGGTAGGTCAGCCACAATTGACATTATAATATGCAAATATTTCCCTAGCTTCTTTCACAATATGATTAAATTCACAAGCCAAGAATATAGTGACTATGCGCTTAACGAAAGGATCATGAATATTTGAAAACTCTAGAAGTATTGGTTGTATAGCGGGATGCATACATGATACGTCCATTTTGCATCATATTTTCATAGGGTTATTTTTAGTGTTTTTATCCATAATAACACTTTGGGGAGTAATTCTAATGTCTTTTCTCTCATAATTTGCAAGGTGTACACAAAGAGGGAGAATGCCGGGAGCTGGAATTCTGGACCTGAAAAAGCTACGTCAAAGATACATATTCTGCACATCTCCAGATGGGCAGAAATTTTATGGAGAAATATTTTGGAATATATATAAAATACTGGAGAAAAGATTTACTGGAGGAGGCCACCCACGAGCCCACAAGGCACCAAGGCGTGCCCTGGTGGGTAGTGGGCCCCCTGACCCACTTCTGGCGACCATCTTCTAGTATATAATCACATTCTCCCTAGAAAAAAATAAGGGGAGGACTTTCGAGATGGAGTGCCAACGTCTCGAGGCGGAACTTGGGCATGAGTATTCTTGCTCTCCGGCGAAGAGATTCCGCCGGGGATACTTCCCTCTGGGAGGGGAAAATTGAAGCCATCGCATCACCAACAACCCTGTGATCATGGGAGGATCAATCTCCATCAACATTTTCACTGGCACCATCTCATCTCAAACCCTAGTTCATTTCTTGTATTCAATGTTCGTATCAAAACCTCAGATTGGTACCTGTGGGTTGCTAGTAGTGTTGATTACATCTTGCAGTTGATGCTAGTTGGTTTATTTGGTGGAAGATAATATGTTCAGATGCTATCCATTACCCCTCTGATCTTGAACATGAATATGCTTTGTGAGTAGTTACTTTTTTTCTTGAGGACATGAGACAAATCTTGTTGTAAGTAATCATGTGAATTTGATATTCGTTCGAATATTTTGATGATATGTATGTTGTGGTTCCCTTAGTTGTGTTGTGTGAACGTCGACTACATGAAACTTCACCATCTTTGAGCCTAAGGGAATGCATTGTGGAGTAGTTATTAGATGATGGGTTGCTAGAGTGACAGAAGCTTAAACCCTAGTTTATGCGTTACTTCGTAAGGGGCTGATTTGGATCCATACACTTAATGCTATGGTTAGATTTTGTCTTAATTCTCCTTTCATAGTTGCGGATGCTTGTGAAGGGGGTTAATCATAAGTGGGAGGCCTGTTCAAGTAAGAACAACACCCAAGCACCGGTCCACATATAAAATTATCAAAGTAGCAAACGCGAATCAAACCAACATGATGAAAGTTACTAGATGAAATTCCTATGTGTCCTCAAGAATGATTTCCCTATTATAAGAAACCGTTCTGGCCTGTCCTTTGCCACAAAAGGATTGGGCTACCTTGCTGCACCTATTGTTACTATTGCTACTTGTCACTTGTTACAAACATCTTGCTATCAAACAACTTGTTACCACAATTTCAGTGCTTGTAGAAATTACCTCGCTGGAAATCGCTTGTCATTTCCTTCCGCTCCTCGTTGGGTTCGACACTCTTACTTATCAAAAGGACTATGATTGATCCCCTATACTTGTGGGTCATCAAGACTCTTTTCTGGCACCGTTGCCGGGGAGTGAAGCGCCTTTGGTAAGCGGAATTTGGTAAGGAAAACATTATATTACGTGCTAAAATTTACTATCATTTGTCAATATGGAAAACAATCCTGTGAGGGGTTTGTTCGGGGTATCTTCACCTTGATCGGAAGAACAAAGAGTTGGCCCTCAACCTACCGCACCTATTGAAAATATTGGTTAGGAAATTCGTTCAGGTATGATAGAGAAACTGCTAGCTAATCATTACGCAGGAGATGGAGGACTACATCATGATATGCATCTAATATATGTGGATGAAGTTTGTGGATTATTTAAGCTTGCGGGTTTACCGAATTTCACCAAAAGTCTTATCCTCTGCATCTAGTTCATCATGATAGGAATTATATCTATAATTTTTTGCCTTGTGAAAGGGAAAGTATCTCTCGAGCTTGGGGGAGGCTTAAGTCAATGTTATATTCGTGCCCCAATTATGAGCTCTGGAGAGAAATTATTATACATAATTTCTATGCTCGGCTTTCTCGTAATGATCTATCCATGCTCGATACTTCTTGTACTGGATCCTTTATGAAGAAGACTATTGAATTCAGGCCTCATTTTGTGAATCCTTTGCAGCTCATGTTGATCTGCCCAAGGATAAGTGGTTTAAATATCATCCACCTACTAAAAAAAGTTGAGGAACCGGTTAAATTTAAAGATGAAACTATCATTTATAATGTTGACCCAGTTGTGCCTACCGCTTACATTGAGAAACCACCTTTCCCTGTAAGGATAAAGGGACATGCCAAAGTCTCAACCGTGGTTAACAAAAGTAATATTAGAGCACCTAGACCCTCTGACAAAATCAAGGTAGAACCTAGTATTGCTATGGTTAAAGATCTCTTGGTCGATAATATTGATGGACATGTTATTTATTTCTGTGACGAAGCTGCTAGAATTGCCAAGCCTGATACTAAAGATAAGAATAAGCCCATTGTTGGCATGCCTGTTGTCTCAGTCAAAATAGGATATCACTGCTATCATGGTTTATGTGATATGGGTGCTAGCATGAGTGCTATCCCTTTTATCTTATATCAAGAAAGTATGCATGAGATTACACCCGCTGAAATAGAAGACATTAGTGTTACTATTAAAATTGCAAACAGAGACACCATCACACAACTTGGGATTGTTAGAGATGTAGAAGTATTGGGTGGGAAAATAAAATACCCTACTGATTTCCTAGTTCTTGGTTCTCCACAAGATGACTTCTGACCCATAATATTTGGTCGACCTTTCTTAAACACTGTCAATGCTAAGATAGATTGTGAGAAAGAAACCGTCAGTGTTAGTTTTGCTGGTGTGTCTCATGAGATTAATTTATCTAAGTTCCGTAGGCAACCACATAATAAAGAATTGCATAGTAAAGATGAAATAATTGGTCTTGCTTCTATTTCCATTCCACCTACTGATCCATTAGAGCAATACTTGCTAGACAATGAAAATGATATGCTCTTGCATGAAAGAAGTGAAATATATAAGATGTTCTTTAAAAAATAACCTATTCTCAAGCACAACTTGCCCGTTGAAACTCTAGGAGGTCCTCCTCCACCTAAGGGTGATCTTGTGTTCGAACTAAAACAATTACATGACACTTTGAAATATGCTTATCTTGATGAAAAGAAGATATATCATGTTACAATCAGTGCTAACCTTATAGAACATGGAGAAAAGAGATTGTTAAAAAACTGAGGAAGCACCATGCCGATATTAGATATACTCTTGATGATTGTAAGGGCATTAGTCCCACACTCTGTCAGTGCTACTTCTTGAGCTTGCGTTGATTTTTCCCTTGAAGAGGAAAGGGTGATGCGCCAAATTAGAGATAAGTATTTCCCTTAGTTTGAGAACTATGGTATCAATCTAGTAGGAGGTACAAGCAAGCCCCCAATATAGGCACCTGCACAAACTAACAAAGACGTGCACACAACACGAAAAGGGGTTGACAATCCCTTCACCGTCACGAACAAGAGTGAGATCTGATAGAGATAGATTTAAAACTAAAGTAAAAGGCAAAATAAAGTAAACACAAAATAATTTCAGGAAGGTATTTTTGGGTTCTTAGTTTTATAGATCTAAAAATAATGGATGTAAAATAGACCCGGGGGGCATAGGTTTCACTAGAGCCTTCTCCCTTGAATAAAGCATACGGTGGGTAAACAAATTACTATCAAGAAATTGATAGAAAAGCGCAAAGTTATGACGATATCTAAGGCAACGATTGTGAATATAGGCATCACATCTGTGACAATTAGACCAAAAAGATTCTGCATCTACTACTATTACTCCACACATCGACCGCTATCCAACATGCATCTAGAGTATTAAGTTCATAAGAACAAAGTAATGCCTTAAACAAGATGACATGATGTAGAGGGATAAACTCAAGCAATATGATATAAACCCCATCTTTTTATCCTTGATGGCAATAATGTAATACGTGCCTCGCTACCCCTTCTGTCATTGGGTGAGGACACCGCAAGATTGAACCCAAAACTAAGCACCTCTCCCATTGCAAGAACTACCAATCTAGTTGGCCAAACCAAACCAATATTTCAAAGAGAAATAATAAGATATCAAATCATGCATATAAGAATTCAGAGAAGATTCAAATAATATGCATAGATAATCCACAATTCATCGGATCTCGGGAAACACACCGCAAAAGAGGATTACATCAAATAGATCTCCAAGAACATCGAGGAGAACATTGTATTGAAGATCAAAGAGAGAGAAGAAGCCATCTAGCTACTAGTTGTGGACCCGTAGGTCTGAGGTAAACTACTCACGGATCATCGGAAGGGCAGCAACGTTGATGTAGAAGCCCTCCGTGATCAAGTCCCCCTTTGGCAGAGTACCGGAAAAGTCCTCCAGATGGGATCTCCCGAGATGAGAAACCTACGGTGGTGGAAAAGTATTTTCGTGGACGTTCTGATGGTTGGGGAATATTTCTGAATTTATAGGCCGAACATTAGGGTTGGAGGTGTCCCGTGGGGCCCACAAGCCAGGGAGGCGCCCCCATATGGCGCGCCCTGATTCCTTGTGGTGGCCATGGGACTCCTTTGACTTCCTCTCCGAGTCCCACATGTGGCTTCTGGTCCAAGAAAAATCACCGCGAAAGTTCTATTCCGTTTGGACTCCGTTTGATATTCCTTTTCTGCGAAACTCAAAAACAAGGAAAAAAACATAAACTGACATTGGGCTCTTGGTTAATAAGTTAGTCCCTAAAATAATATAAAATAGCATATTAATGCATATAAAACAACCAAAGTTGGTAATATATTAGCATGGAACAATAAAAAAAATTATAAATAAGTTGGAGACGTAACAAGCATCCCCAAGCTTAATTCCTACTCGTCCTCGAGTAGGTAAATGGTCAAAATAGAATATTTGATGTGGAATGCCACCTAGCATATTTAGCAATGTATTTCTTATTTATTAGCATGAATGTTCAAATCCATATGATTCAAAACAAAAGTTCATTGATATCAAAACAATAATACTTCAAGCATACTAGAAATAAAATTATGAAGCTTCAAAAATAACATGGCTAAAGAAAGTTATCCCTACAAAGTCATATAGTCTTGTTATGCTCCCTCTTCTTAACACAACGAATAAATCATGCCTACCCCAGTGTCAGCCAAGCAATTGTACTCATACTTTTACATTCTTAAAAGTTTTTCAACTCTTCACGCAATACATGAGCGTGAGCCATGGACATAACACTATGGGTGGAATAGAAGGTGGTAGTAGACAAAAGTAGGGATAAAGTCTCACATAACCTAGGGAAATCAATGGACTATGGAGATGTCCATTAATTGATATCAATGTGAGTGAGTAGGGATTTCCGTGTAATGGATGCACTAGAGCTATAAGTGTATGAAAGCTCAAAAGAAAACTAAGCTGGTGTGCATCCAACTTGCTTGCTCATGAGGACCTAGGGCATTTGAGGATGCCCATCGTTGGAATATACGGTCCAAGTTCTATAATGAAAATTTCCCACTAGTAATATATGAAAGTGACAAAATAGGAGACTCTCTATTATGAAGAACATGGTGCTACTTTGAAGCACAAGTGTGAAAAGGGATAGTAACATTGTCCCTTGTCTCTTTTTTCTCTCATTTTTCTTCTTTTTTAGGCTCATCTTTTTTTGGAGACCCTTTTCTCTTTTTTTGGAGACTCTTTGGCCTCTTTATTCATAACCTCACATGGGACAATGTTCTATTAATGATGATCATCACACTTTTATTTACTTACAACTCAATATTACAACTCGATACTAGAACAAAAATATGAGTCTGTATGAATGCCTCTGGCGGTGTACCAGGATGTGCAATGATCTAGCATAGCAATGGCATTAAAAAATGGACAAGCCATGAAAACATCATGCTAGCTATCTTACGATCATGCAAAGCAATATGACAATGATGGTGCGTGTCGGTGTACTAGAGTAGGGGTACCTTAGTATCCCGACTTGTGCACGGGCAGTAGCAGCCTCCCGTGGTCTGACTCACCACGCGCCCGCCAAAGCCCACTCTGGCCCCTTTTGAAGCCATTCAAGAACAAAGTATACAAGTCAGAAGAACAAGGCCCCGGCAAGAGGAGCTTTCCGGGAAGATCGCACCAGGCTCAAGGTTATCATTTCAGCACAAGACCCTGGCAAGAGGAGCTTGCCAGGGAGGCCAAAGAACAGCCCCCTAGAAGAGACATCGTGGCGCATCGCGCGCCCCGACGGGCCCCGGAGAGCGGCAAGCTCCCGGGCCCGGCAAGATTGCGACCCCGGCAAGGTGCTTGCCGGGGGAAGCTTACGCTGTGTGCCTGCGCTCCAGCTCATCTGGCCACGCGTCGCCCTGGGACCCTTCCAGGGGCACGTGGCCGATGACTGTGCAGCCTAGGGTACACGGTGGAGAGCCGCGGTGACGAGGCTATCGCCGTGGTGAACGGAGACGCATGGACGGACGCTTTTGGGGCGACGGTGACAGGCATTCAATGCCCTTGTCCCCCACCGTCAGAGTTAGGTGAAGACCACTGTTCATATACTGTTCATGCACTGTTGCAACTACCACCGATTTTACACTTTTACCCTCCTCTACGTTGACACCTGTCGGTGACCCCTTTGAGCTATAAAAGGAGGCCCATGCACAACGTAGAGGGGGTTCGATCCCAGAAACTTACCCACTCTCTCGCTCGGTGTAGCTAGTACTGTAGATCTTCAAGCTCCCGAGCCCAAGAACTCAATACAACCAAGGCAGGAGTAGGGTTTTACGCGTACGCGCGGCCCGAACCTGGGTAAACTGCCCGCGTGTGTTCCTCGATCTGCTCTCCGTGCTCCCTCCGCTCCCTTACCGCAACGTAGAAGGGGCTTCAGTCCCATAGGTGTTCGTGGGCGGTCAGTTTCCCCGACATCTTTGGCGCGCCAGGTAGGGGGCGTCGAGGTTGTGCGGACCTGATCCGGCGCTCACGCGGGCGCACTCTTCAACAACTTTTCCAGCTTCATCGACCTCATCGACTACATCCACATGCCTCCGAAGAAGAAGGCTTCGGAGGTTGGAGGCCCGTCTGCGTCGATCCCACCACCACCAGAACCGATGGTTGGTGGAGGAGACGCTGGCGGAAGGGTGGACGCCGGTGGGGAAACTCATGGCGCCACCAAGTCCAAGGACAAGACGGACGACCGGGCGAACTCCAAGACCTCGGCGTCCGTGCACGCACCACGTCCCTCTCAGGAGGTGCCGGACCCGCAGCGACGTGGTACCGGAGGTACCATACGCTTGCTGGGACGTGGCCAAACCGGCGGATCGCGGGACGCTCAAGGCCAGCATCCTGGCACGAGCAAGGCGCGGTCGCCGGGGCGGGACCCTGCTCCTTCTAACCCTGTTAGAAGTCCGAGCATATCTCGCTCCTCGCACCGCTCGCCACCGCTTCCCTCCTCTCCAGCAGAAGCTCTTGCTAGAGCCCAACTGCTTCTCGACTTCCCTCCAGCGGCGGATAAGGCCGAAGACTGGAGGGCGACGATTCAGAGCCTCATCACCTTCGCCAACAACGACACACCGCAGCAGCCAGCAACATCACGGCCGCGGCAAGTCGACAAAACGAAGGCTGATGGGGCCAAGACCGCCGGGGGTGCAACTACCGTGCACTCCCCGCCGCGGAAGCAAAAATCGCCACCCCGCCGGATCAACGTCGACGACGACTCTACAGCATCATCGGATCCGCGGGCCCGCCGTGATCAGTGCCAAGTCCTCGACGACAGGCGACAAGAGGACGCTCGAACTCGCATCGAGCGTCGATGAGAAGCCCGAAGACAGTCCGATCAGCGCGCTGGGACTGCTGTCGACATGCACGCGCCCGGTGAACCAGGCGACTTGCCGTACGCGGCAGGCTGCCCTGCGTTCACCCGAGAGCTGCGGCAAGTCCAGTGGCCCAGCATGAAGAACTTTAAGCCCGACGTACCCGAGAAGTACGACGGCAAGACGCACCCCTCGGAGTTCCTTAGCATCTACACCATTGCGGTGTAGGCTGCCGGGGGACGCGACGAGAAGATCCTAGCCAACTACTTCCCGCTCGTGCTAAAGCCAAACGTCACGTCTTGGCTTATGCACTTGCCGGAGAACTCCATCTCTTCTTGGGCAGATCTGTGCCACCAGTTTGTTGGCGCCTTCACGGGCGGCCACAAGCCCCACGGCCAGGAGAGCGATCTCCACATCCTTGCCCAGAAGGAGGAAGAGTCCCTGCGAAAGTATATCCAAAGGTTCAGCCGCGTTCAGCACAACATTCCCGACGTCCACCCTGCCGCGGTTATCAGCGCGTTCCACCAGAACGTGCGTAACCGCCGGATGAGGGAGGAGATGGCGATGACCAAGATCCGGGATGTCAGCGAGCTTTATGCTCTAGCTAACAAGTGCGCGCGTGCTGAAGAAGGGAGGAGACTCCCCGGAAAGGATACTGGAGTAGGAGGAACGGACAGCGAGGATGCCGCCCCGGCAAGGAAAAGCCGGCGGCGGAACAACAACAAGAAGAAGAACAAGGAGGTACTGGTTGTCGAGCAGTCCGGCAAGGAGGCTCCCGCCAAAAAGACACAGGCTGGTGGCTCCGGCAAGGAGTCCGCCCCTGTAGCGGCAGCCGACAAGCAGGACGGCTCCGACAAGCAGTACTGTAAGATCCACCGCACCAAGGGCCACGATCTCCAGAACTGCAAGAGGGTAGAGTACCTCGTGGAGCAGCAGAAGGCTGAATACGAGCGTCGTGACAAGGAGAAGGCCCAAGGAGGCGGGGGAGAGCCCAGCAAAAAACGGCCGTTCAATGGCCGGGGAGGACGCCGCGGCAAGGCCAAGCAGCAGCAAGGTGACAGACCTCCCCGGGGCCGCGACAAGGATGAGGACGAAGACGATGACGAGGACATGGATGAAGGAGACAACAGCGAGCAGGAGTTCCAGAAGGCCACAGAGGTTCTGTGTGTCGACGGAGGTGCCTCTCTGCACACTTCCCACCGCCAACTCAAGCAATGGGTGCGGGAAGTGAATGCAGCTGAGCCACCCGTCGAGTCACGCAGGCTGCTGAAATGGTCCGGCACGCCCATCATCTTCGACCTTGAGGACCACCCTGACCGCACAACCGCGGTCGGGTGCTTGCCGATGTTGGTTTCACCAACTATCCGCAACCTCAAGGTCACCAAGATGTTGGTTGACGGCGGGGCCGGCCTCAACTTGATCTCCTCCGCTGTGGTCAAGAAGCTGCAGATCCCCGACAGCGAGCTCGAGGAAACCGGGACGTTCCAAGGGATCAACCCGGGAAGGAGCAAGCCGAAGGGGAAGATCACGCTGCCAGTGACCTTTGGCGGAGAACTCAATTTCAGGACGGAGAGGATCACATTCGACGTTGCCGATATCCCATTGCCATATAATGGGATACTTGGCCGTCCTGCGCTTGCCAAGTTCATGGCAGCTTCCCACTATGCCTACAACATGCTCAAGATGCCGGGGCCGATAAGCGTCATCTCTGTCCCCGGCGACAAGAAGGATGCGCTTATCTGCGCCGACAAGATCTACCGGGATGCAGCAGCCGCGGCAGACAGCATGGCACTTGCCGCTGAAGCTCCCGAGGGGAAGACCAAGACCAAGTCCGGCAAGAGCTCTGGAGCCCACTCCGGCAAACGCACCTCTTCGGAGTGCTGCGCTGCCGTCGAGGACGCACCATCGAGCTCCACCGGCAAGTGCAAGAAAGGAATGGCAGCTCCACCGGCAACCAAGAAGGTGTCCGCCAAGGAGGACGGCACTGGTGGTACCTTCACCATCAGTGCTACACTCGACCCCAAATAGGAAAGTGCGCTCGTTGCCTTCCTGCGGGCGAATGTCGACGTGTTCGCATGGCAACCGTCTGACATCCCCGGCGTTCCCAGGAAGGTAATTGAGCACAAGCTTGCTGTTTGTCCTCACGCGCGGCCCGTCAAGCAGAAGGTCAGGAAGCAAGCTGTGGAGCGCCAAGAGTTCATTGCCGAGGAGATAAAGAAGTTGGAAGCAGCAGGCCTAGTTAGAGGCATACTCCATCCTACATGGTTGGCCAATCCAGTTGTCGTGCGAAAGGCTAATGGGAAATGGAGACTTTGTATAGACTTCACTGATGTGAATAAAGCTTGTCCCAAAGATCCTTTTCCCTTGTCGCGCATCGACCAGATTGTCGACTCCACAGCTGGATGTGAGTTGCTTTCATTTCTCGACGCATACTCAGGTTACCACCAGATATTCATGGCTGAGGAAGCTGAAGAGAAGACTGCATTTATTACTCCATGTGGCACATATTGCTTCATACGCATGCCCTTTGGATTGAAGAATGCGGGCTCGACATTTGCAAGGGTGGTCCACACTGCTTTTGAGCCACAGATACACAGAAATGTAGAAGCCTACATGGATGATATAGTGGTCAAGAGCAAGAGCAAGGATACCCTGATTCAAGACCTAGAAGAAACCTTTGAGAATCTGCGCAAGATACAACTCAAGCTGAACCCCGAGAAGTGCGTCTTCGGAGTCCCATCCGGCAAGCTTCTCGGGTTCTTCGTGTCCCAGAGGGGGATTGAAGCCAATCCCGACAAGATAAAAGCCATTGAGCAGATTGAAGCCTCGAAGCGTGTCAAGGACGTAAGGAGACTTGCTGGTTGTGTGGCTGCCCTTAGCAGGTTCATTTCAAAGTCTGCAGAACGCGCCTTGCCTTTCTTCAAAATCTTGAAAAAGGCAGGTCCTATGAAATGGACTCCGGAAGCGGAAGCGGCGCTGCAAGACTTGAAAGGATACCTGTCCTCCACTCCAATACTTGTCGCACCTAAGCCACAAGAGAAGTTGCTGCTGTACTTAGCGGCAACCAATCACGTGGTTAGTGCTGCGTTAGTAGCGGAGAGGGAGGCAGATGAGGAACCCACATCCCCGGCAAGCGCATCCAGCGACAAGCAGGGGGCTTCTCCGACAAGCTCTGGCCCCGACAAGGACAAGTCTGCGCAGGAGCAAGGAGAAGTGCGAAAGAAGATGGTGCAACGCCCAGTTTATTTTGTAAGTTCCCTCTTGCAGGGGGCTAGATCAAGATACTCTGGGGTGCAGAAGTTACTTTTCGGCCTCCTCATGGCCTCAAGAAAGCTGCGCCATTACTTCCAAGCACATGAGATAACGGTGGTCACTCGCTTTCCGTTGAAGAGGATATTGCAAAATCCAGAAGCAACAGGCAGGATCGTCGAGTGGGCACTGGAGCTGTCGAGCTTTGGTCTCAAGTTTGAGAGTACTTCAACCATACAGAGCAGAGCTTTGGCAGAATTCATAGCAGAATGGACACCAACACCAGATGAAGAAGTTCCAGAAACAAGCATCCCCGTCCAAGAAGTAAGCAAAGAGTGGATAATGTACTTCGATGGTGCCTTCTCGCTGCAAGGCGCCGGTGCTGGCGTGTTACTCATAGCGCCCACCGGAGAGCACCTCAAGTACCTTGTTCAGATGCACTTTCCCAAAGAGCAAGCGACGAACAATACTGCTGAGTATGAAGGTTTGCTCGCCGGTCTCAGAATTGCGGCCGAGTTTGGGATCAAGAAGTTGATTGTGCGGGGAGATTCACAATTGGTGGTCCGACAAGTAAACAAGAGCTACCAGAGCCCTTTGATGGAAACTTATGTTGATGAAGTGAGGAAGCTTGAAGAACACTTTGAAGGCATGCAGATGGAGCACGTTCCAAGAGCTCAGAACGATGTCGCAGATGGCCTCTCAAAGTGTGCTGCAATGAAGTTACCTGTGGAACCAGGGACCTTCGTGCTCAAGTTAACTCAGCCATCCGTTACACCGTCAGTTGGGCAAAGCAAGAAGAGGAAGTTGGCCTCCGGCGACTACTTGCCGGCGGATCTTCCCGAAGCCGCTGCCAAGGTCCCCAAAATCAACAACCAAGATGCTGAGGAATAGTCTGCTCCTGCAGACCCAAGGGTCTGTACAGTTGAAGCAGGCGTTCCCGACAAGCCCGGCCCCGGCAGGCTTGCCGAGGAACCCTCAGCTCCGCAGAGCCGCAGGTTCTTGGTGTAGAAGCTGAGGTTCCCGCAGCAGCACTGATGCCTTTAGTCCTTGTTGTTGAGCCTCAGGCTCCGGCATGGGCACAACAAATCGTCCGTTTTCTTCAAACTGGAGAACTTCCCGAAGAACCAGAAGAGATAGAGAGGATAACCAGACAGTCAAGTATGTACCAGTTCGTTGGCAACGAACTGTACAGAAGAAGACTCAACGGTGTCAGGTTGAAGTGCATTTCCCGGGAAGATGGACAGAAGCTGTTGGCAGAGATACATGGAGGCATATGTGGCCACCACATTGGCGCAAGAGCGCTTGCCGGGAAGGCGTTCCGGCAAGGTTTCTTTTGGCCAGAAGCCCCCCAAGATGCAACTGCACAAGTAACCAAGTGTGAAGCGTGCCAGTTCCATGCCAAGCAAATACATCAACCAGCTCAAGCTCTCCAGACGATCCCTTTATCCTGGCCCTTCTCGGTCTGGGGGCTCGACATCCTCGGCCCCTTTCCCCGCGCAGTCGGGGGCTTTGAATACTTGTACGTTGCAATTGACAAGTTCACAAAGTGGCCAGAAGTGGAACCAGTGAGAAAGGTGACAGCACAGTCAGCAGTAAGGTTCTTCAGGTCGATCGTTTGCCGTTTCGGAATCCCTGACAGGATCATCACCGACAACGGCACACAGTTCACAAGCCGCACCTTCATGCAGTATGTCCAAGACCTTGGCGCCAAGGTCTGCTTTGCTTCTGTTGCTCACCCGAGGAGCAATGGTCAAGCAGAGAGGGCAAATGTTGAAGTGCTGCGCGGACTCAAGACAAGAACCTTCGACAGGAGGCACAAGTGCGGAAGAAACTGGATAGAGGAGTTGCCGGCGGCTCTTTGGTCAATCAGGACGACACCAAATCGAGCCACCGGACAGACACCCTTTGCTCTTGTCTATGGAGCAGAGGCAGTTCTCCCCACGGAACTCGTATACGGGTCTCCTCGAGTACTCGCTTACGATGAGCTCGAGCAAGAGCAACTGCGGCAAGATGATGCATTGCTCCTCGAGGAGGACCGTCTCCAGGCTGCTGTACGAGCTGCTCGATACCAGCAAGCCTTGCGTCGCTATCATAGCCGCAAGGTCAAGGCCAGGAGTCTCGAGGAAGGCGACCTTGTTCTTCGGCGCGTTCAGTCCGCCAAGGGCTCCAACAAGTTGACGCCGAAGTGGGAAGGCCCTTATCGGGTGAGACAAGTCACAAGGCTCGGCGCTGTCCGCCTTGAGACCGAAGAAGGCTTACCGGTGAGCAACTCCTGGAACATAGAGCATCTTCGCAAGTTTCACCCATAAGGCGCGGTTGCCGTGATCCGCTCCGGCAACCACCTTTTGTACAAGTCTTGCCGCTGTTGCATGTAAACCTTTGTACAAAGCCGGGCGCAGACACCGTGCATCAGTAAAACTTTTGTGCTTCACACTGATTGTCATTTCATGCTTTTCTTTTTTACTTGCATGCATCATCTGACACTTTGTGCAGCACACATCCCCGGTAAGCAGTAACAAGTCGCAAGGCCCTATACTAGTGTTTCCTCCTCCTTTCCTTTCTCTCTTAAAACAGAAGAAGTGTTCCTCGCGCACAAGTTTGCCGGGGGGGGGGG
>LR738714.1:72650142-72671918 GCA_902687465.1 Secale cereale
GGGGGGGGGGAAGGAGATAGAGGTATGGACACAAGTGCTGTTCAAGAAAGGGAAGCCTTGCCAGGAAACAAACAATCCACGAAAGCTAAGTTGCCAGAGTTTGAGCAATTCAGATTTTTAAAATTTCTTAGTTATCTTCCTTGAACAATCACACTTTGTATGGAAAACTTGTGCGCAGAGGAACCTACCCGTGGCTAGGCGCACCCTTACTTTGTTTCGAGCACGCTCAACGGCTTAAGTGAGCTGCGACAAGTGTCGCGCCCTTACTTCGTTTTCGAGTACGCTCAGCAATCTAAGTGTGCTACGACTAGCTACGGCAAGGTTTCTTGCCGACAAGGGCATTGCTAGCAGGCTGCTAAGAGTCCCGCACTCAGCGCTCGCGGCAAGGGTCCCTTTGTCGGCAAGTTCCCTAAAAGCGTAAGGTGGAAAGCATACAAAGTGAAGGGACTGAACAAGGGAGATAACACTGCATTGATTACCCAAAATAAAGTTATATAACAAGATAGCTTGCCGCTGTTCTAACCAACTACCACCTATGACTTAATCGACAGCGGCGAAGGAAGCAGAAAGAGGGGAGCCTAGTCTCTTCAGTCTCCGTCGACCCTCTTGATCTTTCCCGCCTTGGCTACGATGTGGGCAACTTGTGCCTTCAATGCCTCTTGGTCAGCTTCGGGCGGCAGGGTCCGGAGGACGTTGACGAGGTTGATTCCGGGGTTGCGGTAGACGATCTTCGACAGCACCCGCTCCATTGTACCCGTACAAAGCCGGCGCTCCTCGTCAGCCAGCTGCGCGGGGATCTTCTCCCGTAGCCGCGCAAGAGCCGGCGCCACTCCTCTGAAGAACAAGCTCAGCTTGGCGCTGTGGGGGAGGCTCTCGTCGGGGGAGTAGACGAGGTGCTCCGCCCTCAACGCCACCATCTCCTTGTCAATGTTGGCGGCGGAGGCGACGAGCTCCTCGGTCCACTGCTCCACCGTCCGCTGGAAGTGGTTTTGCGAGACGGCAGCGCTTTCCAGCAAGGCCCTCTCAGTACGGAGATCGTCCTTCAGCTTCGTCTCGCGGTCCCGGGTGGCGTCAAGCGAATCGGTGAGGGTGGAAACCTTCAGCTCCAAGTCAGCAATAGAGTCCCTAGCGTCGGTGAGCTCTTTACCTTTCTCGGAGAGGCGGACTTGCAGCTCCGAGTTGGTATGGCCGTCCTTCTCTCGCGCCACGTTGAGCGCGGCGACCCTGTCCTCGCTCGCCTTCAGGTTCGTCTCCGTCTGCGCCACCCTGGCCTCCAGATCCCTCTTGGTGGTCTCTGTGGCAGCTGCGGCATCCCTCGCCTCCTGCAGAGCCCCGCCAATGGCCTGCTCACGAGCGGTGAGGTCGTCCTTGTGGCTATCGAGGTTGACCTTCCGCTGGTTGAGCTCTCCTTCCCGCCGAGACAGCTCCTCGGCGGCCAGACACTGCTGCTCCTCCACCTCGGCCTTCTCGAGGAGGAACGCCTGGTGAGCTCCGGCAAGCTCTTCACGCTCCTCCGCCAAGTTCCGGAGGGCCGCCTGGTTGGCGGCACGGAGCTCCGCGGCACGCTTCTCCAGATCAGCACCAGCCTTGGCAGCCAGGGCCTCCCGGGAGTCCAACTTAGCTTGCCTGGCCCGGTACAAGGCCAGAAGCCGGCGTAGGAGTTGCTCCTCTTCGGGCTCGTTGCTGCTGCCGGGCGCGTCGACAACCTTCAGCCCGGCGGAGGCAAGAACTTCTCCGTCGAAGGTCTCCCCCTCTGCGGGTGCCCTTGATGAGGACGCCCATGGGACTTGGATAAAGACCCCGTTGGCGGCCTCCAGATAGACACCCGACGCGGCCGCAGGGGCAGAGGGGTCGGCGGCCGGCGCAGCGTCCGACGCTCCTGCGGCCTCCGGGCCAGCAGTGTGGTCGCCGGTCCCCTCCCCAGCTGCGGCGTCAGCGGTCGGGGCGGTCTCCTCGGCGGCTGGCTCGTCAGCACCAGCCATTCCTTCGTTGGTGGCGTCGCCAGCATTGCCGTGCACGTCTTCCTCGGGATGGTCTCCGTCTCCATCGGCTCCGGGGCGGGCGGATCTAGCAGAAGAAAAAGAAAAGAAAGAATCGTCAAGCAAATATCCAAAAAAGAAGAATCCAAGAAGAAGAAATTACAAGGGTTTACCTTCGCGGGCCTCTTCAACAACGGGGTCCCTCGCCGGGGAATTCTCCCTTGGCGGCGTAGTAGTGGCCCCTGCCGGCGGAGGGCCGCTTGCGCCTTCCCTTGGCGGGGTGCTCACCCTTGTCGGGCTGCTTGCCCTTGGCGGAGTACCCGTCCTTGGCGGAGCACTGTCCCTCGCCGGGGAGCTCATCCTTGGCGGGGAGGGTGGAACAAGCGGTTCGTCGGGGGCGACCTCTTGGTGCTCCTGCGGCTGCGGCTCCACTTCTGCACAAGACAGCAAAACATTGATAAAGATAACCACCTCAAGCACGCCCGTCGAGCAGAAGGATGAATACCAGACTTACGCTGGGGGCTGTGTTGGGGGCTGCTCTCCGGAGCAGCAGGCTGGTACGGCAAGTTTGTCGCTGGCGCATCCCCCGTCGCTGCGGCAGGCTCGTCGTCCTCGAGATCGACCACAGGGATCTTGGCCCTCTTCGCCATCCTCTAGGTCAAGGTCCTGGAAGCCAAAACAAGATCAGAACCAAGCAAGAGAAATCAAGACAAAATCAAAGGAAATAGCAATTGCAAGTACTTACTCTTCCTCCTCTTCGTCGGAGCTGAGGGCGGAGAAGTCAAACTCTGCCTCGCGCGCTCAAGCGCGAGGAGCTGGAGGAGAAGGTTCCCTCGGGCGCTTGGCGGGTTCCGGAGCCGTGGTTTGTGAAGACCCCGCTCCGGTCGTCCCCGAGGACCGAGGGGCAGAAGGAACCCCAGAGCCACTCCGGGAAGATCCTCCTCCACCTGTCGCTCGGGCACGGGGCGCCTCCCTGACGACCTTGCTCGTCGTGGTGGCGCGCGTCGCCCAGCGCTTCGGCTGCTGTCGGGGCGCCGGTGGCCTCGCCGTCTCAGTGGCCTTGCGGAGGCGCTTCTTCTGTTGTGGCGGAGGACTTGGCGGCGGCGGAGAGTTCTCCGAGGATGAGGAGGCGTCGTCGTCAAGATTGAGAGACACGCCGGAGTCTTCGTCAGAATCACCCGATTCGGCGTCTTCCTCGGCGGGCTCACTGGACTCAGTGCCCTGCCCGGCAGCCTCGCTCGTCCCGGCAGGCTCCCCGGCAGGCTCCCCGGCGAACTCCTCGGGCGCAATCTTCAGCAGCTTGAGGATTTCCGCCTCCTCGGCTTGGCTCACTGCGTCCGCTGCCTCTGCTTCGTCCACAGTGTACCCAAATTCACCTGCAGCCGCAGCTGCAGCGGCCTCCTCCATTCTGGAGGCAATGTATGCCACATCTCGCTCAGTGGTCTCCCGGGTGAGCCCCTTCTTCTCCTTGGCGTTGCGTGGCTTTTCAACCAGATTGTCGAAGAAGGCCTGCACGGTCTTCTCTGAAGGCACCAGCCAGGTGGGGACAACCCCGTGGGAATCGCACTCAGGCATCACCGCGCGGATGGCACTAACGGCAGTGTTGTTGCACAACGGAACTACTCCCCGGGATGGGGTGAACCACTCCTTGTGCCTGGGGTCATGTTTGAACAGCTCCCGGACCATCCCCTTCAGTTCCAAGACGGTGAAGTTATAGTTCAGCCCGGGGCGCAGCCTCATGCGGTTTGCCGCGTTGCCGAACTCCCAAGCGGGTCTCTTCCTTTCCTGCAGAGGGGCAATGCGGCGGCGGAGGAAATCGGCCCCAACTTCACCTACAGTCAGGTTGGCAGCCCGGAGGCGAAGGATCCTAGTAAGGGCAATCTGCAGCTTGTCATCCTCCGGGGCCAAGTCACTCCAATCCTTGCCGCGCACTATTGTAGTCTGGCGCGGCGAGGTAAACTGCTCGGGTGCGTCTTCCAGAACCCAGCACCAATCAGCTCTCCACTCTTCCCACTTGCCGCGTAGCTCTTCAATCAAGTACGCCTCCTTCTTGCCGATCCTGAAGATCCAGGAGATACCACCGGAGAGTGGGGATCCAGATTCTACTCTAGGCGTGAAGAAGTGGCGGAAGAGAGCTACGTTTGGGTGGACCCCGACATAGTTTCCGCACAGATGTGCGAAAACGGCCAAAGTGAGGACGACATTCGGGGTAAAATCTAAAAGGTGGAGTCCATATGTGTTCATCACATCGCAGAAAAATTCTGAATACGGAGGACAGAGACCGCAATGGAAGAATGAAGCAAAGTAGTGGTAACCTCCCGGGAACATGTCGGCGGCTACGGCGGGGAGGACTCTGGTGCGGGGATGAGCTTTCGTCTCCCTCGCCCAGAACAAGTAATACTTGTCCCGTAGCTCCCTCGCGCCAAGCCTCGGCGGGAAGACCACCATCCTTCTCCGCATGGATGCCAGCTTCGCCGCCTTCTCGGATTTCTCCTTCTACACCTGGTCGCTCTTCGCCTTGTCGCTCTTCGGGGCCATGGCGGGGACGGCGGGGGGGAGGTCCACGGCGCTACGGATGTTGGAGACAGCGGAGGAGAGGGTGGAGCTCGGCTCTCTGTCGACCTTTGCGGAGGCAGAGAGCGGCGGGGGTTTCTGGAGATTCAAGGCGCAATGAAGGCAATGGAGGGAAACTGCCCATGCTTCCTCTGCTTTTAAGGGGGAAGTGGGGGACGTTTCGCATTTTTTTTCATTAAAGGAGCAGGCCACGATCTCTCCCACGACGCCGCAATCGACGCATGCCGTTAGGGAGAGATGCGGCAGATGCGGAGTGGGAAACGGCGCGCCGTGGGCCGCGTGTGCCCACGCACTGTTTTGTGCCTGGCCCAACAGCGCTCGGCACCGTGTGTGGTCCAGGCCCGGGGGCTCCTGTCGGTGTACTAGAGTAGGGGTACCTTAGTATCCCGACTTGTGCACGGGCAGTAGCAGCCTCCCGTGGTCTGACTCACCACGCGCCCGCCAAAGCCCACTCTGGCCCCTTTTGAAGCCATTCAAGAACAAAGTATACAAGTCAGAAGAACAAGGCCCCGGCAAGAGGAGCTTTCCGGGAAGATCGCACCAGGATCAAGGTTATCATTTCAGCACAAGACCCTGGCAAGAGGAGCTTGCCAGGGAGGCCAAAGAACAGCCCCCCAGAAGAGACATCGTGGCGCATCGCGCGCCCCGACGGGCCCCGGAGAGCGGCAAGCTCCCGGGCCCGGCAAGATTGCGACCCCGGCAAGTATGCTATGTGCGTGCACTCCAGCTCATCTGGCCACGCGTCGCCCTGCGACCCTTCCAGGGGCACGTGGCCGATGGCTGTGCAGCCTAGGGTACACGGTGGCGAGCCGCGGTGACGAGGCTATCGCCGTGGCGAACGGAGACGCATGGACGGACGCTTTTGGGGCGACGGCGACGGGCATTCAATGCCCTTGTCCCCCACCGTCAGAGTTAGGTGAAGACCACTATTCATATACTGTTCATGCACTGTTGCGACTACCACCGATTTTACACTTTTACCCTCCTCTACGTTGACACCTGTCGGTGACCCCTTTGAGCTATAAAAGGAGGCCCATGCACAACGTAGAGGGGGCTCGATCCCAGAAATTTACCCATTCTCTCGCTCGGTGTAGCTAGTACTGTAGATCTTCAAGCTCCCGAGCCCAAGAACTCAATACAACCAAGGCAGGAGTAGGGTTTTACACGTACGCGCGGCCCGAACCTGGGTAAACTGCCCGCGTGTGTTCCCCGATCTGCTCTCCGTGCTCCCTCCGCTCCCTTACCGCAACGTAGAAGGGGCTTCGGTCCCATAGGTGTTCGTGGGCGGTCAGTTTCCCCGGCAGTGCGTATCATAATAGACGGAATGGTGGAGTTACATGGCAATATATCTCGGAATGGCTATGGAAATGCCAACATAGGTAGGTATGGTGGCTGTTTTGAGGAGGGGTATAAGGTGGTTTGATGCACCGCCGAAAGTTGCGCGGTACTAGAGTGGATAGCAATGATGGAAGGGTGAGAGTGCATATAATCCATGGACTCAACATTAGTCAAAAGAACTCATATACTTATTGCAAAAAGTTTATTAGCTCTTGAAGTAAATTACTTGTACGCATGCTCCTAGGGGAGAGGTTGGTAGGAGTTAACAATCGTGCGTCCCTGAATTTCACGCAAAGATAAACAATCAAGACACAATGCGCTTCAATTTGGTTACATAGTTAGGAGACCATACGTGCATGCTACTGAAATCACAAACCTTATCACAATTCTTTCTTTAACCTCACAAATTACCAGTAGCATGACTCTAATATTACCATCTTAATATCTCAAAACAATTAAAATGAATAAAACTTTTCATAGATTCAATGCTCTGTATAAAAGTTTTTATTATACTCTCTTTGGATGCCTATCATATTAGGACTAAATTCATAACCCAAGAAAATTACCATGTTGTTTAGAGAATCCCAAAATAATATAAGTGAAGCGTGAGAGTTCAACAATTTCTTCAAAATAAACATCACCGCCGTGCTAAAAAAGATATAAGTGAAGCACTAGAGAAACTACCCTAGCTCAACAGATACAAGTGAAGCACAAAGAGTATTATAATAAATGCACGATTAGTGCATGTCCCTCTAAAAAAGATGTACTCAGTGAGGATGATTGTGGAAAACTAAGAAAACAAAGACTCAAATCATACAAGTCGCTCCAATAAAAACACATATCATGTGGTGAATAAAAATATAGCCTCAAGTAAATTTACCGATGGATTGAAGACGAAAGAGGGTATGCCATTCGGGGCATCCCCAAGCTTAGATGCTTGGTATTCCTTGAATATAACCTTGGGGTGCCTTGGTAATCCCCAATCTTAGGCTCTTGCCAGTCATTATTCCATGTCCACCAAATCTTTACTTAAAACTTGAAAACCTCACAACAGAAAACTCAACAGAAAACTCGTGAGATCCGTTAGTAAAACAAAATTCAATCCTTACATGTAAGTAGTGTGGTGAACTCATTATTATTTTATATTGATGTAATATCTACTGTATTCCAACTTTTCCATGGTTCATACCCCCCGATACTAGCCATAGATCCATCAAAATAAGTAAACAACACAAGAAAACAGAATCTGTCTTAAACAGAGTAGTCTGTAAAGATGAGAATTGATGTAAAACCTTGGTATCACAAAAAATTCTGAAACGTTAGGAAAACGTGGGCAATTTGTAGGTCAGAGATGTGTAAAAAATTCAAGAATTTATCGCGCTCCAGTAATCAGGAAAAAACCTAACACTGGGCGCAAAAGTTTGTGTTTTTCAGCAAAACCAATCTACTATCTTCCAAATCATCCCAACGGTCTTACTTGTTACAAACACTAGTGAAAATTATAAAAACTTCTATAACTAGAGGCTAGACGATATATTTATTCAAGAAAAGCAAGAAAAAAATTTGGGTTGCCTCCCAACAAGCGCTATTGTTTAACGCCCCTAGCTAGTCATAAAGCAATGATCTAGGTGTTGTCATCTTTGGTATTCAACACATCAAGCAAATATGTTAAAAGTTCTCTTAGCAAAAAAAAAGTTATATTTTCTCTTTTTCCTAATAGGAGAACTTAATTCATGAAAATTTATATTTTCTGTTTTTCATAATAGGAGAACTTAATTCATGAAAATGACTTTGATCAGTGATTTTAACATTCATAATATAATGCTCAGGATCATCACCAAGTATATCATCATATAAAATTTGTATCTCATTCCTTAAAGGTTCTATAGACATTACCTCCATCCATTCCTCACCAAATCCAACATAAATTCCTTTAACTACCCAATCAAATTTTTAATAAGTATCAAGGTAAATGGCTTGAGAAATTTCTTTGTAGGGAACTCTTCTTCTGAGATTGCTACTATAAGAATGATAGTCTCTAGCTTCCAAACCACACAAAGTTTCTTTGTCATGAAGAATTTCCTCTATAGGGGGATGTTCAACATCCTTATTGTATAAAACTAAAATTTCCCAAGCCTCTTGTACTATAAAATCAAACTCCCACATGAGAATAATTGTTGCAATCTTTTTAGCTTTAGGATGAAGAATATTTAGGGACTTCATAAAATATATCTTGTAAAGCCGGGTGTAAATGTATGAATTTCTTTCTAGCTTAGTCACAAGCATAGCAATAGCATCGGTATAATTTTTTTGAGAATAATAGATTTCCTAATTGGCAAAACTCCCATAGAATTGAAAAACTCATGAATAATCTCTTTACCAATAATGTTACTGCCCCCCACATGATTTTTTTACATTATAGTTAGGACGGAGTTCCTTTTCACTATCACAAGATTCAAGTCCTTCTCTAAAAAATTTATCAGCGATAACCTCCCCAGATTCATACATGATGGCAAGGCGATCTAGCACACAAGCGAACAAAGTGACGAACGGAGAAGGGCGAATAAAAAGGAAAATATTTTTGCATTTTTTCTGAAAATGTTTTAGAAGTGGGGGAGATGAAAATGAGAGGCAAATGGCAAATAATGTAAGTGCAAGAGATGAGAGTTTATGAAAAGTACTTGGTAGGCTTGATGTAGACCTCCCCGGCAACGGCGCCAGAAATTCTTCCTGCTACTTCTTCAGGTTGCATTGATTTTTTTCCTTGAAGAGGAAAGGGTGATGCAGCAAAGTAGAGATAAGTATTTCCCTCAGTTTGACAACCAAGGTGTCAATCCAGTTCGATGTACAAGCAAGTCCCCAATATATGCACCTGCACAAACTAACAAACACTTGCACACAACGCAAAAAGGGGTTGTCAATCCCTTCAATGTCACGAGCAAGAGTGAGATCTAATAGAGGTGGATTTAAACCTAAAGTAGGCAAAATAAAGTGAACACAAAATAATTGCAGCAAGGTATTTTTGGGTTTTTAGTTTTATAGATGTGACACCCCGATTTGACCGTACACTAATCATGGACGCAAATGTGTACGGCCAAGATCAGGGACTCACTCGAAGATATCACAACACAACTCTAAAAGTAAAATAAGTCATACAAGCTTCATATTACAAGCTAGGGGCCTCGAGGGCTCGAATATAAGTGCTCGGTCATAGACGAGTCAGCGGAAGCAACAAATATCAGAGTACAGACATAAAGTTAAACAAGTTGTCATAAGATGGCTAGCACAAACTGGGATACAGATCAAAAGAGGAGCAGGCCTCATGCCTGGGATCCTCCTAAACTACTCCTGGTCATCATCGACACACTTCACGTAGTAGTAGGCGCCTCCGGTGTAGTAGGAGTCGTCGTAGGTGGCGTCTGGCTCCTGGGCTCCACCAACTAGTTGCATCATCTGAGAAGAAGGAACAGAAGGGGGGAAAGGGGGAGCAAAGCAACCGTGAGTACTCATCCAAAGTACTCGCAAGCAAGGATCTATACTACATATGCAATGGTAACAATGATATGGGTAGTATCTGTGGACTGAACTGTAGAAAGCCAGAATAAGAGGGGGATAGCTAATCCTACCAAAGATTACACTTCTGGCAACCTCCATCTTGCAGCAGTAGAAGAGGGTAGAAGGTAAGTTCACCAAGTAACATCATATAGCATAATCCTACCCGGCGATCCTCCCCTCGTCTCCCTGTGGGAAAGCGATCACCGGATTGTCTCTGGAACTTGTTTGGGTGTGTTTTATTACGTATCCAGTTCTAGTTGTCATGAGGTCGGAGTACAACTCTGGGTCGTCCTTTTATCGAGGGACACGGCTATTCGAGTAGATTAACTCCCCTCCATGGGTGCAGCACATAGCCCAACACGCTCGACCCCCTTTGGCCCGACACACTTTCCTGGGTCATGCCCGGCCTCGGAAGATCAACACGTCGCAGTCCAACATAAGAACATCAGAGAGGTCAGCATGCCGGTCTAAATCCTAAGCACGCAGGGGTCTGTGCCCATCGCCCATTGCACACCTGCACGCTGCGTACGCGGCCGGTGAGCAGACCTAGCAACCTCCATTTCAAAGTAAGTTACGTTATGCGGTCCAACCCGACGCGTGCCGCTAAGTCGCTGTTGTCAACAAGGCTTCGGCTGATACCACGATGTCGAGAGCCCATATCTAATCGCACATAGCTGGTTAGTGCGTACATGCCTGAGGCCAGACTCATATCAAAATCCAAACTTGTTAAGCGTATTATTATGAATTAACCACGGACAACGTCCATGGGCAGGACCACTTGTCTCCTAGGTGGTCGTGACCTGCCCTGTCGCTCCGCCACAAAGATCCACACGGAGGGCCGTGGGGACAAAGGTCCTTTCAGCCCCCAATCCGTGAATCACTCGCGGGTACTCATCGAGCAGATCCGACTTTAGTCACAACATGTATCATGTATAAAATGTATGTAGTATATACCCGTGATCACCACCTAAAGTGATCACAGCCCGATAGTATAGCATGGCAGACGGACAAGGGTGTAGGGCCACTGATGGAATACTAGCATCCTATACTAAGCATTTAGGACTATAGGTAAAGGTATCAACAGTTGTAGCAACAATGACAGGCTATGCAGCAGAATATGATTAATCGAAAGTAGTAACTTGCTACACTACTCTAATGCAAGCTGTATAGAGAGGAATAGGCGATATCAGGTTGATCAAGGGGGGGAAGCTCGACAGCGAAGGAGGGGTTGTCAACATCGTAGTCGATCGGTGCAGCAGCAACGTCGGCCTCGTAGTCTACCGGAGAGAGGAGGGGGAAGAAACAACAAATACAATGCAAACAAATGCATGGCAATGCATGACATGACATACAACGGTGCTAGGTGTGCCCTAGCGTAGTACTGGGTGCTACTGGCAAAGGGGGGAAACATCAGGGAAAGTATTCCCGATGTTTCACGTTTTCGGACAGACGGACCGGAGGGAGAAAGTTGCGTGTTCGCTATGCTAGGGATGTGTGGCTAACAAACAGACCACGTATTCGGATTCCTGTCGAAATTCTGAGCAACTTTCATGTACAAAGCATTTTCATCCGAGTTATTTTATATTATTTTTTAAAGTTTTAAATCATTTTCAAAATTATTATTATTAAATTATTTCGAAATTAGTATTATTGCATCAGCATGACGTCAACAGTCAGCAGAAGTGTTGACTGGTCAAACTGACGTGTGGGTCCCGCATGTCATTGTCTAACTAACTAACTGTTTAACTAGATTAGTTAGTAGGTTAATTAGGTTTAATTAGTTAATTAGTATATTTAATTAAGTTAATTAATTACTTGGTTAATTAATTAATTAATATTATTTTATTGTTTTTTATCATTTTTTCAAAACGTTCCTGGGTCCTGGGCCCCCTTGTCATTGGCCTAGGGGCCTCAACGGGCGGCGGGCGAATGAGCTACTGGCGCAGGGTGCACCCGAGCGAGCGAGCGCCCGCCCGCATGTGCGGCGGGATGAGGCCGCTGGGGCGCCGATGGCGGGGCAAGCCGGCGCAGCCAGTCAGGGCCACGGCGGGCAGAGGAGAGGGGCGGCGCCGGCGTGGCCAGTGGCGCGCAAGCAGGCGCGGTGGCGCGACCGCGGGAGGAGGAGAGGGCTGACGGAGGGCGAGGCTGGAAGGAGCGGCAGGCACTGGCGGCAGCGATGCGGCAGGCAACGACAGGGGCGGCAACAGCAGCCGGAGCAGTAGCCGCGGTAGCAAGGCCGTGCAGCCGAGGCCTATGCGACGCAGGCGCGGACAAAGGGGAGCCAGGCGGGCGGGCGGGGCCGCAAGGCGTGACCGTCGTTGGCGGCGCGGGCAAGCAGCACGGCAGAGGGACGGCGCAGAGTGGGGGGGTGCACGCGTGCGGTGACCGCGGGCGGCGTAGCCGTGGTGAGCGCAAGGCGGAGCGGTGCGGATGGCGGAGCACTGGAGGCTCGGGCGCGGCTACGGTGCGGACGCGGAGCGCTCGAGGCTCGGGCGCGACTACGGGAGTGAGATGGCGCACGACGATGTTCTACACGGGGGGGAGGGGAGGCCGAGGTTGTTGGCCTCACTGGCGTTGCCGTGGAGAGGGGGTGGCGAGGCCTGTTTGCGACCGGCGGGGAGGAGGACGGGGACGTTCGACGAGCGTCGACGCGGAGGAAAAGACAGCTCCAGCGAGGTGGCGGTGGTGGCGCAGCTCCGGTCCGGTGGAGAGGTGCACGCGATGGAGATGACAGGGCTGGCGAAGAGGCTCCGGCAGCGGCATCGGGGACGACAGGATCGAGTTCGATCCCGATCCAGATCGGGGGGAAGTGGGTGCGGTAGCTAGGGTTTGTGTCTGGGGGTGGATAAGCGAGTGGAGTGGGGGTGGCTGGGCCGATCTGGTTGGCCCGGTGGCCAGCCAAGCCGTTGGGCCCAGTGAGGGGGTGCTACTTCTCGAGCTTTCGTTGTATTCCCTCGAAGAGGAAAGGGTGATGCAGCACAGTAGCGTAAGTATTTCCCTCAGTTTTTGAGAACCAAGGTATCAATCCAGTAGGAGACCACGCGCGAGTCCCTCGCACCTGCACAAACAAATACGAACTTCGCAGCCAAGCCGATAAGGGGTTGTCAATCCCTTTACAGTCACTTACGAAAGTGAGATCTGATAGAGATGATACTTTGATATTTTTGGTATTTTTGGGTTATAAGAACAGAAAGCAAAAGCGGAAAAGTAAAGTAGATTGTAGATTGATATGTTGAGAATAGACCCGGGGGCCATAGTTTTCTCTAGTGGCTTCTCTCATGATAGCGATATTCTACGGCGGGTAAACAAATTACTGTCGAGCAATTGATAGAAAAGTGAATAATTATGAGACTATCTAGGCATGAGCATTATATATAGGCATCACGTGCGAGACAAGTAGACCGAAACGATTCTGCATCTACTACTATTACTCCACTCATCGACCGCTATCCAGCATGCATCTAGAGTATTAAGTTCATAAGAACAGAGTAACACCTTAAGCAAGATGACATGATGTAGAGGGATAAACTCAAACATAGTGATATAAACCCCATCTTTTTATCCTGGATGGCAACAATACAATACGTGCCTTGCTGCCCCTACTGTCACTGGGAAATGACACCGCAAGATTGAACCCAAAGCCAAGCACTTCTCTCATTGAAAGAACTATAGATCTAGTAGGCAAAACCAAACCAATAATTCAAAGAGACTTGCAAGGATATTATAATCATACATAAAGAGTTCAGAAAAGAACCAAATATTTCTCATAGATAATCTTGATCATAAACCCAAAATTCATCGGATCTTGACAAACACACCGCAAAAAGAGATTACATCAAATAGATCTCCTCGAAGACCAAGGATAACTTGTTATTGAGATCCAAAGAGATAGAACAAGCCATCTAGATACTAGCTATGGACCCGAAGGTCTGTGGTAAACTACTCACAACTCATGGTGAGGCGATGATGATGATGATGTAGAAGCACTCCGTGGTAGACCCCCCTCCGGTGGAGCTCCGGAACAGGCCCCAAGATGGGATCTCACGAGAATAGAAGGTTGCGGTGGTGGAACTAGGGTTTTCTCTGTTGTTCTGATAGTTTCGAGGTACGTAGGTATATATAGGAGGAAGGAGGGCACCGGGGGCCAGACGGGGTGCCCACGAGGCAGGGGGGCGCGCCCCCCACCCTCGTGGACGCCACGTCAGCCCTACTCCGTGGTTCTCTAGTCTCCCGTGTGTATTTTGCTCCAAAAATATCTCTTCCGAAGGTTTCATTCCGTTTGGACTCCGTATGATATTCCTTTTCTATAAAACCCTAAAAGAGGCAAAAAAACAGCAAGCAGGACTGGGCCTTTGGGTTAGTAGGTTAGTCCCAAAAATAATATAAAAGTCTATAACAAAGCCCATTAAACATCCAAAACATCATAAATAATAGCATGGAACAATCAAAAATTATAGATACATTGGAGACGTATCAAGCATCCCCAAGCTTAATTCCTGCCCGTCCTCGAGTAGGTAAATGATAAAAATAGAATGTTTGATGTGGAATGCTAACCAACATAGTTTTTCAATGTAATCCTCTTAATTGTGGCATGAATGTTCAGATCTGAAAGATTCAAGACAAAAGTCTATATTGACATAAGAAATAATAATACTTCAAGCATACTAACAAAGCAATCATGTCTTCTCAAAATACTATGACTAAAGAAAGTTATCCCTACAAAATCATATAGTCTGGCTATGCTCCCTCTTCATCACACAAAATATTCATATCATGCACAACCCCGGTTTCAGCCAAGCACTTGTTTTCATACTCTATTCTTTCAAACCTTTCAACTTTCACACAATACATGAGCGTGAGCCATGGACATAGCACTATGGGTGGAATAGAGGGGTGGTTGTGGAGAAGACAAAAAGGAGGGAGATAGTCTCACATCGACTAGGTGTATCAACTGGCTATGGAGATGCCCATCAATAGATATCAATGTGTGTGAGTAGGGATTGCCATGCAACGGATGCACTAGAGCTAAAAATGTATGAAAGCTCAACAAAAGAAACTAACTGGGTGTGCATCCAACTTGCTTGCTCATGAAGACCTAGGGCATTTGAGGAAGCCCATCGTTGGAATATACAAGCCAAGTTCTATAATGAAAATTCCCACTAGTATATGAAAGTGACTAAACATGAGACTCTCTATCATGAAGAACGTGGTGCTACTTTGAAGCACAAGTGTGGAAAAAGATAGTAGCAATTGTCCCTTTTTCTTTTCTTTTTTTCTTCTTTTTTCTTCTTTTTTCTTCTTTTCTTTTTTTGGGCCTTTCATTTTTTTTCTTTGGCCTTTTTTTTGGAGGGGCTTTCTTTATTTAGCCTTTCCTCACATGGGACAATGCTCTAATAAAGATGATCATCACACTTTCATTGAATTACATCTCGATACTAGAACAAAGTATGACCTATATGAATGCCTCTGGTGGTGTACCGGGATGTGCAATGAATCAAGAGTGACATGTATGAAAAATTATGCATGGTGGCTTTTCCACAAATACGATGTCAACTACATGATCATGCATGGCAATATGACAATATGATGATGCGTGTCATATGAACGGAACAGTGGAAAGTTGCATGGCAATATATCTCGGAATGGCTATGGAAATGCCATGATAGGTAGGTATGGTGGCTGTTTTGAGGAATATATATGGTGGTTGTTTTGAGGAAGGATATATAGTGGGTGTATGGTACCGACGAAAGTTGCGCGGTACAAGAGAGGCTAGCAATGGTGGAAGGGTGAGAGTGCGTATAATCCATGGACTCAACATTAGTCATAAAGAACTCATATACTTATTGCAAAAATCTACAAGTCATCAAAACAAAGCAATCAACGCATGATCCTAGGGGGGATGTTGGTAGGAGTTAACCATCGCGCGCCCCCGACCTCCACACAAAGGTTGACACTTTACAAATACCTCATGCTCTAACGTCGTCACATAGCGGTTCACCATACGTGCATGCTACGGGAATCAGTAACTTTAACACAAGCATTTCTCAATTTCATAATAACTCCACTTGCATGAATCTAATATCACTATCCTCATATCTCAGAACAATTATCAAGCATCCAACTTCTCATCATATTCAATGCACTTAGTGTGAAAGTTTTTACTACAGTGATATTGGATGTCTATCATGTGAAGTCTAGTTTTATAGTCAAAGCACATTAGCATGCTGTTTTAATATACTCTCAAAAGGATATAAGTGAATCATGAGAGATCACCAATTTCTTCAAAATATTATCACCACCGTGCTCTAAATGATATAACTGAAGCACTAGAGCAAAAACTATTCAACTCAAAAGATATAAGTGAAGCACATAGAGTGTTCTATCAATTCCTAGGCCATATTTAACTCTCTCAAATAGGTGTGTCCAGCAAGGATAATTGTGTCAAACTAATAAGCAAAGACTCAAATGATACAAGACACTCCAAGTAAAACACATATCATGTGGTGAATAAAAATATAGCTCCGAGTATAGTTACCGATGGATGAAGATGAAAGAGGGGATGCCTTCCCGGGGCATCCCCAAGCTTAGGCTTTTCGTTGTCCTTGAATTTTACATTGGGGTGCCTTGGGCATCCCCAATCTTAGGCTCTTTCCACTCTTTGTTCCATAGTCCATCAAAGCAATACTCAAAACATGAAAACTTCACAACACAAAACTTAGACAAAAATCTCGTGAGCTCCGTTAGTATAAGAAAGCAAACCACTACTCAAAGGTACTGCAATGAATTCATTCTTTGTTTATATTGGTGTTAAACCTACTATATTCCAACTTCTCTATGATTCATACTTCCCAATACTACTCATAGATGCATTGAAATAAGCAAACAACACACGAAAAACAGAATCTGTCAAAAACAGAACAGTCTGTAGTAATCTGTAGTTTTCGCATACTTCTGTAACTCCAAAAAAATTGAAATGAATTGGTGAACGTGAGGAATTTGTCTATTAAGCATCTGCAAAAAGAATCAACTAAATAGCACGCTCCAGTAAAATCTGGTGGCCATTCTTGCAAGCGCTAACGATTCTGTTTTTCACAGCAAGATCATATAAACTTCACACAAGTCTTCCCAAAGGTTCTACTTGGCGCAAACACTAATTAAAACACAAAACCACATCTTAACAGAAGCTAGATGCAATATTTATTCCTAAACAGAAGCAAAAACAAAAAATATTAAATTGGGTTGCCTCCCAACAAGCGCTATCGTTTTACGCCCCTAGCTAGGCACGATACATGGATAGATCTAGGGAATGCCATAATGATACGATATATCGCGAAAACTCATCTCATATTCCCTACGTTCAGCAGCAAATTTCCTTTGTGGCAAGCAAAAGTAATCAAAAGGGTTAAATTTAATGGGACAAATGCCCCCCATATCAAGCTCTGGAGGAATAGGTTCCTCTTTTGGCCCCTTATAGTGTACAACCAATTCATCGTTGTAGGCATTCTTTTGGCAGAAGGTCATGAGCCTTCGCTCAAGGGAGATGCCTAACCCATTGTTTTGAATAGCAAAATCATCGTTCAATTCAGAAATTCTATCAACCAAGACGTCGATAGGAACCTTTTTTCTAAGGTATTCATTAAAAGCAATATGATCAGGAGATCGCAACCGCATTATGTCTTCTTGATTAAATAAGATAGCCTCTATGGGAGGTCGACCAGCATCTACCCCGTAATGAGCGAAGATTTCTTTGGCCTCTTTCATGATAAATCTAAATTCATGAGCCAAAAAGATAGTAGTTGCATGCTTAACAGAAGAATGTTCAATATTGGTAAACTCCAAAAAGATTCTCTGAATACAGGGATGCATATGGATAAATTGCCTTTCAATTTCAACTACAAGCATAGATATAGCATCCGCAAGGATACTAGTTCTGTGAAGAATAGAGCCACCCATAGTGGGCAAAGCACCGGCACAAGTAAAGAAGTCTTGAAGAACTCTTTTTCCAATGATATTACCACTACCAACCCGGAACTTCTTAATATGTAAAGTGGTAGTTTCATCTGGGGGGTCAACATAGACGTTGCCCTCAACATTACTACCCTTCTAGATAAAATCTTCCCCCATCTCAGACATGAGGGCAAGCGAACGATAAAAACAAGGCAGAAGAAGGGCAAATAAAACGGCAAGGGTGAAGTGGGGGAGAGGAAAATGAGAGGCAAAAAATGTAATGCGAAGGATAAGGGTTTGTGATAGGTACTTGGTATATAACTTTTGCATAAGCCTCCCCGGCAACGGCACCAGAAATTCTTCTTGCTACTTCTCGAGCTTGCATTGTATTCCCTCGAAGAGGAAAGGGTGATGCAGCGCAGTAGCGTAAGTATTTCCCTCAGTTTTTGAGAACCAAGGTATCAATCCAGTAGGAGACCACACGCGATTCCCTCGCACCCGCACAAACATATACGAACTTCACAGCCAACGCGATAAGGGGTTGTCAATCCCTTTACGATCACTTACGAAAGCGAGATCTGATAGAGATGATAGTTTGATATTTTTGGTATTTTTGGGTTATAAGGACAGAAAGAAAAAGCGGAAAAGTAAAGTAGATTGTAGATTGATATGTTGAGAATAGACCCGGGGGCCATAGTTTTCTCTAGTGGCTTCTCTCATGATAGCGGTATTCTGCGGTGGGTAAACAAATTACTGTTGAGCAATTGATAGAAAAGCGAATAATTATGAGACTATCTAGGCATGATCATTATATATAGGCATCATGTCCGAGACAAGTAGACGGAAACGATTCTGCATCTACCACTATTACTCCACACATCGACCGCTATCCATCATACATCTAGAGTATTAAGTTCATAAGAACAGAGTAACGCCTTAAGCAAGATGACATGATGTAGAGGGATAAACTCAAACATAGTGATATAAACCCCATCTTTTTATCCTGGATGGCAACAATACAATACGTGCCTTGCTGCCCCTACTGTCATTGGGAAAGGACACCGCAAGACCAAGCACTTCTCCCATTGCAAGAACTATAGATCTAGTAGGCCAAACCAAACCAATAATTCGAAGAGACTTGCAAGTATATTATAATCATACATAAAGAGTTCAGAAAAGAACCAAATATTTCTCATAGATAATCTTGATCATAAACCCACAATTCATCGGATCTCGACAAACACACCGCAAAAAGAGATTACATCGAATAGATCTCCTCGAAGACCGAGGAGAACTTGGTATTGAGATCCAAAGAGAGAGAAGAAGCCATCTAGATACTATCTATGGACCCGAAGGTCTGTGGTAAACTACTCACAACTCATGGTGAGGCGATGATGATGATGTAGAAGCACTCTGTGGTAGATCCCCCCTCCGGCGGAGCTCCGGAACAGGACCAAAGATGGGATCTCACAAGAACAGAAGGTTGCGACGGTGGAACTAGGGTTTTCTCTGTTGTTCTGATAGTTTCAGGGTACGTAGGTATATATAGGAGGAAGGAGGGCACCGGGGGCCAGACAGGGTGCCCACCAGGCAGGGGGCGCCCCCCCCCCCCCACCCTCGTGGACGCCACGTCAGCCCTACTATGTGGTTCTCAAGTCTCCCATGCGTATTTTGTTCCAAAAATATCTCTCCCGAAGTTTTCATTCCATTTGGACTCCGTTTGATATTCCTTTTCTGTAAAACCCTAAAACAGGCACAAAAAAGCAATCTGGACTCGGCCTTTGGGTTAGTAGGTTAGTCCCAAAAATAATATAAAAGTGCATAACAAATCCCATTAAACATCCAAAACATCATAAATAATAGCATGGAACAATAAAAAATTATAGATACGTTGGAGACGTCTCACGGGGGGGGGGGCTTTTCTTTTTCTTTTTCTACTTTCTGTTTTGTATTTTCCTTTTCTTTTATTTACTTTTCCTTTTATGTTTTATTTAGTTTAGAGTATTTAGATATTTTCTAAAAATGTGTTTTCTTCACCATAATTACCTATGCAATATTTGACACTGACCGAACATTTTTGTTTTAACTTTTGAAAACTTTAATTGTTTGTCATTAATTCATTTTTGAATTTGAAATATTTTGAACTAACACGTGATTAGCAACAGTAACGAGATGACATGGCATCATTAGCAGAGTTTTACTGTAGCCTAATTATCGGGGCGTTACAATTCTCCTCCACCACAAGAAATCTCGTCCCGAGATTTAGAAGGTAGAAGGAAATAGTGCGGGGTATTCATCGCGAAGATGATCCTCGCGTTCCCAAGTGGCTTCGTCTTCAGAGTGATGTGACCACTGAACTTTGAGGAACTTGATCGCCTTCTGACGTGTGCGGCATTCAGATTGGTCGAGAATGCGGACCGAATGCTCTTTATAGGAGAGGTCCTGTTGCAACTCGAGCACTTCATGATCCACTGCTCGGACTGGGTCCTTGAAGCAGCGGCGGAGTTGAGACACGTGGAACACATCACGAACCTGAGAAAGGTTCGGCGGCAGCTCCAGTTGATATGCCACCTTTCCATGCCTTTCAAGAATAGTGAATGGACCAATATAGTGAGGAGCTAACTTGCCCTTGATCTCGAAGCGGTGAGCACCCTTTATTGGTGTAACTCGAAAATAAGCCTTTTCGCCAGGTTGATAGACCATGTCTTTATGATGACGGTCATACTGACTTTTCTGACGTGACTGAGCAGTCTTCAGATTCTCGCGAATGACGCAGACTTGTTCTTCAGTGTGTTGAATAATATCCGGACCGAAGAGTGATCATTCCCCAGTTTCTGACTAGTTCAGAGGGGTTCGACACTTTCGTCCATATAACAGTTCGAACGGGGCCATTTTCAGACTAGCTTGATAGCTATTATTATAAGAGAACTCAGCATACGGGAGAGATTCCTCCCATTTCTTGCCGAAGGAAATAACACAAGCTCAACGCATGTCTTCGAGAACTTGGTTGACGCATTCAACTTGTCCTAGCGACTGAGGATGAAATGCAGTACTGGACGACAGATGTGTTCCCATAGCTTCTTGGAAACTTGCCCAGAATCTTGAAGTGAATAAACTGTCATGGCCTGAACTGATAACCAGTGGAATACCATGAAGTGACACTACTGCATGTTGCTGCTAACACGACACTACGATCAGAGACCCTTCGACGAAACTGTGTGCTTTGCCATAATCGCGAACGCGGGTGTAAAAAACCATCAAAAAAGGTGCAAAACATTTGCGATGGAGGATGCATCACACACAGTTCAGATTTTGGTTGCGTGTGAGAAGGTGGGTATACGGTTCAATTCAATTGACTGTTTGCAATGAGGAGGACAAAAGAAACGGGCTGCCAGATGAAGGCGTGTGCGATGTAGAGCATACGGTTTAGTCGGATGAACTGTTTGTGATTAGGCAACACAAAAGAAACAGTCAGGTAGATGTCAGGACCGGTCCTTATGTAAGATAATTACCGGAAGACCGACCTTTTGTTTAAACCAGCAAGGAAGAATATTTCTTGCTGGTAGACAATTCATTGATACAGAATTCTAGTACATTGAATATTATACAAGGTTGAGCTGGGGTTGCTCAACAATTTATTACAAGTACGCCAATATAGTACATAATGGCGGATATGACACAATGGCAGGGTGGCATACTACTAACTCGTAATAAAAGGTGGTGGGTATGTCACAGCAAAGTGGGTGACGTGACTCCAATATAATATAGTTCATCGAGTGTCGGAGTGAGACTCGATAAATTTAATTGGTGGTAGGCGGAAGCGGTTATAAAACAGTGATCAACTCCAGGATCGCAAGAGACTGACTGGGACTCCACTAGTTGTCGGACTCGCTATCGAACTCTTCATCCATGAGATCGCCTTCGTCCACATCTGGCCAAATCAACAAGCCAGGTGAGTACTTTGAATGTACTCGCAAGACAGTTCGGACTTAAGATATAATAAATGCCAACATGATGCATGTGAGTATTCTAACAAAAATGCGACTGGATAATAATATTAGTGTGCTGTATGCAACAATAGAAGTCGGGCGGTAATCCTCCCGAAATCCATAAAATAAATAGACGGAGACTAAACGAGTGTCTGAGTGATGCCTCGTGAGAAAATAATAAATGAAAGCATGCCATAGTCGGGCGTCTGAGCGACACCACATAAAGGGCTTAAAAATAAAAAGAATGCCACAGTCGGACGTCTGAGCGACATCACATAAAGGGCTTATAAATAAAAGGAATGCCACGGTCGGACGTCTGAGCGACATCACATAAAGGGCTTATAAATAAAAAGAATGCCACCGTCGGGTGTCTGAGCGACATCACATAAAGGGC
>LR738714.1:72672002-72687938 GCA_902687465.1 Secale cereale
AAGAATGCCACAGTCGGACGTCTGAGCGACATCACATAAAGGGCTTATAAATAAAAAGAATGCCACAGTCGGACGTCTGAGCGACATCACATAAAGGGCTTATAAATAAAAAGAATGCCACAGTCGGACGTCTGAGCGACATCACATAAAGGGCTTTAAATAACAATAGTATAATGATGAAATACTTCAGGAAGTAAATCAATACAGAGATAATTGGTGAGTTCATCTACCAAATGAACTTGACGAAATCACTACTCTTGTTACCATCAAGAATTTACTAGAGACGGTCACCGGGTTGACACGAAGGTTGACCCTAGGCCATAAACATGGCTACTGGAAGGATTTAACTCTGCACAGCTTGTACTATTAACTCATAGCCAACGGATACTACTAGCCACGGGGACTAGTTCCGTCTATGGTATTTTAGTAGAAAACCAACTAACCAGTACACACCCATTTCACATCCTGCTGTCCGGAATCACCCGTGATAACATTCACGAAAAACTTTAAGACGGGGAGGCTACAACCTCGAATAGCATGGGATCAAATTTGTATATGCGCGCTCTAAGGGGTGCCCCCCTCTCGGTCCCAACCGGAAACACCCATGCCCCCTGACCGGATGACGGGCTTTAATCCAGGGCCATGGAACCCTCATCCCGGCCCCTCTACTTGGTGTGTACTCGGGAAGTGGTTTACAACTGACTAGACCGCAATCTTAACAGACGGCCTATGATAGTACCATAAAGGAGATGAACGGAATCACGACGTGATCTCCGTTGATACTAAGTTAACCAACTACTGGCATGCTCCAACAATACCAGCATGCCACCCATCATGTCACTACATGATCGAGGTGGTTCAAACATTATCATTCGGGCTCACCCGAAGCTTGCTTGCATGAAATATAACCATACAGATATGCTTATATGATCATGCTTATGAACGAACTACTCGAGAAAACATGCAACACATCCATCATATCAAAGGTTCAAACATGCTTGCCTGGTTCTGAGAAGTCAGAGTCTAACTCGGTGTGGTTTGCGGCTCCGTCACGTCCTTCGGTATCTACGTATTCAAACAAATGGATACTAACATAAATACCGCGCGTGCAAATAAAGTTGCTCCAAACATTTTCACATAAATATGACAAAAAACTAGACAGAAAACTAAAGAGGACAGAAAAGGAATCAACTCAAAATCATCTTTAGTTAAAAAGATATTAGAGTTTCTGTCTAGGGACTCATCTGTAATGAAACAAAAAAATTCCAGGGGCTAGAATAGAAAACAGAAAAGCAAACCGGTACGCAGTACGCCAACTGAAGGAAAAAAAGTACTTTGCCCGAAGGCGCTTACAGAAAAATGGTTCGAGGGAGAGGTGAGAGGCTGACAAGGGGTCCCACTCGTCGGGTTTGAACTCTGGGACAGAGTCGCGCCGGCACCAGATGTTGCGGTGGTCGCCGGCGCCGATCCACGGCGAGCTAGGAGGGAGAAAAGGGTACGTACAGCTTCCTGGTGATCTTCCGCATTGATTGGTGGTGGAGTTGAGCGTCGGTGAGCCCCACGTCAATGGTGACCCTGTCTCCGGCGGACGGTGGCTCGGGTGGTCATGGGCCTCGTCGGGAGAGTTCCTGGGGTCGAATTGAAGTGGGGGTTAGGTTTAGGTAGGCGCCAGGGTGCTACGCTCGAGTCCACGGCGGCGGAGGAGCTCTCACCGGAGAGAAGGCTGCCGGAGCCCGAGGCGGACGGAGTTGGCCGGAGTTCGGGAAGAAGGGCCCCTCGAGGCTCTTCCAGAGGCTGGGCGCGGTCTAGGGAGATGGTGGAGGTGTGTGGGCTCGGGAATGAGCTCGGGGGTGCTTTATATAGCTGGCCCGAGGCGGTTGCCATGAACGAGATAAGTCCGGCGGGCAATTACGGCGATGCAGTGGCTGGACGGCGGGCTTAGGGGCTTGAGCATCGACTAGGAGGTGCACTGGTTCCATTCCCGTGCCTAACTCAGCAGGGGAGGGATGATTACGGGATGCCCCCGACGGAACGGCCGTGCGGCACGTCGGCGGCAGAAAATGCGCTCTGCGCGCGCCAGGCCACGGCGATGGTGCTGCAGGCGTGCGCTGGCAGTGGAGATGGCCACGCGGAGCGCTGGGGTGACTTGGGCGGCGCCAAACGGCGTCGAGCTGCGGGGTGACTTCTGCCAGCCTCCACGGGCGGTTCTGTTGTCGTGGAAGTCGCCGGCGCGGTCGGGTCAGGGTGCCACCGACGCCCAGAAGCAGCCAAGCGAGCGTGCGGCGCGTTGGATAAGCAGGAGGTGTAGTGTGCGTCGATCCAAGGTAGGCACTGGCGAGATTGTCGCTGTGGTTCTGACGAACTGACGAACTATCGAACTGCACTGTCGACAGCTTCAGTTAGCAGTTTCTGAACCTGACAGCACAGTGCATGCTAGGTGTTTGATGAAATGATTCTGGCATGAGGGAAATGTTTCTGGGGCTGATATTTGGTGGAGTGGCCTCTTGATGCATCTAGAGGCTGCCTGAATTTTCACAGAATTTTTTAGAAGAAGATAAATATGAATTTCACCAAAATTTACAAATCTGGTCCAAACTTGCAGCAGGTGAAATTTGAAAATTTTGAACTGTAGACCAGTGAAACAAGATGGATCTAGGTTGTGGGTACTAAGGACTATCTAGGGAAGTTAGTTTGGAAACAAACAACAAGATGGACATGGTGGTTCCTTTGTAAATCACCAAGGTCCACTATAAAAGACAGAAATAGTTTTTGGAGTAAATTAAATAGAGGAAAAATCCCAATAAGTTCAAAACTCACTGGAATTGATGAGAGACTTGTCCTAAGGTGTGGAGAGGGTCTTGGAAAGAAATATTCCTGTTGGGGTCATGGCAAGATGAAGGTTGGAGGGGAAGATAAGTCCAAGGTCAAACCTGAGAGGTTTAAATCAAGAAGGGGAGAAATCAAACAACCTCTTTTGAAACTCAACTTGTGCTTGAGCCAACACAAGAGAAAATCTTCAAGATCAAAAACCAAGCTTGAGAAAACACATAAACTTTGGCCAGAAGAGATTTTAGAAGGGTCTTAAGAAAAGATCAAACAACCCCCTTCCAAAAGACCAAAAGTTTGGAAGAAAAACCAAACCCAAAAATTTGGGGTGTTACAACACCTACCCCCTTAGGAAAAATCTCATCCCCGAGATTTCAGCTGATCCTCAAATAGGTGTGGGTGCTCTGTCCGAAGGAATTCTTCCCTTTCCCACGTTGCCTCATCCTCTGTGTGGTTACTCCACTGAACCTTGAGAAATTTAATAGTCTTCTGACAGGTTCTCCTTTCAGACTCCTCCAAAAAATTTCACTGGGTGTTCCCGGTAGGTGAGATCTGGTTGCACGTCAAGGTTTTCATGTGACACAGGCTTCTCATGTTGCTTACACACTTCCGTAGTTGCGAGACGTGGAACACGTCGTGGACGTCTGACAGTTCCTTGGGAAGGTCCAGCTGATAAACTACTGTGCCACTCCGTGCAATTATACAAAAGGGTCTGATGAATCGGGGTGCTAGTTTCCCTTTGACTTTGAATCATTGCAGTCCTCTCATAGGTGATACACGTAAGTACACGTCTTCACCGGGCTCAAAACTTATTTCCCGATGCTTTTGATCGTAGTAGCTCTTCTGTCGGCTTTGGGCTGTTTTGAGTCGATCCCGTATTATTTTTACTCTCTCCTCAGCTTCCTTCAACATATCTGGGCCGAATATACGACTGTCCCCTGTTTCTGACCAGTTTAATGGAGTACGACATCTTCGTCCGTACAAGGCTTCGAAAGGTGCCATTTGCGGGCTGGCTTGGTAACTATTGTTGTATGCAAACTCAACATATGGTAAGCTTGCCTCCCAACTGGTCCCATATATGAGGACACATGCCCTTAGAATGTCTTCAAGTATTTGATTTACTCATTCTGTTTGTCCTCCAGTCTGGGGGTGATAAGCTGTACTGAACGTTAGTTGCGTTCCGAGGGCTTGTTGCAACTGGTCCCAAAATTAGGAGACGAACTGAGTGCCTCTGTCGGATATTATAGTCTTTGGAACCCCATGTAGGCATACTATACGGGCGAGGTAAAGCTTGGCAAGCTTTTGGGTGGTGTGGGTTGTCTTGACTGGTATGAAGTGTGCTACCTTGGTCAGTCTATCTGTGACGACCCATATGGCATCATTACCGTGTTGTGACCGTGGTAGTCCAACAATAAAATCCATTCCAATATCGTCCCATTTCCATTCTGGTATCTTATTTGGCTGTAAGAGTGCTGCGGGTTTTTGGTGCTCGGCTTTAATGCGTTGACATGAATCGCAGTATGCGATAAATGTGGCTATATCCCTCTTCATGCCGAGCCACCAAAGACATGTGTGTTGTGCGATGGGATTGTATGCATATAGAACAACATAGTATATATACATATACACACTTATAAGGACATGGTTGCATAACCAAATTAAACATCCACTTACATAGGTGGTTACTATACAACCATGGCATTTGCACACACCAAAGTAAATTATTACATGCATAATTACATAGGTGGCTACTACACACATGACATTTCCACACACCAATAAAGTAAACTATATATTGCATGCATGATCAACTAGCATAAACGATCATCTGATCATCATCTACTTCTTTGGACGCTTGCTCTGCTTGTGGCTCGATCCGGGCTCGTCGATTTGGGTAACAAGGCACTTCCTCATGTCAACGATCCGCCTGTTCATCTCGTAGCATGTGTACACGCTCTTTGCCGTGAACCTGAGGTGAGGTTCATCCAGTTGCCGCATCCAGGCCATGTGCCAAGATACGGGACTTGTTCTCTTGGCATCCTGCTTCATCCTTTCGTAGTAGGGGTCGATGATGGCTAAGGCGAGTTCAACCAGGGAGTCCTTCTTCGTGCTGCCCCAGACCCTGTAGTGCTGACGGATTTCGACAAGGTTCTAGCAGGCCAAGCCCGTAACCCTGAGCGCTTTTACATCATCGGTGGTTCCCACCGTGGCGAACTTGTAGTCGGTGCTGTTGACGAACCTGTTGAAATGGTCGCAAGGCTCTGTGGCCATGCAGTAGTGGTAAATGAGGACATGATGGTGCATGCACAACTGGGCGACGGCAACCTTCTGATCTATGTCGGGACGACCGGCGGTGTATTGGAGGTCGATGTTGACCACCTTGTACTTGTCTCCAGCAAGCAACTGCTCAACGGTGTTGATGTAGTCGTCCACCACGGTCGGGTCGATGGTGTACACCACCGAGATCCGTCTCCCTCGTGTGGGTCTCCACTCTATGCTCGCCAAACTCCATTGGAGCGCCGCTGGACATCCCCTCTCTATGTGTCGTCGTGGGTGTGCTTGTTGTGTTGTGGTGTGCGATCGAAAGTTTGAAGAGACTAAGGTTATAATGGCCGTGGGAATTAAAGGGGAAGCCGGACGGCCAGGAATATCGGCCGGCGCTTGATGGCAGTTCGAATTTGCAGCACATAACTCCATCGTGCTGCATGTAACTGCATCGTGTGGAAACGCGCACGGCGCAACCGCATGCATACGGGGGCCCTGACGTGATCGTACGCATGCCCAACCGTTGGCAGAGCGCGCGCGGAGGGACACGAGCAGAGCACGCCATGGCGCCTAACGGCGAGCACAGCATGCTGCGGCTCCTAATGGCGGGATAGACCTTCATTCAAGCCAATCAAAATAAGACTGGAATGGACATGTCTGCATTGAGCAAATTAAAGGGATCGCACATGTCTGTATTGACTGGAACGAGAATACAATAGCAAAATAAGAATTAAGGCCACAATGATGCGATCGTAGTGGTGGTTACAGGATGCAAGAAGAAAGATGCATCCGTCAACGTACGACCTCCTCCTCCTCAACTCAGTGCGCCGGCCGGGCCACCGACTGGCGGCTAAGGAGCAGCGGCTATTGTGGCGAGGTCAAGGTGCTTCTCAGCAAAGGCATCCAAGGCTTCCAGCCGGCTCAAGAAGGCCAACGATGTAGCGTCCTCACTGGCCTTGTAGATACATATGTACACGATTTGCTCGTACACATGGATGTGTAGGTCGACGGTTTCTTGCAGGGCGAGGCGCCTCGCGGCGAGCGCGACCTCCAGGTGGACATTCTTCGTGGCGTCGGTGGGCAGTCGCAGGGCCACCAGTGCTTGAAAGAGGTTCCGACCATGGAGGCCGGTTAGGGTGGCAGGCAATGAGGAGCCCGGGCTCGCGGGCTGGAGGAGTACGGCGATGTCGTCCGTGAGCTTCTTGACGACGGTGAACCTGTTGGTGGTGCGAACGATCATCTGGTCCAACTGAGAGTCGTAGTTGTCATTGACGGCGGCCATCCACCAGCCGGTCACCAACACCGTATGGAGACGATCCACGATGCCATGCCACAGGCCGTCATCATGGACCATCTGGCACAGTCGCTGGCTGCTCGCACGCATCACCGCCATGGGTCTGGAGTGGACACTGTTGCGCTTATTAGTGTAGGTGCTTAGGCAAATGCTTAGGTGCGTACGATGTGGTAGATGCATTGGAATGGAGGGGCGCCTTTATATGAGTGCAAACTGCATTGCATTCACATCGTGCTGCCGCATCTCTCGGTCCTCCCATTACTTCCCTCATGCATTCAAACGATGCTAATTGAAGGAGGATGCACCATTGGTCGTTCAACATTTCGGGAACCGCTACCCTCTCCCTCATCCGCATTAAAGCCGTATCGGGAACTGTGTCGCCCGCTGTCAAATCGAATAGTACTGCACCGCCTGTTGCACGCCTGGCTGAACACGCCTTCCTCGCCTCCATCTATGCTTCATTACTGAATTTTATTTCCAAAAATTAGATACTGCTAGTGATTTTTAGCTTCATATTTTGACAAATCGCAGTGTTACAACGTTGGCAAATGGCAATGTTACTAGATCAACAAATGTCAATCTTTCTAGTTTGACAAATGGCAACATACCCAATATGACAGATGCAAATCTTACCAATTTTTTTGTAAGTGGTTCACACGGGTCATCCAAAAGAACCGTTTCTGTTCAATAGATGCACAAATCGTGCTCCCACTTTGCATACGGGTGTTCTATCTAAAATGTTTGCATGTAGTTCAAATTTGAATTATGCACATAAATGCATTGAAAACTCACTAAATGCATAAAAATGTCCAAACGAACCCGAAAAATCACAAAAAATAACAGAACACTGATGTTGTTCTATGTTGTCACGAGAAAAAATTTGAAAGCAATAAGAGGCATTGTATATCGTTTTGCCCCCAAAGTTGGGGTGGTCCCTACCGAAACCATCATGCTTGTTGTGAGAAGCTCTGGTCTATGAGAAGCATATACCCAAACCTGCCCCAAATGGGACAAAAATTTACCACGTCATGTTGATGCCGCTCCATGATAGCATGCCAAGTTTCATGAATTTCAGACGAGTTTTGGATTTACTAGAATTTAAAAACCAGGTATCTCAATGTTTGCGGCCGAGTGACGCTGGCAGGGTGTTTGACATTCATTCCCATTTCTTGCATGGGACCTAAGCATGCACCCAAGGACAAAGATTTGATTTTTCAACCAATTTATATGCACGGGAGCATGTGCGTGTAGTTCAAAATTGAATTATGCACATAAATGCACTGAAAACTCACTAAATCCATAAAAATGTCCAAACGAACCCCGAAAAATCACAAAAATTAACATAACACTCCTGTTGTTCTATGTTGACACGAGAAAACAACTTGAAAGCAATAAGAGGCAATGGATATCGTTTAGCCCCCAAAGTTGGGGCGGTCCCTACCGAAACCATCATGCTTGTTGTGAGAAGCTCTAGTTTGTGAGAACCATATACCCAAACCTGCCCCAAATGGGACAAAAAATTACCACGGCATGTTGATGCCGCTCCATGATAGAATGCCAAGTTGCATGAAGTTCAGACGAGTTAGGATTTATTAGAATTTAAAAACCGGGTATCTCAATGTTTGCGGCCGAGTGACGGTGGCAGGGTGTTTTACATTCATTCCCATTTCTTGCATGGGACCTAAGCATGCACCCAAGGACAAAGATTTGATTTTCTTAACCAATTTATATGCACGAGATCATGTGCATGTAGTTCAAATTTGAATAATGCACATAAATGCATTGAAAACTCACTTAATGCATAAAAATGTCCAAATGAACCCCGAAAAATCACAAAAAATAACACAACACTCCGGTTGTTCTATGTTGACACGATAATTTTTTTGAAAGCAATAAGAGGCAATGGATATCGTTTCGCCCCCAAAGTTGGGGCGGTCACTACAGAAACCATCATGCTTGTTGTGAGAAGCTCTTGTCTGTGAGAAGCATATACCCAAACCTGCCCCAAAAGGGAAAAAATACCATGGCATGTTGATGCCGCTCCATGATAGCATGCCAAGTTTCATGATTTCAGACGAGTTTTGGTTTTATTGGAATTTAAAAACCAGGTATATCAATGTTACCGGTCGAGTGACGGTGGCAGGGTGTTTGACATTCATTCCCATTTCTTGCATGGGACCTAAGCACGCACCCAAGGACAAAGATTTGATTTTTCAACCTATTTATATGCACGGGAGCATGTGCATGTAGTTCAAATTTGAATTATGCACATAAAGCATTGAAAACTCACTTTATGCATAAAAATGTCCAAACGAACCCCGAAAAATCAAAAAAAATAACACAACACTCCTGTTGTTCTATGTTGACACGAGAAAAAAAATTGAAAGCACTAAGAGGCAATGGATATCCTTTCGCCCCCAAAGTTGGGGTGGTCCCTACCGAAACCATCATGCTTGTTGTGAGAAGCTCTAGATCGTGAGAAGCATATATCCAAACCTGGCCCAAATAGAACAAAAAAATTACCACGACATGTTGATGTCGCTCCATGATAGCATGCCAGGTTTCATGAATTTCAGACGAGTTTTGGATTTACTAGAATTTTAAAACCAGGTATCTCAATGTTTGCGGCCGAGTGATGGTGGCAAGGTGTTTGAAGATCATTCCCATTTCTTGCATGGGACCTAAGCATGCACCCAAGGACAAAGATTTGATTTTTCAACCAATTTATATGCACGGGAGCATGTGCATGTAGTTCAAATTTGAATTATGCACATAAATGCAGTGAAAACTCACTTAATGCATAAAAATGTCCAAACGAACCCTGAATAATTCCAGTTCTTTTATGATCACTGGAGATAAAAGGTCTAGCAATTCAAACACTCTCCGTGGCCATTGTGACCCCATTATGTAATTTAAATCAAGATGAAAAATCAAGTAGATCCCACACAGTTTATTATAACCAACTGTGTGAGATGCAGCACAAAATATCTTGGAGCACCATCGGAGTATAGTATGCAAACGGCTTACGTGAGAAAGTGCAACGGCTATAGTCCACAGCCCATTCTGAATAAGGGACTGTGTGTGATGACACTTTGCGCACCAGTTTTTTGGCTAAAGAGATTCCAAATTTTCGGCTTCCCCGGAAATATCTACCTCCCCGCCCCCTCCCCCTTACCAAAAGCCACATTTCCCCTCTTTCCACTTTCCTTTCCAAGTTGAAACCTTCACTCCTTGCTTGCAGCACCGCCGCCTCCTCGCCGGCGACCCTCCTTCACGCTGCTTGGCCTCACCTATCCAGGGAGGTAATCCACACCCGATCCCCATCCTCCTCCTCCTTCCACATCCCACATGCCCCAACCGCCGGTGCGAGCACGACACCTTCCACCCAAATCACCGACCCCTCCACCAAATAATCGCCGGCCTAAGCCATGGTGCACGCAGTATAGCCAGGACCTCAAGGAGCATTTGGCAGCGGAGAAGCAAATCGCGGCCGCACGCGCGGATGAGGTCGCGATGGCTGCCATTAGTGCCGACCCCCAGATCTTGGAGGAGCACCTCACCGCCGAGGCCACCGTTGACGCCTCGCGTGCCGACGCCACGATGCGATTGGCTGCTTTAAACGACAGTTCGTGGCGTTTTCTCGAGGCCACCATCAATGCCTTCAACGAAGACTACGAGGTGTTTTCTCGGCATGCACGTGCTTACCTCATCTCGAGAGCCAGCAGGTTCGTGCCTGCAGCGTCTCAGGCAACTCACCACTACAACGAGGGCACCCAAAATGCGGAGGCCTCGCCCTCTTCCATGTCCAAGGAGCCAATCGTCATCGATATCTCCGACAATGAGGAGTAGCTTGTCTTATTATCTCACTATAAGGACCCATGTTCAGTTTGCTAGCTACTGCCTTTCCTCAACAAATTCTAGTGAATTGTGCTATCTACTTTTATCATGCAATCTTCTGCTATAGTGTATATGTTCTATATGTCGTGCAATGTGGTGTTCTTCTGCAAATGTGATGTTCAATTCTTCAGGGTGCAATATTTCTAAGTTGTTAAGCATGCTTGGTATGGTTAACTGTCTGATCTTCTATTAGGAGTATGTTATGTTGTTTAATTGGTGTTTAGTTAACTGCTTGGTTCATTTGTTGTGGCTTGGTTCACTTGTTGTGGTGTTTAGTTAACTGCTTGGTTCAATCCTGCAATGCGATGTTAAATTGTTGTGGCTGCATTCTGTTATTGTATACCATGTGAGGAATAAATCAAATTTGGTTGTACTGAATACATGTGAAACAAATGATATTCCTATATTTCCAAGTTGTTAAGCATGCTTTGTTTGGTTAACTATCTGATCTTCTATTAGGAGTATGTTATATTGTGCAATGCGGTGCTCCGTTAACGTTTGGTTCATTTGTTGTGGTGTTTAGTTAACTGCTTGGTTTAATTCTGCAATGCGATATTCAATTGATGTGGCTGCATTCTCTTATTGTATACCATGTGAAGAATAAATCGAATTTGGCTGCACTTCATACATGAGAAACATATACAAGTGCTATATTTCCTAGTTCTTAATCATGCTTGGTTTGGATAAATGGGTTTTTCATGTGTCTTGAATTAATCTGATGAATCTGCAATGTGCTTATTTTTCATCAACACATTTTACTAATAGCATGCGAACCCTTACTTAACCTTATGGCTAACTACCTTATATGTGTTGCAGGGAAACAATGGGAAGCACTGAGGTTTACAAGATGGTACTAACTATTGTACCTTGCCTTTTTGTATTCATTTGCCCCCATTTCTAATATTCAGAAGATAGTTATGCACATCATTGTTTTCAAGCTTCACTGATGATTACCTCTCAAACCACCTCTGTGATCAGAGGCGAGGAAAGTTTTCATACAACACCCACGGTTCAAATTGAAGTGTTCCTGAAGAGGTCAAAGGATGGACGGTCAATCATCCACAGGCACTGGCCTAAAGTTGCAAAGACCTTCAACATGAATGAAGGCTCAATATTCGCCTTCTGCTTCAGCAGTTTTCCAGATGAGATGCATCTCTCTATGTACCGTCTATGACGTTAATTTCGAAAGGTTCTAGATGTTTCATGGGAAACTTGCTGCTGGTGTAGTTGTGTACTGGGGTGGCTGAGTGCTGAAGCTATATCATGTTGTACTACGATGTATTTCAATTATGAAATCCTGCTTCCTTAATATGGAAATGGAATATATTATGTGCTTAATATGAATGTCAATTAGATTAGTAAATGGGTTATTAATAATAGGGCAATTAGCCCGCTAATTGGCCAATTAGCTTGCTAATTGGGTTTTCCTATTGCAAACGGTTAATGAGAAAACACCGTGGGAGATGACCTCACGCAACACACATAGTTTCTATGAATAAAACGTGTTGGGTCAATGAACAATCACACAAGACATTCTCTTGAAAACTGTTTGCGATAAAAAAAACTTGCGCAAACGTTTTCCTTGGAGTGACCGTGTGGGATGTATATACGAACGGAAACGTTTAGCGGTGACTGACTGTATGGGATGTACTTACAACCGGAAATGATTTCGCCTGTATAATTATATTTTTTGAGCACTACTGTACGTATTTTCCTATTGCAAACGGTTAATGAGAAAACACCGTGGGAGATGACCTCAGGCAACACACATAGTTTCTATGAATAAACCGTGTTGGGTCAATGAACAATCACACACGACATTCTCTTGAAAACTGTTTGCGTTACGCACCTTGCGCAAACGTTTTCCTTGGAGTGACTGTTTGGGATGTATATACGAACGGAAATGTTTAGCGGTGACTGACTGTATGGGATGTACTTACAACCGGAAATGATTTCGCCTGTATAATATATTTTTTGAGCACTACTGTACGTATTTTTGTATTTGAGTGCTCGCCGGTCACACACGACCACATTTTGCCGAGCGTGTGTGCCACGACGGAATATCCCCGATGATTTCTGGGTCGTGTGGGAAGGACCCCCCTATCGCCCACACTCACTTGGCGACGGTTCCGAATGTCGTCGCGGAAAGGGGTTTAAAACCATTTGTTTAGGACCGACGCGTACCAGTGTGAAACAATTCTGGACATGTAGAGAGTTGCCAGCTGACTAGCAGTAATCGTTTCTTTGACAGCCAGAAAATGTGCAACTTTGGAAAGTCGGTTAATGATGACAAGAATAGCATCATTACCTTTCTGTGATTTGGGAAATCCAGTGACGAAGTCCATTTCAACATGGTCCCATTTCCATTCAGGAATAGAGATAGGTTGCAGGGTTCCAGCAGGCCTTTGATGTTCTGCTTTGATACGACGGCAAACGTCACACTCAGCAACATAACGAGTAATGTCTTGCTTCATATTAGACCACCAGAATCTCAGACGAATGTCTTAGTACATCTTGGTACTACCGGGATGAATAGACAGAGGCGTATCATGAGCTTCTTTCATAACCTCCTAAGTCTTGTCCAGGTTTTCCCTCTTACTCGGATTTAACATCCCAATTTTCAATTTGGATGTTATCATAGATCATTCATATGCATTCATTGTTTGGGAATTTTTTTAGCATGAGTTTATTTGAAAACTGATCCAAAACTTTAAGCAACTCAAGGACCCAAGTGAGAGAGAGTTGGAAGTTTTCCAAAGAAGAGCCCACAATTTTATTTATTTTTCCAAGCGGGGTTGGGTCAATAATAGTTTTTGCCAAATTTCATTTTTCCAATATTTAAAATAAATGAGAGAAGATAATATGACTTCTTCAAAAATATAATAAAAATGTTGGAATTTGATTTTTGAGTAAAAATATTTTTTATTGGATTTTTTGTTTGAAGTTTATTATTTTAAAAATTGCATTAAAAAGTTATTTTATTTCTAGGCATTTTAATATCAGAAAAATGTTCACTTTGTTCTAAATATTAGGTTTAGACGGTGAAAATTGTTTCTGTTATTTTTGGGATTTCTTTTTTACATATTTTTGTATTTTTTTTTCTGTTCACGCGTATTTAAAAAAAATGTTTTGGCCCGAGCCAACTCGGCCGAAGGCCCAGCCGGCCACCGTCGTTTTCCCCGTGGAGCCGCCGGACTCCGGCGGGAGTCCGACTCCACCACGCCGCCCGCAGCGTTGGCCCCTTCTCCAAGCCGCCCCGGCCTCCCCTTTATATAGTGCCGCCCCCCCTCGAGCCACACCACCGCCGCTGCCGCGCCACCGCCGCATCTGCCACCGCCTCCCGTCGTCGCGCCGCCGCTGCTCGCCGCCCCGCGTCGTACCCGCACCACCGCCGCCGTCGCCGGACACCACCGCCTCGCCGGAGCAGCCCGCCGCCCGACCCGCCGGATCCAAGCCCGGTCTGCGAGGTATAACCGTCGTTTTTTCGGTTTTTAGTTTAGGTTTCTTTTTAAAACCCTAGTTCATTTTTTTCTAGTTTTATTATTTAACAAACGACCGATGTTTAGTTACAGAAAACGAACATTCGCAATTTTAGCCTTTTCTTTTTCTATTTATTTTGGTCGAGGACCTATCCGCGATGAAAATTTTACAAATCGGTCCCTGATCTTCAAACCCTCGTAACTTTTTACTCGTTAGTCGGAAGTAGACGAAACCAACGCCAATTTCTTCGTTTTGATCTGATCTTTCCAGTAGCGCAGCTCAAAGTTGTGTTTGAAAGTTTTTAATTTTGAATTCAAACAGTTTTGTGTTTGAACTTCGTTTGATCGTATCTTGAGTTTCGTAACTCCGTTTGAGTTTATTCTTTTTGCAAATCGAAGCTCTTGACCTAAACTTTATGATAAGGCCATATTCACTTAATTTTGGTACTGTTAGAAATTGTTCGCTGTTGCAAGAGTGATTAGTTTGTTTTCAAAGTCTTTCGAGATATGTTCTTCAATTCTGTTGCATGATTGCTTATGTATGCTATTGTTTGATTGCGATAGAATTCCCGGAGTGCGAAGCGTTCTACTACGAGTCTTTAGGTTTCAGCGATCGTCAGCAAGGCAAGTTCATACTTTGATCATACTTTCCAATACCCAGTTTTTATTGCATTAGTTATATCATCAAACACTTGCATGAGTAGGACTGGTTATATGTGATGATGCTTTGTAGTTCATGAGGTAGGAACCCAATGACTTGAGATCAACCCAAGGGAATATACGCTTTGTAACTTATTGCTTAGCCATGCTCATAGACGTGGATTGGTATGAGTGTTTTCATGAAAGTTGTGAGTGTAATAACAACTAAGGGTTTCTTTAAGGTGGAAATTTAATACGCATCTGGGTGGATTGGTTGTGGCACCCTGGGGATGGGCCAGTGGTTGTCAGGGCACCTGGGGATATATCAGTGCTGCCCAAGTAACGCCACCCTGGCTCAAAGGGATCATATATCATTCATGCCTAGAAACTTCCATGTGCAGCCATAATGCCATTATGGGCTCTGGCATAGTTGAGTATGTTGTGTGACCTCTTTCCGTGGTAGACTAGCAGATGTAGCAGATGTAGGTGGTACGGTCTACTCAGGGTTAAGAGGTAATGCTTCTGAAAGACAGTGTCTCGGTCATCCATTTCTCAAACACCATGCAGTGCGAGAAATCAAACGGAGGAGATCGAGTCATGTGGGGAAAATTGCACAAACCTCTGTAGAGTGTACAAACTATTCATGAGTAGTCGTGTCCCCGGTTATGGACATCTTGAGTATCCTGGTATTTGAATTATGGACTGGTCTCAACACTTGATTTAACTTGTTGGGTTATTAATGACTTTGGTTTTGGGATTGAGATGGGGGTACCATTCTCAATTGTTCATGATTAAATTTAACAAAGTAGTTAAATAAATACATTCCTTTGTTGTAGGGAAAAACTAGCTTTATGCAAAAATAAACCTTACAGCCTCCACCAGCCAAATATGCATGTAGTTGTAGACATTGATGTTTATCATTACAGTGTGTTCTTGCCAGCATATTCAATGTGCTGACCTACATGGCTGCAACGTATCATTTTGCAGAGTTTTCACACAAATATCGCACGGTGAAGCCGGAACTAGAGATAGGAATTACTATGGAGAACTACATTCTGATAGATGACACCGACATTGATGAAAGTGACTATGAAGACGAAGCTGGAGCAGATATCATGGAGTCTTCAGATGACAGTGATTAGATGACCACCCTGTAATCATTAGTATTAATTCGAGTAGTTCGAATCGTTCGCTAGCTTTGTAATAGGATATTTTTGTGTGATCTTGATTGAAATTGAGTGATGTGATATGAAATTGTTTGTCTCATGTGCATATGAGTAGTGAATTCCCCTAGACCTCATTCTATTCTAATCTCTCCCCTCTAGACCCCTCAGATGCCTCCGAGACGTGAGCCCGGATTTGAGTTTCCCCCTGAGCTCACCCAGTTGATCTAGCAGCAGAACAATTTGATGCAACTACTTGTCCAGAACCAGAACAACAACAACAACAACAAAACAACAACAACAACAACAACAACAACAACAACAACAACAACAACAACAACAACAACAACAACAACAACAACAACAACAACAC
>LR738714.1:72689001-72722253 GCA_902687465.1 Secale cereale
ACAACAACAACAACAACAACAACAACAACAACAACAACAACAACAACAACAACAACAACAACCAACAAACAACAACAACAACAACAACAACAACAACCAACAAACAACAACCTGAGCATGACCATACGGCCTGGCATTGTTGTTGCGGGGCTGGTTGTTCCCACGGCTAGCTGCAGGCAGTGCAAGATGGTTCTGATTCTAGTGCGGGGCTGGTTGTTCCCACGGCTAGCTGCAGGCAGTGCAAGATGGTTCTGATTCTAGAAGCAGTTCCTGGCAAGGTGTCCTGGCTGTAGGATCGAAAGTATGTCTAGAGGGGGGTGATTAGACTACTTGTAAATATAAAAATTCTGCCTTTTGACAAAGAACAGTTTTTGGCAGATTCACAATTATGATCAAGTCAAGCATCACCCTACACATGCAATTCTAGAGTATAGGCAGCGGAAAGTAAATTGCACATGTAGTAAAGAGAGGTGGAGAAGAGCAAACGCAATTTTGGAGACACGGTGATTTTTCCCGTGGTTCCGCTAGGTGGCGCTATCGTACATCCACGTTGATGGAGACTTCAACCCACGGAGGGTAACGGCTGTGCAAGTCCACGGAGGGCTCCACCCACGAAGGGTCCACGAAGAAGCAACCTTGTCTATTCCATCATGGCCTACGCCCACGGAGGGCTAGCCTTACTCGGGGTAGATCTTCACGAAGTAGGCGATCTTCTTGCCCTTACAAACTTCTTGGTTCAACTCCACATCTCGATGACAGAGGCTCCCAAGTGACACCTAACCAATCTAGGAGGCACCACCCTCCAAAAGGTAATAGATGTTGTAGATGATGATGAACTCCTTGCTCTTGTGCTTCAAATGATAATCTCCCCAACACTCAACTCTCCTCACTGATTTGGCTGTGGTGGAAGAAAGGATTGAGTGGAAAGCAACTTGGGAAGGCTAGAGATCAAGCTTCATATGATGGGAGTGGAGCAACTTGATCTCAACACAAGGGTAGGTAGTTCTCTTCTCAGAAATGTAAGGTAGGAGTGGTAGTTCTTTCTGATGGCTCTCTCCACGAAGGAAGAGGGGTGGAGGGGTATAAATAGCCTCCACACAAAATCCAACCGTTACACACATTTGAGCAAACTCGGTGGGACCGAAGTGGACAACTCGGTGAGACCGAAAGTTCAAATAATGTGAACGTTGGGGTTTTCGGTGGGACCGAATATACAATCTCGGTTAGTCCGATTCGTGCAATGACAAGAGCATACCAGTTTCGGTGGGACCGACTTCATCATCTCGGTGACACCGATTTGATGACAGAAGGTTACAGAACCTTGGCAACTCATGTTTCGGTGAGACCGAGTTCAGAATCGGAAAATCCGAGTTTACTAGGGTTTGGCTTATGGCTGAGGTGGTTCATCTCGGTGTGACTGAGTTTGGAATATCGGTGGGACCGAGATTACTTATGAGTGTATATGGCAGTGAAAGTTGCTGATAGTTTAGGAGATGTATCACTAAGCACTTGAGCAACCAGATCATCATCATAACCTCATCCCCTTTTAATAGTATTAGCTTTTCCTATGGACTCAATGTGATCTTGGATCACTAAACCAAAAATGGAGTCTTGAGCTTTTGCCAATGCTTGCCTTAGCATTTTGAGGGGTCCACTTCTTCAGTCCTTGCCATACCCATATCACTGAACTTCTCTGAAATGATCTTCAAGAGCTATTAGTTCAATGATATATATGTTGTTATTAATTACCAAAACCACCCGGGGATTAGTTGCACTTTCAATCTCCCCCTTTTTGGTAATTGATGACAACATATAGATCAAAGCTTCGACAAAGGATATAATCAATGAATAATATCGTCGCTTTGAGAAGTATGTGATAAGCAAGAGCTCCCCCTAAATTTGTGCATTATTTAAGATTTGTGTTTGAATGCAAATGCACAATCGATTAGGATCATGGGTCACTCTTCCATGTCACATACATCTTGGTGGAGCGCACAAAATGATAAGAATGAACAGCATGCACCCAATCACCAAGACATGAGTAAATAGTCATACGAGATAGGAATGACATATGATAAGCATTAAGCACACATTAAAGCATAGTACGACTAAGCACTCATTAAGGTAGCATCAAACGGAGTATCAAGCACACTGAATGTCTCGAAAACCAAAAGTATCTCAAAGAAACCGCAAAAGAACGAAAGAGCAAAAGCGCAAAGACAACAGCACTCTCTCTCTCTCTCAAAGCCCTATGATCTATACAATTTCTTCCCCTTTGGCAACAAGTTACCAAAAAGTTCGAAAAAGCATAGAGCTAAGCGTCACTGTGGACTCTGCTGGCGGCTCCCGTCTAGGTTGATGTCGGAGTGGATATGACAGCATCGGCGAAGACTTCAGCTGATGTCTGTGCTGGAGGAGTGGACACTGGAGCTGGAGCTGGAGTAACTGCTGGAACTGTGGGAGGTGCTGAAGCTGTAGTCCTGGTGTCAGTCACTGGAATAGCAGCTGATCGGGATCCTTTGGGAACCGGAGCAGTCTGTCGATGAGAATCCTGGACTAAGTCATCCTGCAACTCACGCATAAGCTCTGCCTTGTCCTGCTTTGCTTCCTCAATGTCTGCCTCGAGCTTGTTGACGGTCACTTGTATTTCAGTCAGCTTCACGTCCAGAGCATGGATCTTCTCGTCAACAATCCTCTCTAAGCTCTCCTGAGACTGTTCAATGCTAGCCAGGCGTTGTTCAATCCTTTGAGTAGCTTCAAGAATTTGCTCTCCGAAACTCTTTGGTTTAGCTGCTGCTGCTGCTGCTTCTTTGTCAGCTTTGGCTTTCTTAGCAGCTTCGATCTTGGCTTGACCTTCAACAGATGTCGGATCCTCCTCATCCATCACAACAACATTGTCTTCATGCTCGGGCTGCAATGGTAAATGTTTTCTATCCAACAAGAATGTGCCCGTGCCAAACTTGGCATTGATAAGCATTTGAATCTGCGGGGCAAATCCACATGACCTTTTCTGGTCAGCTGCAGTCCTCTTAATGGTCTCTACCATCAAGTCCATCACCTTGAAAGGTGCTTTCTCATCAAGTATATGCAGCATGTTGATAGAGTATCCTCTGATCATGCGATGATCTCCAGACTTGGGCATCAAGGTATGCCTCAAAATGGTATTAGTGGTAGGTAAGCCTGCCTGGAGATGGTAGACGGAGCCGACCTTCCAGATTTCCAAATCCTCTGCTGGAATCTCTTTGTACATGTTTTTCATGGATTCATGATTCTTCTTTGGAATCCCATATACATCAATGTCATCTTCTCGTTGCACTGGAGCATTCAGAATTTCTGCCCATTCTTCAACAGAAGAAGAAAATCTTTGACCTTCAGTCATCCACGTAATCTTTCCATCAGGGTAGAAGTGAGCTGTGGCATAAAATTGCATTATCATCTCATCGTTCCAACTGGTCAATTTCTGACCTACAAAATCTGCAACTCCACATGCAATGAAACTTTCATGCACATGTGGAAAGAAATCTCTGTGCTCTTCGCTGTCAATGTACTTCCAGTCAACATATCTGGTGTCTGCGACTATGGGCTTCTTGTCCATCAGCACAGTCTCATAGAAGTCCTGCTGCTCTCTGGTGTGAAATCTGGGATCTACAGCAGTTCTTCTCCTCACGGCATATGGGTCAGTTTGTCTCCATAGCCTGAGACATCTATCTTTCCTTGCCTTCATATCCTCAGCTTGAGGATGAGCATCATTATGGAGTGGCAGTTTTGGACGAAGTTTCAGCAAAACTTGTCCTTCATCATCAGACTCAGCTGGTGGCACATCATCCTTGTTCTTTTCAGACGCTGGAATGTTTCTGACGGTCCTCTTGGGCTTGGCAGCAAGCTTTGCTGGAGCTGCCTTAGCTTGAGCAGATTTCTTGGGCTTTGATGTGGCTCCAGCCTTAATGGCATCACCCATGAGCTTAGGCTTCTGAGGAGGAGGTTGTGGTGCTTCCTCATCCTCATCCTCTACTGCTGCATCTGCATGAGAATCAATATACACTACCCTCTTTCTCTTGGAGGTTTTCTTCACTTTGCTTGCAGCTGCCTCTCCCAAATTCAGCTTCTTAGCAACAGTTGACTGCTTGACTTTGCTGGTGCCCTTCTTAGATTATTGACCTTGTTGCTCTTTGGCAACAACCTTCCTTTTAGGCTTTGAGGTCACCTCTTCCTCAATAACAAAATCTGAGTCCTCATCATCTGAATTCTTCTCCTTTCTAGCTCTGGTGGCTGCAGGAGGCATGCCACTTGGTCTACTCCTCTCACCATCATCAGATGAGCTACTAGGATCAGGACTAGTGTCTGCCTCTGGAATGTCTGCAATGGGTGTCTCTGACCTGTTCTCACTGTCACTGATATCTGACATGGCTGACAACCTGTGAATAGATAAGGTATAGGCAGAGAAGAAGAGTCATCACAAACTGCAGAAGTTTTTGCAAAAAAAATGAGTTCAAATTCTAGTTTTAAGTTTTCACAGAAGACATTTCGGTCAGACCGAGTTTAAATTTCGGTGAATCCGAAGTGTTAAACAGAAGCTTGGCACACCACTTTAGGTTTGACCGAAGTGGGTTTCGGTCCTGCCGATAACACTAGGGTTTCACAAAAACTATATTCCGGTCACACCGATTTTGCACAACTCGGTTGGACCGAAGGGTGCAGTGCAATGGCCATAGGCCAAATCGGTCATACCGAAAATATAAAGTCGGTCTCACCGAGATGTGTTCTGAGGAAACCTAACCCTAAAACTTTTACTCGAATCTAGTTCAAACGAATCAATCTGGTGTACAGGAGAATTTCAATCGTGGCAAGATACTAGGCAATCCAAACGTGCATTGAATCGGAGATGGGAGCACGAGTGGGATCAAAACTCACCCTAACTTGGTGGAGTTTTTCTACGGCGGCAACGGTGCGGAGGAGATGCCCGTTGACGGTGACGGAGACCTGCGGCGAGGGCGCACAGGCGACGACGGCGACGATCCGGAGACCAAGGCGACGGCAACAGGGGATGTGGGGGCGAAACGTTTGAAGGAGGAATCAACGCGCGCGGCCCTTGGAATATATACCCCTTTGCTGTCGGTGGGACCGACTTGTAAAACTTGGTGGCACCGAGATGGATAACTGCTAGGCAGTTATGCACTTCGGTCACGCCGAAAATCACAACTCGGTTTCACCGAGATGAAAACCTAGATCAGTCTAAATGCTTTCGGTTCGACCGAGTTTGAGTGAGTTGGTCTGACCGAAATCAATTAGAAGGTTTTGGAAATTAGCCCTTGACGGATCGGTGGCTCCGAGTGCTCCTCACCCGGAGGGTCCGAAAATGACTTGTTCAAAGTTTGTGATGTAAGCATGAATAGAATTTGAGACAAGAAAGCATAGATAGCTAGGGGAGGTACTTAGGCATTCTTGTCCATCCATTTGGTCAGAAAAATCAAAACGACCAAAACAACAAATGGATGTCCTCGAATGGATAAAATCATGCATCCAACATGCTCACACAATAAGATAGCAAATGAAATATGTGTCAAACATGCACAGCCAAAACTCTAGCAATTAACACACAATTTGTCGATGACTAGGTCATCTTTATATGAGTATATTGACTTAGGAGCCAAATGAGAACATTTGATCATAGGTCATACTCATCGTTTAAGCACAAGTGGGGTTACCACTTTTACATAAAGCATTGATGTGTTCACATCATTTGAAGATGCTTTAGCTCAATTTTTTAGAGCAAAGCTCCCCCTAGATGTGAGAACCCCTTTTAAAGGGTCAAACTAACCTTGGGTTGTCGTAGAAGACTTCATGTAGATGTTGAAGATGTGGATGCTCAATGTTGATGGAGATCATCAAGAGTTGGGAGCTATCCTTTGGATTCGGGCACTTTCAATACCTACATGGGTTAGTCCCACAAGGAACAAACACGGATATCCATGGACATAGATTGACGTTCACAATAGATGATGTCCATGAAAGCAATGATTACCTTGTCCCTTGACTTACCAACAAGAGGGTTTTTGACTCCATGAACTAGTGCACGATGTGGAAGTTGATTGCACAAGTTTTTGCCAAAATGAATGTGAGTGAAGTATGTTGGCGGAGTCACCCTCAAGAACTTTCTAGTTCTTCTTCTTCAGGATCCACATCATCTTGATGGGAATCCTTGGGGTTGTAGTTGAGCTTGACGAAGTAGAACTTGACGTTTCCTTGGGAACCCACTTGACCATGGCTTGAGGTGCTTCAACGAATGCATCAATCTCCTCTTGAAGCTTGTCCTTGGCTTTTAGCTTGTGGTCTTGTGGTGGAAGGTCATCTTGAGCTTGTTCCACATTGGAAGAAGTAGGATCATACTTCTCCTTTTGAGGAACAAACTGTGGAGTAGGATATTGACCTTCTTCCCACTCAACACCTTCGGCGTTGAACTTTCGCTCAAAACCAATTCCTTGATTCTTCCGGTGCCTTCCTTGCTTGCGAACAATTTCCTCAAAGTTCTTGCTTCCGGCAAGGCTCTTGTAGACACCTTTCTCTATGATCCCTTTCAATAAACTATTCTCTTGATCAAGTGTAACTTGGCTTGAAACATTGTTAGTGGAATCAAGAGAACTACTAGAAGCAACAACATTGGATTTAGCATGGTTATTGTTACTGCTAGAGGAAGAATTTTTCTTATGCTTGTCATGCTTAGTCTTAATGGGTGGCAAGAAATTAGACAAGAGAAGTCGTTTGGCAAGATATGAAGAACTCTTCTTTCGAAGATCGTCATTGATTGCTTTTAGAAACTCATGTTCTTGCTCTAGAGTGAGCTTCTCGAAGCGTAGCTTCTCATGAGATCTTAGGAGCTCTCTATGATCTTCTTGAGTTGTTTCATGAGCTAACTTAAGAATGTTTAGTTCTTTAGTTAGACGCTCAATCTCCTTCATAGCATTGTCATTCGAATCTTCTCGACTATAAAGACTACTAGCATGTTCATCGTTACTAGGCTCACTGGATTTATCATGCAAGAGCTCATCTTCACCAAGCAAGTCATCCTCATCACTATTGAAGTCAATGAATTCAGGGTGTGATACCTTGGGGCCTTTAGCCATGAAGCATCTTCCAATTCCCTCATTTGGTGAATCAAATAAGTCGTAGGAGTTGGAGTTGGAGGATACGAGAGCAAGACCGGCAACACCTTCATCTTGACTGTAGTCGGAGTCGGAGTGATAGCTTCCATCGGATTGATTGTCGGAGTCGGAGCCGGAGACCCATTCACCTACATGAGCTTGATGTTTTCTTCTTGTATAGCTCCTTGATGACTTGTCTTTCCTCTCCGAATCCTTGCTTCTCCGAGAGGGTCTTCGTTCTTAACGATCATATCTACTCCTTCTCTCTTTCCGAGGTGACTCATCTCTTGAACTTCTTCTTCTTGGAGATTCTTCTCTTCTCTTGTGGGGAGCCGTACACTCATTTGAGTAGTGTCCGGGTCTTCCACAATTGTAGCAGTTTCGATCACGACTAGAAGATCTCTTTTCATCATATGATCTAGACTTTGAGCTTCTCTCTTTGCCTCTATTCTTGTAGAATTTGTTGAAGTTCTTAACCATTAGGCTTATCTCTTCATTGGAAACTAACTTGTCACTTGAGGTTGTGGGAGCATCACTTGTAGCTTTGTAAGCACCACTCGACTTGTTGTGAAGCTCTTCCTTATCCTTAAGTGTCATCTCATGAGCAACAATCCTTCCAATGACTTCGGTTGGCTTGAGAGTCTTGTAGTTTGGCATCATTTGGATCAAAGTGCACACGGTGTCATACTTTCCATCCAAAGCTCTGAGAATCTTCTTGATGATGAATCGGTCGGTCATTTCTTCGCTTCCTAAGCCGGCAATCTCATTTGTGATGAGAGCAAGCCTAGAGTACATTTCAGCGACTCCTTCACCATCCTTCATCTTGAACTTGTCAAGTTGACCTTGAAGAATATCTAGCTTCGATTCCTTCACGGACTCGGTACCTTCGTGCATTTCAACCAAAGTATCCCAAATCTCTTTTGCATTCTCAAGACGGCTGATTTTGTTGAACTCCTCGGGACACAAGGCATTGAAGAGAATGTCACAAGCTTGAGCATTGTTTTGCAACATCCGCAATTCTTCCGGTGTAGCTTCGTGATCCGGAACTTTTCCTTCCTCGAAGAATTCACCTTGCATACCAACACAAATAATGCCCCATGCGGCTGGGTTATGACCAAGAATATGCATTTTCATTTTATGCTTCCAACTAGCAAAATTTGTACCATCAAAGTAAGGACCTCTACGAAAATTACCCTCACTAGACGCCATACTCTCCTAGGTTGTGAAACCAAGCTTATGGAGTCCAATGCAATGGAAACCAATACAATGGAGACCAAAGCTCTGATACCACTTGTAGGATCGAAAGTATGTCTAGAGGGGAGGTGATTAGACTACTTGTAAATATAAAAATTCTGCCTTTTGACAAAGAACAGTTTTTGGCAGATTCACAATTATGATCAAGTCAAGCATCACCCTACACATGCAATTCTAGAGTATAGGTAGCGGAAAGTAAATTGCACATGTAGTAAAGAGAGGTGGAGAAGAGCAAACGCAATTTTGGAGACGCGGTGATTTTTCCCGTGGTTCCGATAGGTGGCGCTATCGTACATCCACGTTGATGGAGACTTCAACCCACGGAGGGTAACGGCTGCGCAAGTCCACGGAGGGCTCCACCCACGAAGGGTCCACGAAGAAGCAACCTTGTCTATTCCATCATGGCCTACGCCCACGGAGGGCTAGCCTTACTCGGGGTAGATCTTCACGAAGTAGGCGATCTCCTTGCCCTTACAAACTTCTTGGTTCAACTCCACATCTCGATGACGGAGGCTCCCAAGTGACACCTAACCAATCTAGGAGGCACCACCCTCCAAAAGGTAATAGATGTTGTAGATGATGATGAACTCCTTGCTCTTGTGCTTCAAATGATAATCTCCCCAACACTCAACTCTCCTCACTGATTTGGCTGTGGTGGAAGAAAGGATTGAGTGGAAAGCAACTTGGGAAGGCTAGAGATCAAGCTTCATATGATGGGAGTGGAGCAACTTGATCTCAACACAAGGGTAGGTAGTTCTCTTCTCAGAAATGTAAGGTAGGAGTGGTAGTTCTTTCTGATGGCTCTCTCCACGAAGGAAGAGGGGGTGGAGGGGTATAAATAGCCTCCACACAAAATCCAACCGTTACACACATTTGAGCAAACTCGGTGGGACCGAAGTGGACAACTCGGTGAGACCGAAAGTTCAAATAATGTGAACGTTGGGGTTTTCGGTGGGACCGAATATACAATCTCGGTTAGTCCGATTCGTGCAATGACAAGAGCATACCAGTTTCGGTGGGACCGACTTCATCATCTCGGTGACACCGATTTGATGACAGAAGGTTACAGAACCTTGGCAACTCATGTTTCGGTGAGACCGAGTTCAGAATCGGAAAATCCGAGTTTACTAGGGTTTGGCTTATGGCTGAGGTGGTTCATCTCGGTGTGACTGAGTTTGGAATATCGGTGGGACCAAGATTACTTATGAGTGTATATGGCAGTGAAAGTTGCTGATAGTTTAGGATATGTATCACTAAGCACTTGAGCAACCAGATCATCATTATAACCTCATCCCCTTTTAATAGTATTGGCTTTTCCTATGGACTCAATGTGATCTTGGATCACTAAACCAAAAATGGAGTCTTGAGCTTTTGCCAATGCTTGCCTTAGCATTTTGAGGGGTCCACTTCTTCAGTCCTTGCCATACCCATATCACTGAACTTCTCTGAAATGATCTTCAAGAACTATTAGTTCAATGATATATATGTTGTTATTAATTACCAAAACCACCCGGGGATTAGTTGCACTTTCACTGGCTGACCACACTTGTAGCACAGATCATCATTGGGAGTGGGAGCAGGAGCTTGGAGTGGTGCACCTGGAAGTCTTGGCTGCCTAGGTGGTTGAGGCAGAGGAGGTGCAACATAGGACTGTCTTGGAACAGGTGCAGTTGGACGGTACACATGGTTGGGAATCCAGATCCTACGCTTCTGCGAGGAAGGGCCCGAGGATGAGCCCGGTTCATGGTTGCGCCTGAGGGAGCCCTGGTGTTCGTGTAGACCAGTTTCAACCTGGATGGCCTTGTTCACCAAGGTGGCGAAATCTCCAAAGTCATGCACAAGGAGTGCGAGCTTGATGTCAGCTTGAAGTCCGTCGTCGAACTTTTCTTGTCTACGAGCATCCGTGTCAATGTCTTCTTCAGCATAGCGGGATAAGTCCAGAAACTCCCACTGGTAAGCATCAACAATCTTGTTGCCCTGGGTGAGGTTGCGGAACTCACACTTCTTCCTATCCATGATTCCCTGAGGAACGAAGCGAGCACAGAAGGCAGTTTGGAATTTCGTCCAAGTGATGATTGTTCCAACAGGCAGTGTACGCTTGTGGCTCTCCCACCATTGAGCAGCGGGGCCCTTCAGATAGTATGCCGCAAAGGTGACATAGTTGGCAGGGGCTACTCCGGTAGACTCCAGCTCAAAGGCAATGTCACGAAGCCGGTCATCAGCATCAAGAGGCTGAGTTGAGCTGCGGTAGACGACAGGGTTGAGACGAGCAAAGTCCTACAGTGTTACAGCACCTGGTTGTTGATGCATGTCGGGGAGAGGAAACTGAGCCATCATATTCTCCATGAACTGGCAATTCAACTCAAATTGTTGCATCACACCGGCCATGTATTCAGGCGGTGGTGGGGCATGGCCACCATGACCACGGCTAGCTGGTCTAACCATCCTGCTAATATATAACAGGGGTAGTTCAGCATTGAGAAATTTGCAAAGACAAGAATCATTCATGAATGAAACATGCATAATGAAAGGAGCACGTAAGATACTACATAGTAGTCGGCATATATTACAGAAGGGGGCATGCATAGAGTTTGGTACATAGAGTTCAGTACATAGATTAGTGACATCATAGGCATCACACAGGCTCGCGGCGAATGCATCTAATACTAATAAGTAAGACTACATCAGTCCCAGGCGGAACAGTGGAGGTAGGTATAGCCTAACAGCTAGTAGCGCTGCGACGGAAAGTCCTCCACAGCAGCAACCTAGGGGCCGTGGATACTCTGGTGTAGAACCCGACATCCAGGTGGCAACAGAGGACCAAGTGCAAGAGCATAGCCTCCCACCTCTGGCCAACCGACACCAGGCGGCATCACGGTCCTAGCTGGGTAGATCGCAGTACGCGGCATCTCTCCAGATCAAACAAAGGGGTGCAACAGCGTCAAAGCGCGGTAAAGGTGCCGATGGGTGGTGTACAACTCGTGGCGAAGAGCTCGGTTAGCTCAATCCAGCCCGTCAGCATGCAAAACAAGGTTCTGATGGCAGAAGGGCTCTCGGGAGACAGTGGCGTAGGCAGCAATGTAGTATCCATCCGCTCCATCGTCGGAGGCGATAGCAATGTGCCGGGAAGGGGAAGTGTCCAACGCCAGATACTCTCCACGAAGACGTGTCAGAGCAACGTAAGCAGCATCGTGAACTGCCATATCGATGGTCACTCCAACACCATGAGCGGTGTGCAGCACAGTAGATGAGTTCACTTCAGGAGAGTAGAGGTGGACGATGGCATGGTACTGCTCCTGGTTAAAGTCCTGGTACTGCTCGTACATGGTGTACTTAGGGTGCCAGCGATAACCCAAATAGGTCATCATCTCAGCTAGCACAACAGGTGATCCTGAGGCTCCAATGGCCAGCGTGTGGTGCACGACCTGCCTCGTGGGTTCCATCTGAAAACAAAGATGTTTCAAAGGTGTCAAATGATAGGGTGGGGGATTATCCAAAATACTATTCTAAGAAATAACTATGGCTTTTCCAACTTTGGGGTGAGTGTGGTCTCGGGATCCTAATGTTAGAGTTAGTAAATTCATTTAACCCGAATAGGAGAGAGTTCAGAGTCTCGGAGTAAAGATCGAGGAGTAAAAGAACCTAATACCACCCAAATGGCGGCGTGGGCCCGTAAGCCACAAAGCCATGTTAGTAAAAGTTTTGCAATGTCTAGACTCGACTTCGGCCAAGGAGTATGGAAGGGGGATTCCTACAGGCAGGCGACTCTAATACCAACTTGTGACGCCCCCGATTTGACCGTACACTAATCATGCACGCAAATGTGTATCGTCAAGATCAAGGACTCGCTGGAAGATATCACAAAGCAACTCTAAAAGTAAAATTAGTCGTACAAGCTTCATATTACAAGCCAGGGGCCTCGAGGGCTCGAATACAAGTGCTCGATCATAGATGAGTCGACGGAAGCAACAAATATCTGAGTACAGACATAAAGTTAAACAAGTTGTCATAAGATGGCTAGCACAAACTGGGATACAGATCAAAAGAGGAGCAGGCCTCCTGAGTGGGATCCTCCTAAACTACTCCTGGTCGTTGTCGGCAGACTGCACGTAGTAGTAGGCACCTCCGGTGTAGTAGGAGTCGTCGTAGGTGGCGTCTGGCTCCTGGGCTCCACCATCTGGTTGCATCATCCGAGAAGAAGGAACAGAAGGGGGAAAAGGGGGAGCAAAGCAACCGTGAGTAATCATCTAAAGTACTCGCAAGCAAGGATCTATACTACATATGCAATGGTAACAATGATAGGGGTAGTATCTGTGGACTGAATTGCAGAAAGCCAGAATAAGAGTGGGATAGCTAATCCTATCAAAGACTACGCTTCTGGCAACCTCCATCTTGCAGCAGTAGAAGAGGGTAGAAGGTAAGTTCACCAAGTAACATCGTATAGCATAATCCTACCCGGCGATCCTCCCCTCGTCGCCCTATGGGAAAGCGATCACCTAGTTGTCTCTGAAACTTGTCTGGGTGTGTTTTAATAAGTATCCAGTTCTAGTTGTCATGAGGCCAGAGTACAACTCCGGGTCGTCCTTTTACCTAGGGAAACAACTATTCGAATAGATTAACTTCCCTGCAGGGGTGCACCACATAACCCAACATGCTCGATCCCCTTTGGTTGGACACACTTTCCTGGGTCATGCCCGGCCTTGGAAGATCAACACGTCGCAGCCCTACCTAGCACAGTGATATGTCTCCAATGTATCTACAATTTTTTATTGTTCCATGCTATTATATTATCCTTCTAGGATGTCTTATGGGCTTTTATATACACTTTTATATGATTTTTGGGACTAACCTATTGACCCAGAGCCCAGTGCCAGTTTCTGTTTTTCCTTGTTTTTGAGTTTCGCAGAAAAGGAATATCAAACGGAGTCCAATTGATGAGCCAATTTTTGATGATTTTTTCTGGACCAAAAGAAGCCCCCGAAGCAAAAGAGTTGGGCTACGAGAGCCACGGGCTGCCCACGAGGGTGGAGGGCGCGCCCTGGGAAGGTGGTGGCGCCCTCCTATCTCGTGGACAGCCAAGAAGCCCCCCTGACGTGGGACCTACGCCAAATATTCCTATAAATACTGAAACCTTCGGAAATTAACCTAGATCGGGAGTTCCGCCGCTGAAAGCCTCTGGTGCCACCAAAAACCAATCTAGACCCTGTTCCGGCACCCTTCCGGAGGGGGAATCCCTCTCCGATGGCTATCTTCATTATCACGGCGCTCTCCATGACGAGGAGGGAGTAGTCCACCCTCGGGGCTAAGGGTATGTACCACTAGGTATGTGTTTGATCTCTCTCTATCTCTCCCTCCCGTGTTCTTGAGATGGCACGATCTTGATGTATCGCGAGCTTTGCTATTCTAGTTGGATCTTATGACGCTTCTCCCCCTCTAGTCTCTTGTAATGGATTGAGTTTTCCCTTGATAGTTATCTTATCGGATTGAGTCTTTAAGGATTTGAGAACACTTGATGTATGTCTTGCACGTGCTTATCCATGGTGACAATGGGATATCATGTGATCCACTTGATGTGTGTTTTGGTGATCAACTTGCGGGTTATGTGACCTTGGGAATCTATGCATAGGGGTTGGCACATGTTTTCATCTTGACTCTCCGGTAGAAACTTTGGGGCACTCTTTGAAGTTCTATGTGTAGGTTGAATAGATGTTTCTGAGATTGTGTGATGAATATCGTATAATCATGCCCACGAATACTTGAGGTGACAATGGAGTATCTAGGTGACATTAGGGTTTTGATTGATTTGTGTCTAAGGTGTTATTCTAGTACGAACACTATGATAGATTGCACGTTACTACGGACTCTTGAATAGATCGATCAGAAAGAATAACTTTGAGGTGGTTTCGTACCCTACCATAATCTCTTCGTTTGTTCTCTGCTATTAGTTACTTTGGAGTGACTCTTTGTTGCATGTTGAGGGCTAGTAATATGATCCAATTATGTTATCCTTGTTGAGAGAACTTGCACTAGTGAAAGTATGAACCCTAGGCCTTGTCTGCTATCATTGCAACACCGTTTATGCTCACTTTTATCTTTAGTTACCTTGCTGTTTTTATATTTTCAGATTACAAAAACCTATATCAACCATCCATATTGCACTTGTATCACCATTTCTTCGCCGAACTAGTGCACCTATACAATTTACCATTGTATTGGGTGTGTTGGGAACACAAGAGACTCTTTGTTATTTGGTTGTAGAGTTGTTTGAGAGAGACCATCTTCATCCTACGCCTCCCACGGATTGATAAAAATTAGGTCATCCACTTGAGGGAAATTTGCTACTGTCCTACAAACCTCTGCACTTGGAGGCCCAACAACATCTACAAGAAGAAGGTTGTGTAGTAGACATCACACAGCAGAGAGGTCAGCACGCCGGTCTAAATCCTAAGCGCATAGGGGTCTGGGCCCATCGCCCATTGCACACTTGCACGTTGCATACGCGGCCGGTGAGCAGACCTAGAAATCTCCATTTCATGTTACGTGGTCCAACCCGGCGCACGCCGCTAAGTCCTGATGTCAAGAAGGCTTCGGCTGATACCACGACGTCGAGAGCCCATATCGAATCCCATGTAGCTGGTTAGTGCGTATAGGCCAGAGGCCGGAGTCAGATCAAATATCCAAACTCGTTAAGCATGTTATTATGAAATAACCGCGGACAATGATGAGGGCCAGGCCCACCTGTCTCCTAGGTTGTCGTGACCTGCCCTGTCGCTCCGCCACAAAGATCCACACAGAGGGCCGTCGGGACAAAGATCCTTTAAGCCCCCAATCAATGAATTACTTGCTGGTACTCATCGAGCCGACCCGACTTTAGTCACAACATGTATCATGTATAAAATGTATGTACTATATAACCGTGATCACCACCCAAAGTGATCACGGCCCGATAGTATAGCATGGCAGACGGACATGGGTTAGTATAGCATGGCAGACGAACAAGGGTGTAGGGCCACTGATGGAATACTAGCATCCTATACTAAGCATTTAGGATTGCAGGCAAAGGTATCAACAGTTGTAGCAACAATGACAGGCTATGCATCAGAATAGGATTAATCGAAAGCAGTAACATGCTACACTACTCTAATGTAAGCAGTAGAGAGAGGAATAGGCGATATCAGGTTGATCGGGGGCGTTGCCTGGAAACTCGGCAGCGAAGTAGGGGTCGTCAACACCATAGTTGATCGGGGCAGCAGCAACATCGGTCTCGTAGTCTATCGGAGAGAAGAGGGGGAAGAAAAAATGAATACAATGCAAACAGATGCATGGCGATGCATGACATGACATACAACGGTGCTAGGTGTGCCCTAACGCAGTACCGGGTGCTACTCGCGAAGGGTGGGAAACATCCGAGAAAGTATTCCCGGTGTTTCGTGTTTTCGGACAGACGGACCGGAGGGACAAGGTTGCATGTTCGCTATGCTAGGGACGTGTGGTTGACAAACGGACCGCAAATTCGGATTCGTCTCGAAATTCTAAGAAACTTTCATGTGCAAAGTATTTTCATCCGAGTTACGGATTATTTTATACTAATTTTTAAAGTTTTAAATCATTTTCTAAATTATTATTATTAAATTAATTCGAAATTATTATTATTGCATCAGCATGACGTCAGCAGTCAACAGAGGTGTTGACTGGTCAAACTGACATGTGGGTCCTGCATATCATTGTCTAACTAACTAACTAATTGTTTAATTAGATTAGTTAGTAGATTAATTAGGTTTATTTGTTAATTAACAGAATTAATTAATTATTTTTTGTTCTTTTTTATCTTTTTTTAAACGTTCCTGGGGCCTGGGGCCCCCTTGTCATTGGCCTAGTGGCCTTAACGGGTGGCGGGCGAACGGGCTACGGGCGCAGGGCACACTGATAACCCACAAGTCTAGGGGATTGCAACAATTTTTTAGGGTAAAGTATTCAACCCAAATTTATTGATTAGAAACAAGGGGAGCCAAAGAATACTCTCAAGTATTAGCAGTTGAGTCATCAATTCAACCACACCTGGAAGACTTAATATCTGCAGCAAAGTATTTAGTAGCAAAGTAATATGGAAGTAACGGTAACAGCGATAAAAGTAACGGTAGTATTTTTGTAGTGATTGTAATAGTAGAAACTGTAAAGTAAATAAGCAACAAGCAATATGTGAAAAGCTCGTAGGCATTGGATCAGTAATGGATAATTATGTCGGATGCGATTCCTCATGTAATAGTTATAACAAAGGGTGACACAGAACTACCTCCCGTTCATCAATGTAATGTAGGCATGTATTCCGAATATAGTCATACGTGCTTATGGGAAAGAACTTGCATGACATCTTTTGTCCTACCCTCCCGTGGCAGTGGGGTCCTAGTGGAAACTAAGGGATATCAAGACCTCCTTTTAATAGAGTACCGGACCAAAGCATTAACACATAGTGAATACATGAACTCCTCAAACTACGGTCATCAAGTGGAGTGGTCCCGATTATTATCACTTCGGGGTTGCCGGATCATAACACATAGTAGGTGACTATTGACTTGCAAGATAGGATCAAGAACACACATATATTCATGAAAAAATAATAGGTTCAGATCTGAAATCATGGCACTCGGGCCCTAGTGACAAGAATTAAGCATAGCAAAGTCATAGCAACATCAATCTTAGAACATAGTGGATACTCGGGATCAAACCCTAACAAAACTAACTCGATTACATGGTAAATCTCATCCAACCCATCACCGTCTAGCAAGCCTACGATGGGATTACTCATGCACGGCGGTGAGCATCATGAAATTGGTGATGGAGGAAGGTTAATGATGACGATGGCGACGATCTCCACTCTTCGAAGCCCCCAATGGACTCCAGATCAGCCCTCCTAAGAGAGATTAGGGCTTGGCGGCGGCTCCGTATCGTAAAACATGATAATTCCTTCTCTCTGGTTTTGTTCTCCCCGAAAGTGAATATATGGAGTTGGGGATGATGTCGGTGGAGCCTCATGGGGCCCACGAGGCAGGGGGCGTGCCCAGGGGGGCGCGCCCCCACCCTTGTGGACAGGGTGTGGGCCCCCTGGTCTTGTTCTTTCTGTAGATATTTTTTATATATTCCAAAATAAACCTCCGTTGATTTTCAGGTCATTCGAGAACTTTTATTTCTGCACAAAAATAACATCATGAAAGTTCTACTGAAAACAGCGTCAGTCCGGGTTAGTTCCATTCAAATCATGCAAGTTATAGTCCAAAACAAGGGCAAAAGTGTTTGGAAAAGTAGATACGTTGGAGACGTACCAAGCTTAAACCTTTGCTTGTCCTCAAGCAATTCAGTTGATAAACTGAAAGTGATAAAGAAAAACTTTGACAAACTCGGTTTGCTCTTGTTGTTGTAAATATGTAAAGCCAGCATTCAATTTTTCAGCAAAGATCATGAACTAACCATATTCATAATAACTTTCAGGTCTGATGTCTACTCATATCAATGGCATGATCAACTAGCGAGTAATAATAATAAACCTCGGATGACAACACTTTTTCAAAACAATCATAATATGATATGACAAGATGGTATCTCGCTAGCCCTTTCTGAGACCGCAAAACATAAATGCAGAGCACCTTTAAAGATCAAGGATTGAATGGACATTGTAATTCATGGTAAAAGAGATCCAGTCACAATCATACTCAATGTAAATTAATAGCAATACATGCAAATGACAGTGGTGCTCTCCAACTGGTGCTCTTTAATAAGAGGATGACGACTCAACATAAAAGTAAATAGATAGGCCCTTCGCAGAGGGAAGAAGAGATTTGTAGAGGTGCCAGAGCTTGATTTTGAAATAGAGATGAATAATATTTTGAGCGGTATACTTTCATTGTCAACATAACAACCAAGAGATCTCGATATCTTCCATGCTACACACATTATAGGCGGTTCCCAAACAGAATGGTAAAGTTTATACTCCCCCAACCACCAGCAAGCACACTCCACAGCTAGCCCGAAACAACGGGTACCGTCCAAACCAGCAATAGCCATGGGGGAGTTTTTGTTTAATTAGTATGATTTGAGCATGGGACTGGGCATCCCGGTTACTAGCCATTTTCTCATGAATGATGAGCAGAGTCCACTCACCATGAGAGTAACCCACCTAGCATGAAAGATATAGACAACCCTAGTTGATACATGAGCAGCATTCCCGCTTAGTAGAGGTGAAGGCTAGAAAGCGACTGGGAAGCGGCCAGCTAGAGAGCGACAACAGTCATGAACATGTATTAAAATTAATCAACAATGAATGCAAGCATGAGTAGGATATTAATCACCATGAACATAAATATCGTGGAGGCTATGTTGATTTTGTTTCAACTACATGCGTGAACATGTGCCAAGTCAAACCACTTGAATCGTTCAAAGGAGGATACCGCCCTATGATACCACATCACAACCATTTTAATATCATGTTGGCACGCAAGGGAGACCATTATAAACTCCTAGCTAGTTAAGCATGGCATGAGCAGCTATGATCTCTAATTGTCATTGCAAGCATGTTTCATTCATAATAGGCTGAATCGGGAAAGATGAACTATCATATTTACAAAAACAAGAGAGGTCGAGTTCATACCAGCCTTTCTTATCTCAATGAGTCCATCATATATCCTCATTATTGCCTTTCACTCGCACGACCGAACGATGTGGATAATAATAATAGTGCGCGTGCATTGGACTAAGCTGGAATCTACAAGCATTTAATACAAGGGAGAAGACAAGGTAATATGGCTCATGGTTAAATCAACAATAAAGCATATGAGAGCCACTAAACATTTTCATCATGGTCTTCTCCTCTTGGCCTCCAAAGAAAGGAAAAGAAACTATTTACACGGGAAAGCTCCCAACAAGGAAAAGAAGAACGATAAATCTTTTTGGGTTTTCTTTTAATTACTACTACCACAGACATGGAAAGTAGGCTAGCTAAAAGCTACAACTAAATTTTTGTTTTTGTTTTTCTTAAGGTTTTTCTAGCACACAAGAAAAAACTAAGAAAAGAGATGAAACTAGCATGGATAGTACAATGAAAAAGTATGAGCACCGACTACTAAATAATTGTGTGAACATGAATGTAATGTCAGTGAGAAATACGTACTCCCCCAAGCTTAGGATTTTGGCCTAAGTTGGTCTATTGCCTCGGATCGAAGCTACTCTCTCCGGTGCATGGAGGAGCGTCCTCTGGGTGCCACTGGTTGGCAATCTCATCCGGATCCCACCGATAAACTGACTACCGATGAGGGTCAAGTGGTGGCTCCGGCTCTGAAGCTTGTGCTTGGCTCCAGTATGCATAAATGGCATCCGGCAAAACGAGGTACGTGCCTGAAAGTAAATCAAACAAAGATGGTGCAGGCAAGGTAATAATCTCACAATATTTTTCATCAAACATCAATTTATACTTAAGAAATTTCTTCTTATCCTTAACAATAAAATCATGTGCTATCATACTCTTATAATTTAGATAAGCCGGGGCCAGCAACTTTTCTTCCTTCTCATGATGCCTAATAGGTATTCTAAAGTGTTCAGCAAGGTGTGAAGCAAAGATGCCTCCGAAGATGGGACCCTTTGTATGGTTCAGACTTAATCGTTTGGCAACAACAGCACCCAAGCTAAAAGTTGTATCGCGAAACAAAGCATGGCGCAAAATAACAATATCAGGTGCACTAAGATTCCCACTTTTCCCGCGACCAATTAAGCATCTGTTAGCAAATATCACAAAGTAGCGTAGAACAGGAAAATGTATACTAGTAATTTTTGCCCCTGAAACTTGCCTCGTTTCCCCTACAGCTATCATATCGATAAACCCCTCAACATCCTTACGATGTGGTTCCTCAAGACTACCAGCAAAGGGTATCTTACATACTTGAAAAAATTCATAGAACGACATCTCCTTAACCTCATCATATAAATGAAACTCCGCTGAGGGTGGTGATTTCTTAGCATGAAAATTGAAATTTTGCCTGAAAATATTAGTGAGCAAGAGATGCTGTTCACGCTGGTCGTGGAGGAAGTCGGTGAGGCCTGCATTCTCCGCCAAATAATAAAGGTCTTTATAAATCTCGGCGGCTTCCAAGAACTCATTGCAAGGCCATTCACACGGTCGTACTTCCGCAGTGCGAGGAAGATTGTATTTGGGCTTTTTATTCTCCTCCTTCTGCTTATCCTTTGAGCTTTGACTAGAAGAGCCTCTCAACAACCTTCTCATCATTTTCTTCCTCTGAAAATTTCTGAAATGTTTAGTGACTCAAAATAAAAGTGAACCAAACTCAACAAGATTGATGACAATTACTCCTACAAGTGCCTAGAGACTATATCATGCATTAGAACTACTTGGGACCCAATAATTTTGACATGAAAGCTCAAGAACAGGGTCAACTAGGCAGCAAAAATTTGCAATAAATAAAGTACTAGAACAAAAACTAATTGGACCATTGGAGGAGTCACATACCGAAGAACAATCTCCCCAAACAGTTTTGTGAATGGAGCTTCGAGCAAGGAGATCGAAAACGGCAGCAAGATGAGCTAGAACTCGTGGTTGAGCTGGTTGGTGATTTTTTGGCAGGAAGAAGGAGTGTGTGGGTGCTGGAGTAAGTGGAGGGGGGCCACGTGGGGCCCACGAGGCAGGGGGCGCGCCCTTACTACAAAAAAATACACTTCCGTGATGATACGTGTTTGTCACGGCTGGTCACGTTTTCTGTCATGCATGTACATCCATGACGATTTTATGACAAGATCAAGATAGTCATACCTGTGCTGTCGTAGAAGTGTTCCATGACATTGCCAAAATTATCATCATGGAAGTGTCCACTTCCATGACGATAAATCGCGCGTCACAGAAGTGCTTTTGTCAAGGGTGACCGACACGTTGAATCCATCGTAACGGAACGCCGTTAAGCTATCGGGTCCGGTTTTGGATTCGATAACCCGTTAACAGCCCCGACCAAAGGGGATTTTCCACGTGTAAAATTCTGATTGGCTGATGGAAACAGGTGCAGCTCCGCGTTGGCACAGGTGTCACTCATCCAATGGGTGAGATGCGCCTATGATATGTTGACACGTGGATCGGCCCAAAAGTGGCCCATAAAGTTTAGATGGGCCGGCCCAACTAAAGGCCCGCAAGATTTTGCAGACCATAATGGGCTGGCCCTAATAAAGGCCCACAAGATTTTGCGAACCATAATGGGCCGGCCCAGCTAAAGGCCCACAAGATTTTGCGGGTCATAATGGGCCGGCCCAGGTAAAGGCCCATGAGATTTTTGCGGGCCATAATGGGCCGGCCCAGGTGAAGGCCCACAAATTTTTTGTGTACCATAATGGGCCGGCCCAGCTAAAGGCCCACGAGATTTCGCCAACATTAATGGGACGGCCCAGCTGTAGGCCCACAAGATTTTGAGGACCCTAGTAGGTTGGCCCATTAACTGGCTGCCATATTCTGGTCCAAATGTCGGCCCATATTTGATCCGATCCATTAATGGCTTGCCATGTTCCGGGCCTAATAATGGCCCATTTGAGATCCAGCCCGTTAAAAGCCTACCACGTTCTGGGCCAAATTACGGCCCAGATCAGGCTCGGCCCTTTAAGAGGCTTTGGGCTAAATTATGGCCCATATCAGATTCGGCCCATCAACTTGACACTATGCTTTTGGGCCCACTTGCTAAAGGCCCATTTAGTAATTCGGCCTAATATTAGTTTTGGCCTGTTAAGGGCCCGTTTAACATTTCGGCCCTATATTAATATCGGCCTGTTAAAAGCTTGTCATATAGTTGGGCCTAACTACGGCCCGGTTTGCATCCGCCCTGCTCGCCGCCGATAATCTGATTGGGCCAAACAAGGACCGAGACAATTTTGGCATGTTATAAGCCCGTGATTTGATTGGTGCATTCATGGGTCGGGGTCTATTTCGGCCTGCTGCCGGCCCGTGAGCTATTCGGCACGATTCAGGCCCAACCTACTTTTCAGCCTCCTAAAGGCCTATTGAGTTTTCTTGGGAAAATAGGGCTGGCGGTTTACTCGGCCTATTAAAGGCCGGAACCTACTAGTGGGTCAGTTTACATTTAGGCCTGTTAACGGACCAAGATGACGGGGCCCATGATGCGGATCATACATGGTGATTTGCATGATGGCCTGATTATTTATCGTAATTTTACGGCTTGGCCGGTTTACTGCGAAGACGGGATATATATATATAGTAAAATAACTGCAACATCATGAATAAGAAAAAAAACCTAGACTATACAATAAAGAAATTACGGCATATTACATCCACTGGGCATCAAAGTTCGCCACTATGATAATAAAGCACAAGCAGACAGTAGATTACATACACTGGGCATCAAAGATCGCCACTACTGCAACTAAACATGCCGACAAAATAATATACAAAACCGACAACACCTCAATAGTGTTCAAGAAAGGTTAGCCCTGCTCAGGAGCTGCAGCGCAAGCAGCTGAGCAAGCTGGTGAGACTGCACGTGTTTGACACTTATATCCTCCTCACTCTGAAAGATAAAGAAGCAGACACATGACAGGATTTGCACATATAAGTATAGTGCTGACAATTCATCACATTTCTTACTGACGAATAAAGTTACACGGTTTAAAATAGCATTAACACAATATGGTATTGTTCAGGTCAAGACATGGCAGGAAATGACATTGTGAAGGAGTTGGTAGCTTCACGACACCACTGGATTACAGATCAAGAACTCATAAGTATCAATGGTTAGTGTGCTGTCAATTTATTCCATTTCAGATTGGCAATATAAGATCACTTGCTCTGTATAGTTTAATTTACATGGTATGAAGAAGGAACTTTGTTGTACAACTGAAAACTTAAATTGAGAAGGACAAACTTTTGTTTATGAACTGGAGTACATAATAAACTTTAAACATGCAATTTGATGCAAACACCAAAAATAAACAGCTGTTGCAGTCATGCCTAACCAAATATACACAACAAAGTTTGAAGGCTTGAGAAGGACAAACTTACATTATTGGTGAAGGCAGGCTCTATAAAGCCCTTGTCCATTCTAATAGGGGGGGGGGCAATTAAAGAAGTTTACCACAGAATCTTCTTCATAAGCATTGCCTTTATTCTACATTTTGTTAAGAGTAAATATAGATGTGACAATATAAGAAAAATGGAGAATATTTAAGATAAGATGAAGAGTGATGCTACATAACCAAGTAGCTATAAATGTAAGTATAGCGATACATGCAAAATGTACAACCAAGAGCAATGCAGAGCTAAGCTTCTTTAGTACCACCGGTGTTATCCAACCTTATGGTAAGAGTAAATATAGATCTTATGTGTAGAAAATGGAGGGCAAAGGAAAATAAGCTACAGAGTGATGGTACATGAACAACTACCTGTCAATATAAGTACGCTGATAAAGGACAGTAGGTACTTACAAGAACAATGCAGAGCTAAAAAAATTCATTGGCATTGGATATATTCTACACTAATGTAACCATTCATACATATCAGATAATTTGGAGCGAACAATTGATAAGCAAGATATCATGCATACTACTGTCACATAATGAACCAGGTATGTATGCAAGTACAGTGATACATGACAACAGGTACTAACAAGAGAAAAGCAGCGGGCAGCATATTTGCGATATCATGTCGTTTTTTTTCAAACCGGAATTCTTTTTCGAGCAGATTTCCTGCAAAAAAGATCCGTAAGGCACATGCGGAAAAGTAGAAGTTCAAATTTCCATGCGATATCATAGACAGTACCTCATCCTCGGAACGAGACCAGTTCATAACAAGGTTTTTCCATTCAATGTCTTCTTAATTTAGCACAGGAGACTTCACCATAAATTCGTTTATAGACTTGCCATCAAAGTGTGATTTCCTCAGGTAACACCAATACTGCTGCAATGCTTCCTTGAAAAGTGCAAGCAAGCTTGCTCGTCATGACTATCCAGATTGACCCTCGCCTACTTACAACAATGTAATGTTAATCATTGATGTGTTCAATCAGCAGAAAACAGGAAAATAATCACCATGAATAATAGCACTTACACGTAAGTGGGACAGGAAGATGTGAAAATGGTGTTTGTCTTCACTATAATCTTCCAATCATGGGAATATATGCACGTAGTCCCTAACAACGTTGAAAGCATTTTCTTTTAAACTGGGAATAACTAGAATGGGGTTCCAATCTGCAGGAATTGGTCGTCTCTGCAGTTGGGATAGGTCTTCGGCCGGTGGACTTGCTGTACTTTTTGCTGGAGTGGGATTTTTCTGTGGTACGGCTGGTGCTATGGCAGCTGAAATCGGCATACCTTTTGCTGGAGTGCAGGTCCTGTGTGGTGGGGCTAGTGGTGTGGCCAATGAAGTATGGGTACAGTCTGCTGGATTCAGTCCTACGTTTTGTGTCACTGGTTGTACAACCAATATAAGTGGGGTGTTGTCTGATTTCTCCGGCACAACCACGTTTTTCAAGGACTTTGCTGGTGCTCCTTCAGGTTCGACAATCACCCTCTTCCTTTTTGATGTCTGATGCACAAGAACAACATTTGAGTGGAAAAACATGGTATGTTGACAGATGGAATATGTATTGATAATGGATGGGCATGGCATCTCGACATATATGATGAGTAAACTAAGCAGATGGCGGTGCAACAAAGTAGAAGAAATGTAAGACAACATATGCAAGATACGCGCAATCAATAAAACCTTGCCAAATTAGAGCAGGCACCTTGATGGGTGAACATGACAGCCCATCTGCCTTTGACTCATCGAGGTTAGAATAGTCATTAGGATCATATTCTGAACAAGAATCTACAGGTGGGGAGTGTATGAGTTTCATTGCATCCAGAATGGCACTCAATGCCTTGGTGCCAATTTTGTAAGTCGCTGCAGTGTTCCACTAAATTGTTCTGATGCGCGGATTCTGATATTCACTGTAATTATGTATAATATCTGAGAACCATGAAAACATAAATAGTTGTGAGATTATCTTTGTAATGCAGAGGATATTCTAATATAGGGGCGCCCCTGTAAACACTTGTGTGCTATCACTGGATTCTGATGAGAGAGCTCATGTGTGCTGTAATATGGTGTGTGCATTTATATAATCTGCACAAGTACACAAAAAATAGGCTCCAGAAGTAAGGATAGTTGGTAGATGATAGGTTCAAAATATATTGTATAGAGAGTTTATTGCCAAACCATGATAACAAGAGCACACAGCAACTAGGCAGATCATAGTGTACATAAAAGGGGTACACCATAACCACTATATATAAATCGGGAAAGTGGAACTGGCTTGAAAATACGGTGTTGTATTGCCGCTAGTAACTGAAAGCCTATCGATCAAGTACATGCCAGCTCTATCAGCTGTTGGCTGCAGATGTCCCTGCTCCCCTTCCTGACAAGGAACATACTATACGTACTAAATACAGACTAACAAAAGAGGAACATGTTAAAGAACAGAAGAGGAAGCATATTCTTGAGGTTTCGCTTAATTGCATACAATGTTGGTTGCCCACTCATGATGAATCACAGCGCCCAAAGAAATGCAATTCCATGATGTCTCTCTATATGTGACAATTTTGAACAAGAGTCATTACGATCATATTCTGAACAAGAGTCAACAGGTGGGGAGCATATGAGTTTCATTGCATCCAGAATGGCGCTCAATGCCTTGGTGCCAATTTTTTAAGTCATTGCGGTGTTTAGCTTCAAGAGTGGACTGCTGCTAGTGCGACACAAAGCAGCTACACAGATCATAGTGTAGATATAACGGGAAAACCGTAAGCATCAGAGTAAAATCAGCAAAGTGGAACTTGCTGGAATATATGTGCTAGTATTGCCAGTACGGCTAGAAAGGCTTCGGATACCAGCTCTCTTCAACTGAAGGTGCGGTATTGTTCATATCAGTGTAACTCTCAAAGGCGACACAGCTCCCCGCATTTCCTTGCTATTCTTATAGGATTCGAGTGGGTAGGCCACTACAAATCCTATTCCCATGTTTAGAAAATCCTACGAATCAAAGAGGCCAGAAGAGTTCAAAGTGTCCATACCAACCGACCGTATAGACCTCTACACTGCAAATGTCCCTGCTCATCTTCACTACAAGGAACATAATGTACAATTATCATACTCCATCCGTTCCAAAATATAAGTCTTGGTAGAGATTTCCACTATGGATCACATACAGATGTATCCAGATACATTTTAGAGTGTAGATTCACTCATTTTGCTCCATATGTAGTCCATGGTGGAATCTATACAAAGACTTGTATTTAGGAATGGAGAGAGTACTTATTAAAGAAGAACGGAAGAGGAACATGCTAAAGAAGAGCAAGTAGATTTTGGATAATAAAATGGTCATTGCGCAGTGCCCACACATGATGAACCAGAGCGCATTAAGAAAGCAACTCCCTGTTGTCTCTCTATATGTGGTGCACGTGCTTTTTCAAAAGTAAAGTAGGTACATTAGCTGACCAATTAAATGTTATCTGTTTTAGTAATATCAGCATCATATCAGATTCGTACTTGAGCAACAAGTTTGGAATTATGAGTGGCACGTTGTTTAGCTTGATGGATTCAGGAGCAGTGCTAAGCAGGTACGATGATGGTACTGAATATAAAGGCATGTCCGCATGCAAGTTGCATGACTTTTCTCATTTGGGTCAGTCGACCATTTCAGGCGGTTGGATGAAGATCCTACGTCTCCTAACCCCTCTTCTTCCTCGTCTCTGATTCTTCCCATACAGAACACAGCATGGGCCGCCGGCCGGACCACCGGCCCCCACCGCCTGTGTTCCTCCGCCACCCCCACCTCCACCCCTGCCCCACCCGCGTCGAGTTTTCTTCGTTCGGTGAGGCCCCACAACCAAAGTCCCCACCCGAGCCCCTTCATTCGCACCGGCAAACTCCGGCGAGCTCTGAAAAATCGACTGACCCAATTTTGAAATTTAGTCTACTGTGATTTAACTAGTGTGGAATATAAAAGGGCAAAACCATAAGCATTGGGAGTATAGTGTTGAGCATGCCATGGTGGATCTGAAGGTGCAAACCGGACAAAGGCAACTTCGCAACCAATGTTTGCTCTCAACTAGCAAGTAAGTGATGGACAAGAAATCGGATTAAAGCAGTGGCGATCTATTTTCTTGCTACGATAAACAAGTTGAGTATATACGAAAGAGTACCGCCTCTGGTGCGGCGCCGTGTATGCATCTGCTGAGAATTTGATGGTCTGTGGTAGCGATGCCTGTCAGCGGCGTGGAAGCATATCTAGGAGGGTAGACGGTGGCGGCGGGGCGCGGTGGACGAGACGGTCGTAGGAGCGGCTCCGGCAAGGTGGACGACGACGGGAATGAAGCGAGAGGCCAGGATGCAATGATCCCAGTCCGAAGCCGTGGATGAGAGAGGTCGATCTCTTGTAATGGACGGCGGCGTCGGGGTATCAGCACCGGCATGGTGGAGGAGGATGGCGGTGGATGGGGTGGCGGACGGAGGAGGCTGGGGTGGACAAGGTGTTTTGGCGCCCACGGAGTACGAATGGGGAAATGGAGGTGGAGAGGAAGGGGGAACCATGTCTGCAGGGTGCACTTGTCTCAAATGCGAGGAAATTTACAAACTTAGCCCCCGTTTCAAATTTCCTACATCACAGCAATATTAGTCGGTTGGGGATAGGACGGTAATCTCGCATACACCAAATATTTGCCGACGAGAGTTTGTTTTTGGCACCCACCGTGTATGAATCGGGGAGGGAGTCAATTTCGGCCGAGGACACACTTTGTTTTGGCGCCCACCGTGTATGAATCCGGGTGAGAGGCGGTTATGTCACGTTTGAGTGAAATTACAAACCTACCCCTATCGAAACCTATAGAAATCTAGCAAATAGGCTTTGCGTGGCAGGGATAGGCACTAGTAATTTACATCTCGCAGATTTTGGTTTCGGGCGCGCTTCGTTCAAATTTTGCAGAGTGCATGTTTACCGTGCCAACTCAATTCGAATCCCGTTTGTATTCTATTTTTTTCGGGCGGGATCCATTTTCGATTGGAATAAAATTCTATATACATCATTTTCTATATATACTTTCAAAAGCACAACACCCTTTATACATAAATATGGTTTACAAATGGCATGATCTCAGATTCATAAGGTTGTATCCATCAATTCGGATTTTCAAATATTTGAAACCACTTTATGTTGAAATCCAATGTATGCATTCCTCGCTAACTGTCTCCAATTAATGTGTGTTTCATGCGGGTTTTTTTTTACTTCTCAAACATGTATAATGTGTTTCACACACGCAACATATAGTGTAATCCCATTTAGACACTAATTGCATACAAACCATGCATTGTTTCTAATTAAAGAACCTATGGATCACCAATATTGATAAACTATATAACATTACACGTGTCCCCAAATTCAAATGAATATGCATGTTTGATACACCAATTTGTGTTATGATATTATCGATGTCGTGATCTCCAGTTTAAATATTTGAATCCCATTAAATCCAGATATTCGTCTCATATAACTATCACTCATGCTTATATAGGACTATCTCTCTAACCTATACGTGTTCATCGTCTCTCGGGTATCTCTCATGCTACCTGTATGTCAACAATGATCTTTTATCTTCGTAACACACTGACGGTACTCTCTCCCTCGACCTTCATCACTCTATCTCTCTCTAAGTATATCTCGCTCCATGCTATGCGTCTCTAACTATGATTCTCCATGTGGAATCTCTTTCTCTCACACAAACACAAAACTTTGTCTTCCGGGGTCTCATTTCTCTCTACTATTCCCCTATGTGCCACTCACACACCCCTCATACAGAGATGTCTTTCTCTCCTTAGGTATGAGAACCTACAACTCTTCCTCTTAAATATCTCTTTCTCACACACAACCACAAACTCTATCTCCCAGGGTCTCATATTTCTCCACTGTTCTCTTGTATGTAGCTCACACACACTCTCTCTTCCTAGAGATATCTTGCGTTCCCTCATATGTTTATCTAGCTATCACTCTCGTTTTGAAATATCTTTCTCTCTCACAGACACAAAACTCCGTCTCTCGGGATCTCATTTCTCTCCAATATTTGTTTGTATGTGAGTCACACGCACCCTTCTTCATCTCTCTCACACCCACACCCATAACTCAGCCTTCTGAAACACTCGACTCCTATCTCTAACGCACACTAGCTAGCATATTTATCTTTCTATTTATCTGTTTCTCCATCAACCTTCTTTCATTTATAGGTTGATCTCTTTTGCACAATCGTTGTCCCTCACTCCCTCTGCTCGCCATAGATGCATGCTCCAGCCCACGCCACTATCTCTTAAAGACAAAAACACATGCTCAATTGTCGGGCCTTCTTCCCTGCATTCTCGCATGCATGCATATTGTCATACCGATCCGGCTCTCCCATGCCGTTGATCTTAGCTTATGACTTATGTCTTCTTTCTTTTATCTCGATCATGCACGCGTGCGCACACACACACATCCCACATATACATGTATACCTCTCACACATGCACGTTGAATGTCTCTATGTCTCCATACATATTTAATTACCCTCAACCCTTACGCCACATCGAATCGTTCTCTTCTTGTGTGCACATAACTTTCGCCTGGATGGGTAAAACACACACTCACACTTAACAATCTCCTTGTAGCTACCCGCCCCCCCTCTCACTCTTCCCCGATATCCCCGAAACCAATAAGACCATCCCTTCGTTTAATTCCCGCCTACATGCACCATCGATATATAGTAGTCTTCCTCGGTGTCTCTCGAACAAACACGTTCTCTCAATGTCGACTACTCTCACGCGCACACACCTTCTCTTCCCTCTCTACAGGCATTTTCTCCCTCGCACCCCATCGTTGGTGGCCTCTGTGTAACATCCCAAATTTTCTAAAATTTAGAATGTTAATAGAACATTCATATTTTGATGCATTGTTTGTCTCTTTCTTATTATTTGGTTCATTATTCGACTCAAGGCAAATTATTGGAGAGGATATAACATGACTTATCCCTTGTTAAAAAAATTGATACCGTTCAGAATATTATTTGGGGTTCATAGGATTTATTTTTGTAACTATAGAATCTCAAACTATTTCATATATTGATGTAATGCTCTTTATTGGCTTGTATTATATAAAACACGTTTAAGAAAATTTCAATAGAATCACAAAAATGTTCACTTTTTTTATATAACAGTAATAATATTTGTATGTATATTTTTGGTATTATTTTTAGGAAGTACTCTGGTATTTTGTTTTAGTCAATAGTTGTCCTGTAGATGTTAGTCAGAGTGTTGTGCATTTGGGCTGCACAGTAGAAAACCCAGCGCGCGTTATTGTTTTTTTTTTCTCACGCCCGCGCGTGCAGTGCAACGTGCTGTGCTTAGCAGGCGAGCCCATTCCAGCAACGCAGACCGCAGCCCCCTCCTATCTTGTTTTGTTTTTCTATCTTCCACCTGCTCTCTGCCGCTGACGAAAGGGGCCCAGCTGTCATCTCCTTTCTCTCGCCAGAGACCTCTGCACGCACGAGTTCTTCACCTGCCGACTCCAATCCTCGGTCGATTCGGCTCGCATCTTGCACCTCTCGCACCCCCACCACCATATAAATAATCCCCGAGTCCTTCTCGTCCGATTTTTGCCAAAATCGCCGCCTCCCGTGCTCGTTTCGCCTCGCCCCGATCTTGCCGGAGACCGCCACGGCGTGAAGCTTTCGCGGTGAGTTCCGTCGCCGTCGCAGATTCGCAGCACCTCCCATTTCACCTGTCGTGTTACCCTTGCTACGCTCTATCTTCTTCATATTTTTGTTTCTCAAGGGAGCACCTCAATCGAGCGAACGGACCCTCACCAGAAGCACAGCGCCGCCGTCCGAGCTCCAGCCACACCGCATCTCTACTGAAGGACTCTTTCTTCGTCACCAAGGACTGCATCAAGCCCCCTGTTTCTATCTGCGTCCAGTACCGTCACCTTGTATTCGCTGGAGACCCACCGGAATACCGCCACCGACGATGCCCGAGCCGCGCCGCCGCGGTCTCGTTCCACTCCGACGACGCCCAGCTCTGTTTCCGGTGAGCCTCTCCCTGTCCGTCCGATCTTCATCCAACCGCTGCTTTTAGATCGCTTGTTTTTTTCCTCCGAACCGGTATGTACTAACTCGCGGCCGTTCGCTCTTTAGCCATTACAGCGAACACTCTTCACCGTATCACGTGCTGCCACGTGGCACATCCACAGCCACAGCAGTTCTTCGCGGAAACCTATTTTGACACAATATTCTTTTGACAGATTCCATACCAAAATTTCATTTAAGTATATCTTTTAGCCTATAACTCCAAATTCACTGATTCTTTTTCATGTGTACTCATAGTGACCAGGAGAATATTGTAGAAGCAAAATTTCACATGTTTGAACAGTTCAAATTTGAATTTGTTGAAATCTGAATTCAAACTTCCGAAGGCCATATCTTTTAAACCGTAGATCCAAATCAGTTGATTCTCTTTGCATTGTGATCCTAGTATCCTGTAGATATTCTATACCTACTATTATGTTCTGTTAATTATATTTTTATTTGAATTCTTTGTTGTTTACTTTATTGTGTGTTATGTGAGTACGGTTTATTTATCGGTGCCTTCGTTATCGTATAGATTGTCCGGAGTGTCAAGCGGATCAGAATTAAGTGTTAGAGTACTTCAACACCGTTCCAGGCAAGTTTGCACTTTTGGTTTTGCTCATCCTATATTCTGCTGTGCAAGTGTGGTTTCATGTTATGATAAATGTTTGGCTTGATATGTGTATCTCGTGTTGCCATGTTTGGTTGTTGATGTGTTATGTGATGGTGTGATCAACTTGATATGGTAGACGCGGGCATGTGTCGAGTGATCCATGAAAGTGGTGAGTGTTTATAGCCGTAGGCTCGGGATTATTAACCAGGTGAATGCGTCACTGGCAGAGCGCTCTATTGTCCCTAGAGAATGCGCCATTGACAGAGCGCACTTGAGGCGAGGTATAGTTTTCGGAACATAAATCAGGTGGATGCGTCTTTGGCAGAGCGCTCTATTGTTCCTAGAGAATGCGCCACTGACAGAGCGCACTTGAGATACTTCTGAAGTTCTTGTCATGTTTATTAGAATCTTTGGGTTATCTTGGGCGAGTATATTAGAGCCGGTTACGAGTTCATTTAGTGGAGGTAGGTGAAGACTTTCTTCTCCAAAGTGACTTGAGTGTTTTGTTGTCATACTTTACTTGTGGATGTAGGTTTGCTATATCATATTGTGTGATTTGCCAATACATTCAATGTATTGACCCTTTGTGGCTGCAACTTATCATGTTGTAGGTTTTTCAGATGATCATTGAGATACAGTAGGGTCGCGAGTCTTCACTCAACATTTTCTCCAGTGGGCATTGATGGACTCATAGTTTACTTATGCTACATTTCCGCTGTTATTGAATTAAGTTAGCCATGTGCTATTCAGTTTGTAATACTTTGTATATTCTGGATCATACGTTCTATTAAATGATGCACTCGTTACTTTGATATTCCTATGTACTGTGTGTGCTAGCGAGTCGATCCAGGGACTAGCACGGTAAGCACAGAGACATCGAATCTTATTAGATTCGGGTCGTTACACTCTGCCATACACATCACCTCTCTATGATGAAGCCATGCACACTTAAATTACATCCGCCACCGAGGACCCCGCGACACACACACACGCACGCACGCACCCACCCACACACACACACACAAACATGCACATACAGTAAGACTCCATCACACACACACACACTAAGACTCC
>LR738714.1:72722289-72827192 GCA_902687465.1 Secale cereale
CACACACACACACTGAGACTCCATCTCACACACATATGCTCTAGGCGGAGCATTTGTTCCTACCGCCCTTCATCCACCCTTACCCGTATGATAAACAGTCACCTTAATTTACTTGTATAACATGGACAAATTCCACTTTACTTTAGTAGTTGGCAAACTTATCATCTGTACCCTTATAAAAAACTGAGTTGGCGATGATGGTGTGCCTGCCATCTTGTAATATAGACCGTATGATCTATATCTGATGGATAGAAAGCTAACTATGATAATTTTACAAAAGATAGTCGCACCTCTCTCCACATCCTTATCTCCCACACCTCATTGCTGAGTAATTAAAAAAGAAAGTCTTCGGAACAATCTAGCATGGCGGCCGCTGCCGCCTGCCGGTGCCGTCCATCCCTATGCCTCCGCCCATTCCGACCACCAGTCACCACCACGCTCCACTCCTACTCACCTTATCTCTCATCTTTCATTTTTTCGATGACATTCTCGAGATACCAGTTTTCCGATAAAATTATTGAAATATCATTAGTTTTTACACATGGGATTAATCCTGCATGGGTAAATCACAACATGTGTTTTGTAAAAAAATGCATATTGATGTTCCGTGCAATGCACGAGCATCTTGCTTGTAATTATATAACGCAAATCACGGGCAGGAAGTGACATTTTTTTACACAACCACGTTAACATGGCCACATAAATCACCTGCAAAAAAAACATGGCCACGTAAATCACTAGCTAAAGTAAATACCATTATACTTATATCCCGATGCAAAAGGTTGAGTACATGTCCGAAGAGTAGAGTTGCACACACACACTCTGTCTCTCAGAATCTCACACACACACACCAGTTACGTGACACCCACTTAAGCAGACACGGTATGTTACAATTTGTGCACCCGCGGGTACACGTGATACTGCGCATTTATTTAAGCCGGACGGCAAACCCAAACAGTAGCTGCATTCATTCCCCTCCCGCCACCTCTTCTTTGGTCACCGTCGCATGGAAGCCAAGAAATATGGTGATAGTGTGGGTTAGCCATGTACTAGTATGATGTAACTACACTGGGCTGCCGTGTTTCGTACTCTTCCAGTCCATTGTAGAGATGATTGGTTGACTTTATATCGCTGAATAATATAAAATATTATGAGTGCAGACGCTCCACCCCGAGGTTCCTTGCTCCTTCTCGGTCGTCGAGAATCTATGTTCTTGCACTCTATTTCTTACGTGAGCTTTGTTCATCCTCTTGCCAACACGCGACACATCTAGCATCAAGGTGCACGTGTCATGCAAGGATCATTCCATCTATATGAAGAACACGTGGGCCTGGAACTACGAGACGGACATGTACCCAGGAGTGGACGTGCGAACCTGTGTAACGTAGCGCAGTAAGTGAAGTAGAAAGGCACAAATAGTATTAACATGCTTCGCATATAGACATTTGTCTCTTACTACCACTAAATGTTGTACGTGCAATGCCCGGTGATGTTATGGAGTACGTGACTAAGTACTCTACTACTACTATATTAATTGGAGGCACATATTAGGTTTTATATTTGTTTACGTGTATGCCCCGAGACCTTCCAACTAGACGCGTCTTTCTCTCCAGGTCGCACTTTGTATCGTACATACCACTAGTACAGTAGTACTACTACGTGTGGTCTCCGACCCAGAAGTGGAGATGCTCTACCACGCCGTTCATGTCCCACTCCTTTCGCTGACGTGTGCGACATCCAGCACGTGCCGTGTGTTTGGCACTCCTTCATCGTAAGAGTTGAAACACTAGCATTCATTAGAAATAAAAAATGAATATAAATCACCAGTGATACTATACCACGCAGTTTCCTTGCTACTCGATATCGGAAAGAATACTTCCGCTCACCGACATGTGGGACGTCGACCATCCTGGTCCACTTGCCATGCCTGCAGAACTCCAAGGGAGAGTCACCCCGGTCATCGCGCCGCAGTAATTACTAATGAGCTGTCAAATCATAGGCCCAACCTTACCCACTGTGAAGTTGCTTGGACGAAGGAACCATCATGACTTCGTTGAATTCCGCTTCTTGAAGAAAACTATTGTACCAGCAGTACTGCTAGCTACAGTAGTTACTCCAGCAGAGGCCTCCTTTGGTTCATATAGGATAAGAATTTTATAGGAATATGAAAATCATAGGAAGTGAGATGACATGCATCTCAAACTCAATTCCTATAGAGAAAAAGATGCTATTTGATGCATAGGATAGGAATTTTCCCATTGAGTCTAGGCTAATGTACTGGTAATTTGCTCTAAAAACTACGGTAGTAACTAGTAGTACTGTTACATGCTCGTAATTAATTAAACAAACGTGCGGGCGACACAGACACACACACACACTAACTACTAGTACTGCTACTTCTCACATGCTGGCCAAACGCCGTCGTTCTCCTTCCCGGCTTTGTCGGCGACACCCCACCGTGCTTGGATCTCCGCCGACCTCTCCGCAACAGCGCGTGCGTCCTCTTCTTTCCTGCGACGGCTAATACATCAATTTTGCATCATGCTTATATGTTGATATTTTTTGCATTATGGGCTGTTATTACACGTTATGTCACAATACTTATGCCTTTTCTCTCTTATTTTACAAGGTTTACATGAAGAGGGAGAATGCCGGGAGCTGGAATTCTTGGCTGGAAAAGAAGTAAACTCTGGAAACCTATTCTGCACAACTCAAAAAGCTCTGAAACTCCACAGGACACCGTTTCAGAAAATATAAAAAATATCTGGCGGAAAAAGATTACCAGGGGGGCCACCACCTGTCCACGAGGGTGGGGGCGTCCCCTGCATCATGGGCCCCTCGATGGCCCCCTGGTGCCCATATTCTCCTATATGAGATGTTTTGACCTGGAAAAATCATAAGGAGGCTTTTGGGACCAGACGCCGCCGTCTCGAGGCGGAACCTTGGCGGAAACCAATCTAGGGCTCTCGCAGAGCTGTTCTACCGGGGATACTTCCCTCCAGGAGGGGGAAATCGTCACCGCCGTCATCACCAACAACTCTCCTATCTTGGGGAGGGATATCTTCATCAACATCTTCACCAGCACCATCTCCTCTCAAACCCTAGTTCATCTCTTGTATCAAATCTTTGTACCCAAACCTCAGATTGGTACCTGTGGGTTGCTAGTAGTGTTGATTACTCCTTGTAGTTGATGCTAGTTGGTTTATTTGGTGGAAGATCAAATGTTCAGATCCATTATGCATATTAACACCCCTCTGATCATGAACAATATTATGTCTTGTGAGTAGTTACTTTTGTTCCTGAGGACATGGGAGAAGTCTTGCTATAAGTAGTCATGCACCTCTGTATCATTTTTCTTTTTCTTCTTCTTAGAAGAACTAGGTGCATCTACATTAGTTCTCTGAGAATCTTGCTCAATTCTCTTAGGGTGGCCTTCAGGATACAGAGGTTCCTGAGTCATTTTATCACCTCTAGTCACGACTCTAATAGCATTATCATTCTTCTTACTATTTAATTCATTGAGCAAATCATTATGTGCCTTAAGTACTTGTTCTACTTGAGTGGTAACCATAGAAGCATGTTTACTAATGAGTTTAAGTTCACCTTTAACTCTAGACATATAATCACTCAAGCGTTCAATCATATAAGCATTATGTTGCAATTGTCTACCAACATAAGCATTGAAGTTTTCTTGTTTCACAATAAAATTGTCAAACTCATCTAAGCATTTGCTAGCAGACTTATAATGAGGAATATCACCTTAATCAAATTTATAAAGAGAATTTACCTTTACTACCTGTGTCGGGTTATCAAGACCATGTATTTCTTCAATAGGTGGTAAATTATTAACATCTTCAGCTTTAATACCTTTTTCTTTCCTAGATTTCTTTGCCTCTTGCATGTCTTCAGGACTGAGAAATAGAACACCCCTTTTCTTCGGAGTTGGCTTAGGGGTTGGTTCAGGAAGTGTCCAATTATTTTCATTGGTCAACATGTTATTCAATAACAATTCAGCTTGATCGACAGTTCTTTCCCTGAAAACACAACCCGCACAACTATCCAGGTGGTCTCTGGAAGCATCGGTTAGTCCATTATAAAAGACATCATGTATTTCATTTTTCTGAAGAGGATGATCAGGCAAAGCATTAAGTAATTGGAGAAGCCTCCCCCAAGCTTGTGGAAGACTCTCTTCTTCAATTTGCACAAAATTGAATATTTCTTGTAAGGCAGCTTGTTTCTTATGCGTGGAAAATATTGAGCAGAGAAGTAATAAATCATATCCTGGGGACTACGCATGCAACCGGGATCAAGAGAATTAAACCATGTTTTAGCATCACCCTTTAACGAGAACGGAAAAAGCTTAAGGATATAATAGTAACGAATTGTTTCCTCATTGGTGAACAGGGTGACTATATCATTTAGTTTAGTAAGATATGCCACAACAGTTTCAGATTCATAACCATGAAAAGGATCCGATTCAACCAACGTGATTAACTCAGGATCGACAGAGAAATCATAATCCTTATTAGTAACAAAGATAGGTGAAGTAGCAAAAGCAGGTTCATATTTCATCCTAGCATTCAAAGAATTTTCTTTCAGCTTAGCTAATAATTTCTTAAGATCATATCTATCATTGCAAGCAAGAAAGTCTCTAGCAGTTTCTTCATCCATAACGTAACCCTTAGGAACAACAGGCAATTCATATCTAGGGGGGAGAATCTTCATCATCACTTTCATCAATATTATCAGTTCAATATTTGCATTCTCCCTAACATTAGAAATTTGTTCATCAAGAAATTCACCTAGTGGCACAGTATTATCAAGCATAGAAGTAGTTTCATCATACATAGCAGAAGTAGCATCATCAAGAACATGCGACATATCACATTCAATAGCAGGAGTAGGTGTCGCAAGTTTCCTCATAACAGAGGGTGAATCAAGTTCAGATCTAGATGGTGGTTCCTTACCTCCCCTCTTAGTTGAGGGAAAGATCTTGGTTCTTGAGTCCTTCAAGTTCTTCATAGTGATCAACAGATATAAATCCCAAGTGACTTAAAGAATATATCTATGCTCCCCGGCAACGGCACTAGAAAATAGTCTTGATAACCCACAAGTGTAGGGGATCGCAACAGTTTTCGAGGGTAAAGTATTCAACCCAAATTTATTGATTCGACACAAGGGGAGCCAAAGAATACTCTCAAGTATTAGCAGTTGAGTTCTCAATTCAACCACACCTGGAAGACTTAATATCTTCAGCAAAGTATTTAGTAGCAAAGTAATATGGAAGTAACGGTAACAGCGATAAAAGTAACGGTAGTATTTTTGTAGTGATTGTAACAGTAGCAACGGTAAAGTAATTAAGCAACAAGCAATATGTGAAAAGCTCGTAGGAATTGGATCGGTGATGGATAATTATGTCGGATGCGATTCCTCATGTAATAGTTATAACATAGGGTGAAACAGAACTAGCTCCAGTTCATCAATGTAATGTAGGCATGTATTCCAAATATAGTCATACGTGCTTACAGGAAAGAACTTGCATGGCATCTTTTGTCCTACCCTCCCGTGGCAGCGGGGTCCTAGTGGAAACTAAGGGATATTAAGGCCTCCTTTGAATAGAGTACCGGACCAAAGCATTAACACATAGTGAATACATGAACTCCTCAAACTACGGTCATCACCGGAAGTGGTCCGGATTATTGTCACTTCGGGGTTGTCGGATCATAACACATAGTAGGTGACTATTGACTTGCAAGATAGGATCAAGAACACACATATATTCATGAAAAAATAATAGGTTCAGATCTGAAATCATGGCACTCGGGCCCTAGTGACAAGCATTAAGCATAGCTAAGTCATAGCAACATCAATCTTAAAACATAGTGGATACTAGGGATCAAACCCTAACAAAACTAACTCGATTACATGGTAAATCTCATCCAACCCATCACCGTCCAGCAAGCCTACGATGGGATTACTCACGCACGGTGGTGAGCATCATGAAATTGGTGATGGAGGAAGGTTGATGATGACGATGGCGATGATGTCCACTCTCCGGAGCCCCCAACGGACTCCAGATCAGCCCTCCCGAGAGAGATTAGGGCTTGCTGGTGGTTCCATATCATAAAACGCGATAATTCCTTCTCTCTGATATTTTTTTCTCCCCGAAAGTGAATATATGGAGTCGGGGGTGATGTCGGTGGAGCCTCAGGGGGCCCACGAGGCACGGGGGCGCGCCGGGGGGCACCGCCCACCCTCGTGGACATGGTGTGGGCCCCCTGGTCTTGTTCTTTCCGCATATATTTTTTATATATTCCAAAATAATTCTCCGTTGATTTTCAGGTCATTCCGAGAAGTTTTATTTCTACACAAAAATAACACCATGGCAGTTCTGCTGAAAACTACGTCAGTCCGGGTTAGTTCCATTCAAATGATGCAAGTTAGAGTCCAAAACAAGGGCAAAAGTGTTTGGAAAAGTAGATACGTTCGAGACGTATCACGCACTTGAGCGAGCGAGCGCACGCCCGCAGGTGCGGCGGGACGAGGCCGTCGGGGCGCCGATGGCGGGGTGAGCCGGCGCGGCCAGTCGGGGCCACGGCGGGCGGAGGCAAGGGGCAGTGCGAGCGCGGCCAATGGCGCACGGGCGGGCGCGGTGGCGTTGCCACGGGAGGAGGAGAGGGCGGTCGGCGGGCGCCGGCGGTAGCGATGCAGCAGGCAACGCCTGGTGCGGCTGGCGGCGGGCAACGATAGGGGTGGCAGCAGCAGCCGAAGCAGTAGCTCTGGCAGCAGGGCCATGCGGCCGAGGCCTACGCAGCGCATGCGCGGACACAGTGGAGCCGGGCGGGCGTGCGGGGCCGCAGGGCGCAACTGTCGTTGGCGACGCGGGCGAGCAGCACGACGGAGGGACGACACGGTGCGGGGCATGCATGCGTGCGGTGACCGCGAGCGGCGTAGCCGCGACGAGCGCAAGACAAAGTTGTGCGGACGGCGGAGCGCTGGAGGCTCGGGCGCGGCTACGGGAGTGAGACGGCGCACGGCGACGTTCTACACGGGGAGGGCAAAGAGGGGAGGCCAAGGCCTTTGGCCTCACCGGTGTTGTCGTGGAGAGGGTGCGGCGAGGCTTGTTGGCGAACGACAGGGAGGAGGACGGGGACGTCCGGCGAGCATCGATGCGGACGAAGAGGCACGTCAAGCGAAGTGGCGTGGCGGCGTAGCTCTGGTCCGGCGGCGAGGTGCAAACGATGGAGACGGCGGGGTTGGCGAAGAGGCTCCGGCGACGGCGGCGGGGACGATGGGATCGGGTTTGATTGATGAAGTCCTGGATCGGGGGGTCCACAGGTGGCCGGACAAACTCCTGGTTGGCCGTGAAGATTGTTATAGAAGATCATCTCTCGTATCCGGATAGGACTCCTGGATTCTTGTAAATGGCAAGTTTTAGGCTCGGGTGTAGATTTTCCTTCCTCTGCAAGATGATATGTACAAACCCTAGGCCTCTTCGGTGTGTATATAAACCGGAGGGTTTAGTCCATAGAGGCTAGAGAAGAACCATAATATCCTCATAAGCTAGAGCTAGGGTTTAGCCATTACGATCTCGAGGTAGATCAACTCGTGTACACATATTCATTCATACTAATATAGCAGGAAGTAGGGTTTTACCTTGATCGAGAGGGCCTAAACCTGGGTAAACATCGTGTCCCCTGCCTCGTGTTACCATCGATCCTCAGACGCATAGTTCGGGACCCCCTACCCGAGATCCGCTGGTTTGACACCGACATTGGTGCTTTCATTGAGAGTTCCACTATGTCGTCGGTGGAAGGACAGATGGATTGCGTTGTCAACTGCAACGGCGACGTCAAGGGGATTTTCCCTCCCGGCCAACTTTTCGTGTTCGGCGCCTTCACGCTTCGTGCCAACACTGAAGACCACCTTGAGCAGATCAAGAGCTACGCCCCTGGCCATCATGTCAGATTCGGTAGCTTGAACTACGTTGCTGATATCCGTGGAGACTTGATCTTCACCGGATTTGAGCCAGCGGCAACCCCTCTCTGCCACCACGATGATCATGACTTAACTCTGTCATCAGATCAGGAAATAGCACCTACAACAATTCTGGCCCTAGATCCAGAACAGATCGCGTCACCCGAAGATGGGAAGCTCAACCCCACCACGGGAGCTGCAGACTCTACGACGTTGGAGCCGCACATGGACCCAACTGATGGGGTATGTGTTACCGGAACCCCGGACTCGGCTCCGATCTCTGATTCCGAACTGCGCGTAACTATGCCCCTCAAATCCAATCAGGCGCCTATCGCCGAATTCTGTGTTGCGGATATTTTCCAGCACTCATGACTTGGCGACATGTTAAGGTCGTTAAGATCTCTCTCCTTGGATGAGAGCACACAGTTGCACTATATCTGGTTCGAACTGGAGGTTGATGAACAGCCGCGCTATACCCAGGGGGATGAAGAATTTTGTTCCCCACCCACCACCCACTTGGTAGCCACGGTTGAAGATCTAACTGATCTACTCGACTATGCTTCAGAAGACTTTGACGGGATGGACCTCAAAGCTGAAGCAGATACAGATCAAAGCCGGCCCATAACAGGGCGGTGGAAAGCTACGTCTTCATACAACGTATATATGGTGGATACACCCAAAGAGGTGGAAGGCAACGGCGAAAACAATCCCATAGAGGATAAACCCGCCGAAGAACCTCCCAAGCGTCGGCGTCCAAAACGCCGAACAAAATCCCATAATGGAAAAGATAGCAACACCATGACTAATAACGATGATATTCCGAAACAACCCGAAGACCCTGCGGATCCTGCGATAGAGCAGGAGGAGCGAGAGGTCGGCGAACAGAGTCCAAAGCCGCAGTCCGATGATAGCGATGCCGAAGATGGTGATTATGAACCGGTCTCTAAAGAAGAGGCTATCCTGGATGACAATGAATATACCGTCCCAGAAGAACCCTTCGAACAAAAATGCTTCCATCGGCGGCTTATAGTCACCACACGGAGCTTAAAAAAGCAGCAAAGACAGCTTCGAGCTGCACAAGACACGCTCAATGATAGATGGAATGAGGTGCTAGATGCCGAACAGAAACAGGGCTTTAATGGCCAACCAAAGGCTATCCCAAGCGCAAGCTGCTGCCCGAATTCGATGACGAGGCCATTGTGCTCGTCCCACCAAAAAATAACACCGCCAACAAGCCGGACCGACCACCTCACAGACGGGATAGAGTCGCTAGCAATGGCGTAAACAAGCCCCCGCCCCATAATGGAAAGGAGGGTGCATCCCAAGTCCGACAACACGATCTGCGTGAGGACCTAAACAAAAAAGCTAGCAAGACCAGGTCTATATTCGGACTCAGAGACCGAGCTCCCGCACGGGATGGCGGCTATCAAGCCAATCGCGCCGGTGACATACCAGTTCGGGGTCAATACCGAACACCACAACCATCGGACATACGCCACGATATAGAAAGATAGAGAGGAGCTTCACACCCTCTATGCTTTACCGATGAGGTGCTGGGTCATGATTTCCCAGAAGGGTTTAAACCCGTGAACATCGAAGCGTATGATGGAACGACGGATCCTACCGTCTGGATAGAAGATTTTATTCTTCACATCCACATGGCTCGAGGAGATGATCTCCACGCCATAAAATATTTATCCCTCAAGCTAAATGGATCAGCTCGACAGTGGCTAAACAGTCTCCCAGAAAACTACATTGGGAGTTGGGAAGAACTTGAGGACGCTTTTCGGGCCAATTTTCAAGGGACTTATGTCCGGCCCCCGGACGCTGACGATTTAAGTCACATCATCCAACAACCCGGGGAGTCAGCCCGCAAGCTTTGGAACCGGTTTCTCACTAAGAAGAACCAGATCGTCGACTATCCGGACGCCGAAGCCTTAGCGGCATTCGAGCACAGTATCCGGGACGAATGGCTAGCTAGACACCTTGGACAGGAAACGCCGAGGACAATGGCAGCCCTAACTACACTCATGACTCGCTTTTGCGCGGGTGAGGATAGCCAGTTAGCTTGTCGCAGCACCAGTGACCCTGGAACATCCGAAGTCACAGATGGCAATGGAAAACCACGACGTAAGAAAAACAAACGTCGAAATAATTCTGGAAGCCCAGATGATACATCGGTAAATGCCGGATTCAGCGGCTCCAGATCCGGTCAACGGAAGAAGCCATTTAAAGGCAATAAAGACGGTCCATCAAGTTTGGACAGTATATTAGACAAGCCCGTCAAATCCATGGCACCCAAGAAAAACCTGCCAACCACACCAACCGTAACTTTTGGGTTTTCAAGCAGGTCGGCAAGCTAAACGCCGAACACAAGGGGAAGGAGCCTCAGAGCGAAGACGAGTATGAACCTCGCCAGCCGAATATAGGGGGACAAAAGAAATTTCCACCGGAGGTCAAGACAGTGAACATGATATATGCCACTCATATCCCAAAGAGGGAGCGCAAGCGGGCACTCCGAGACGTCTATGTCGTTGAGCCTGTCGCCCAAAAATTCAACCCATGGACAGCGTGCCCGATCACTTTCGATCACAGGGATCATCCGACTAGTATTCGGCATGGGGGTTCGACTGCCTTAGTGCTCGACCCAATAATAGATGGATACCATCTAACCCAAGTCCTTAAGGACGGCGGCAGTAGTCTCAATTTGATATATCAAGACAATGTCCGCAAGATGGGGATCGACCCATCAAGAATCAAGCCAAGCAGCATGACCATTAAAGGACTGATACCGGGCGTTGAACCTCGCTGCACAGGCTCTTTAACGTTGGAGGTTGTATTCGGTTCTCCCGACAACTTTCGAAGCGAAGAATTACTCTTCGACATAGCTCTGTTCTGAAGTGGCTATCACGCTCTACTCGGAAGAACGGTCTTCGCCCGCTTTAATGCAGTCTCGCATTATGCCTATTTAAAGTTCAAGATGCCTGGACCACGTGGCATTATCACGGTCAATGGAAATATGGAGCGCTATCTCCGTACGGAGGAGGACACTGCCGCCTTAGCATCCGAAGTCCAATGCGGACTATTCAAGCCGGATAAACTATCAACAGCGAACACAGCTAAACGTGACCGGCACATGCTTCAGTAAGGCAGCTCAGATGAACCTGAGCAAGATCGACAGCTATGCCCCCGTTGACTGCCCCATAAGGTGATAGCATATGTACCTCGTTATGCCCTAAAAATTCCTTGGGCGACGACCGGGGGCACCTGCATTTAGTCCATAGTTTGGCTAGACCCTATTCGGACTTTTAACTTACCTTTTTAGGTTCATTAAGAGAACCAGACTTGCTATGGCCACACCGGATCGATTTATTCTTTTCCAGGTTTACTTTTTTCCTTTCTACAGACGGCCATTATACTCACACCTTCAAGAACACATTACAAATGAGGAAACGGCGCAGACATGCAGCAGGGACCCGCACTAAGGTTTCTTTTTTAGATTAAGACCTTGTGTAAACCTTTTTTTCTCTTTCTTGTTATATACCTTTTGGCATATAAAATGTCCAAAAAAGGTCATCGGCATTATCTGTAAAGTTTGCGGCTCGCCGTACTATAGAGGGATACTAATAGAACAGTTTTATTCGTATTATGTCCAGAGTTTTATTCACTCACCATGGAATGTTCTTTTCCCGCATCAGATTGCCATATGTGCCTTGTCAATAAGGGTTTATTACCAGGGGCTGTAGTCAGCCCTGGTATATACTGAAAAGACCGAACACCTATAGGGAGTGTTCGGCATCCTGGATATTTGCATTACATGCATCAGTTCCAAATCATGTCTTGGGTCAATAGTTGGGTTGCCCGGCTCCTGTGCTTACCCTACGTTCCTAATTGTTCGGCTAGGGTGTAGAGGGAGAACTACTGCGATAGTACTTCTGGCTAGTCCGGTCAAGTACCTCAGTAGAGAAAGCCAAAAACTGACTGTCATGATAAGCGAGAACTTGGTCTGTAATTCGGTGACTTAGTTTTATACTACGATCGAAGAGATCTACCCCGTGTTATATGAACGGTTGGTTTTTCACCCAGCCAAGTGCAATTGGATACTTCATCCGCACCAGGGGCTAGTACCTAGCCCCACTTGTCAAATTCCTACGACTAAGAGAAAGGAATAACGCCGCATAGTCTGATTGCCTGGTTCGCTCTGCATACACCTCCTATATGGACCAAGACGTTGGATAAAGCGTGTATCTACATATGACCGAACACCCCATTACTATGTACCTGGGGGGCTGAAGCCGACGACTGGAAACTTTTAGATTTAAAATAAACAGTCACACAGGAGGAAAAGGACGTTGATATTATAATAGCGCAAGAGTTATACACACTGGATTCATAAGCATAGTCTTTACATCTAGATACAATCATTCGAAGGCAACATCCTTCGAACACTGGCCTTGTATAAGGCGGGCGCCGTCGATGATGTCCTTGAAGTACTTCTACGGATTGCGGTGCTCCTTGCCTGTGGACGGGCCAGCAGTAGCTATATGCACTACATTCATCTTCGCCCAGTGCACTTTGACGTGAGCGAAGGCCACCGAGCACCTTCTATGCAGGCCGAACACGTTAGTGCGTCGACCCGCGGACTCGCCTTGACGAGCCGCCTCATCAATCCGAAGTAACTACTTGGGATTGGCTCAGTGGGCCATTGCCGGACTATTAAGTCCTTCATGGCCGAACCTGCTATGTTGTGCAGCTCGACCAGCTGCCTCATCTGGTCGCTGAGGGGCATCGGATGTTTTGGCGCCTCGAACTGCGACCAAAACAGCTTCTCCGTGTTGTTCCCCTCCAGGGCTCGGAAATAGTGGGCGGCATCCGCGCTGCTCCTCGAAAGATCAGCAAACACGCCTGGAGAACACCATAATCGTGTCAGCCCAATATACTTCTGCCCTCCGAAGATGCTCTGTAAGAGAAATATCTTACCAGATGCTATCTGTCGTGCGTGCTCGATTTCTTGACGAGCGCTACGCACCTAGCCTCGCGCGTCCTGGGCAGACTTTACTGCAGCAGATAGCTCGGTTGCCTACTCCGAAGCCTTCTTCTCCGATGCATCACACTTAAGGATGGCATCTTGGAGCTCGACCTCGACTTCGGACACCCGAGATTTGTCCTTCTCGCACTCCTCCTTTTCGGCCTCCAAATCAGCAGCCGCTTTATCAGCGGCCGCCTTGTCCGCCTTGGCCCCCTCCTTGGCCTTGGCAACCTCGCCCTTGAGGGCCTCGAGCTCAGCAGCGCCAACTGTGTAATACATAATACAATAATAGAGTTTGTAATCATACTCAATCAATTAGGTCTTATTGACATTTTGAAACAAAAATCCGCATACCTTGTGTTTCATCAAAACGTCGGTTGATGCGGTCGAGGTCCGCATTGGCCACCTCGAGCTTCCGATTTAGTTCGGCAACCTCTGCCTCTCACGCAGTTGCCGTAACTAAGGAAGCCTGCACAACAGTTCAGCTCTGTAAGTATGCCATTATATGGATACTTCGTCCAATTCTTTTCATAATCACACAGAGCATCAGGGGCTATTGGTTATATATGTGTATTTAAAACAAATAAAATTTCTTAAAAGCATTACATTGCTTACCTCAAATCATGTTAAAAGGCTGTTGAAGGCTTCATTCAGTCCGCCCTTGACGGACTGAATCTTCTTCATCACCGCATCCATCACGGTGCTGTGTTTTTCAATGTTGAGAGAACTTTGTAGTGCTCCCTCCATAGAATCCGGTGCCCCCGGATTAACTCCAGGCACCGTCGTATCCTCCTCCGCTTGAGGAGCCGGGTCTTCGGACCCCGGAGCCGTGCTAGGCTCCGGGATGGTGTTCGGTGGGGCCCCGGACTATTCGGGCCCCACGTCTTCGGTCTCCATGGGGGCCGTGACCCCATGGTCAGCGGATGCTGAGGTATTACCCTTGCCTGCCCTGTCTCCTGCCCCGCCCTCATCTCCTTGGGCGGAGAGAACCCGTTGGGATGACACTTCGGTGTCTCCATCGATTACGAGCGATGGAGCCCGGACTGGCGGGTCACTCTCTGTCTCCCCAGGCGCCAGAGAGTTCCCCTCCGATGATGTAACATCGGGGTTTACACCGGGAGGGCTGTAGGTCAGCAGGAGAAAAACATTAAGTAAAATATAAAAAAACTGAAAAAACAAAGATGCAGCACTTGAGTCCGGACTGACTTACATCGTGGGCAGGGGTTTTTCCCTGGGCTTCATCACATAGCTATGTTCGGATGAACTCGAACTAGCTCCGAGGTTTAGTTTCCTCCGGGGCACGGCCGTACCCGCGTCAGCAACAGCCCCCCTCTTCCTCCCCCTACCTTGCGGAGGGGGCATTTTCTTCCTCCTCTTCCTCCTCATCATCTTCCTCTGCCTCATCGGAGGAGAGGATGTGGAGGTCCTCGGGCTTCTTGCCCGCAGGACGGGGGCTGTCTCCGGCCCCCTTGCCCTTTGACTTCTTGGGCTTCTTGGTCGGCGCCTTGTACGGCGCCGGAACCAGCATCGCCATCAGTAGAGGCAATGATGGCTCTTCGGGCAAAGGCACTGGACACTTAATCCGGGACGCCTTCTTCGTCCAGCCCTGTATATCACGTAAAAATTCCAACTCCTATTATCATTAAATAAGGGAAAGGGTATGTGTTCAACAAGGATTATTATTACCTCGGTGGCGGGACCTTCAGTGCTGAAGCCCGCACCCTCGTCCTCTTTGGGCCATTCCTTCTGGCTCTTGAAGAGGTGCTTCCAGATCTCTTTGTCTGTAGAGCCGAAGAGATGCTTCAGCGGCTTGTCTCCTGCCGGATCGAACTCCCATAGGGAGGAATCCCGGCTTTGGCAAGGGAGAACAAGCCGGGTCAGCATCACCTGGATCACGAAGGAGAGCAGGTGCCCCTTGGAGATCACGCTGGACACACGACCCACGAGAGTCATTACCTCATATGCGACCCCTAGTCCAGACCCTTTTTGGTCCAGGAGGTCAACCTCATTGGGGGTCCGGATCTGAAAGAAGGTTCCGCCGCCCACTTGGTGTCGCGGGGTTCGGTGATGTAGAACCATTCCTGCTGCCAGACCTTGTTCGTATCCACGAACAAGCCCTTGGGCCAAGTTGTGTTCGGGAGCTTGCTGATCATGGCACCCCCGCACTCTGTGTGTTCCTCGTCAACCACCTTCGGCTTCACGTTGAAGGTCTTAAGCCACAGGTCGAAGTGTGGGGGGATGCGGAGAAATGCTTCACACATCACTATGAAAGCGGATATGTGAAGATTTGAGTTCAGGGCTAGATCATGGAAATCTAGCCCTTAGAAGAACAAAAGGCCCCGAACAAACGGGTGGAATGGAAACCCTAGCCCCCTAACAAAGTGAGAGGTAAAAACTACCCTCTCGCCCGCCTTAGGAATGGGAATCACCTGGCCCTTAGGGGGGACTCGGTGTGCGATGTCGCCGGCGAGATACCCCGAGCTCCATAGATCCTCCACGGTCTTTTTGATGACCGTGGAAGCCACTTGCCTCTGGCACCGGATCCAGCCATTGCTGGGAAGAGGAGTAGTGGTTGAGGAACAAGGAGTTGTGGGCGCAGGAGATGAGAATACGGGGGCAAGGGAGATTGGAGAGCTCGGGCTTGAGGAAGGCGTGGGGCTGATGAAAGGGATTGGTGTCCTTTTATAACACTACGAATACAGAGCGTCCCCCCTCCTTAGCCATAAAACTCGCCGGTTCGCAAAGCGGTCATGCGTAATGCGCGGTGTGGGTGCTCACGTCACACTGATAAAGAATCCCACAATAAGCGGGCACGATATCTATTCTGATGGGACGTGCCAATGAGGATATACCTCGAAATGCGGAACTAGGACCAAATAAAATTTTTCGATATGTTAGTGGGTTGGACGCGACGCTTCACCCAAAAGTTGTCAGTAGAGACACATTATTCATTTTCTTTAAAATCCTTGCCTTCGAGGCTAAGGGTTGTACTAATCTTGCAGAGCCAAACACAATCCATCTATTTGTAGAAGATATATTCGGGAGGAGGAACCCGCCTTGCAATGCCGAAGACAATACGAAAGCCGAACTCATCGCCATCGATGATAGGTTCAGGGGCTACTGAGGGAGTCCTGGATCGGGGGGTCCACACGTGGCCGGATAAACTCCTGGTGAGCCGGAATGGTGGGCCGTGAAGATTGTTATAGAAGATCATCTCTTGTATCCGGATAGGACTCCTGGATTCTTGTAAATGGCAAGTTTTAGGCTCGGGTGTAGATTTTCCTTCCTCTGCAAGATGATATGTACAAACCCTAGGCCTCTCCGGTGTGTATATAAACCGGAGGGTTTAGTACATAGAGGCTAGAGAAGAACCATAATATCCTCATAGGCTAGACCTAGGGTTTAGCCATTATGATCTCGAGGTAGATCAACTCTTGTACACATATTCATTCATACTAATATAGCAGGAAGTAGGGTTTTACCTCGATCGAGAGGGCCTGAAACTGGGTAAACATCGTGTCCCCTGCCTCCTGTTACCATCGATCCTCAGACGCATAGTTCGGGACCCCCTACCCGAGATCCGCCAGTTTTGACACCGACATCGATCTCCATCCAGATCGGAGTGGGTGCGGTAGCGGGTTTGTGTTCAGGGGGGTGGATAAGGGAGTGGAGTGGGGGTGGCTGGGCCGTCCTGGTTGGCCCGGTGGCCAGCTGGGCCGTTGGGTCCAGTGAGGGGGTGGGCTTTTCTTTCTCTTTTTTACTTTATGTTTTGTATTTTCCTTTCCTTTTATTTACTTTTCCTTTTTGTTTTATTTAGTTTAGAGTATTTAGATATTTTCTAAAAATGTGTTTTCTTCACCATAATTACCTATGCAATTTTTGGCACTAACCGAACATTTTTGTTTTAACTTTTTAAAACTTTAGTTGTTTGTCATTAATTCATTTTTGAATTTGAAACATTTTGAACTAACACGTGATTAGCAACAGTAACGAGATGACGTGGCATCATTAGCAGAGTTTTACTGTAGACTAATTATCCGGTAGTTACAATGGATGTGAAAATAATAGATGTAAAATAGATCCAGGGGGCATAGGTTTCACTAGAGGCTTCTCTCTTGAATAAAGCATACGGTGGGTAAACAAATTACTGTCAAGCAATTGATAGAAAAGTGCAATGTTATGAAGATATCTAAGGTAATGATTATGAATATAGACATCACGTCCGTGACGAGTAGACCGAAATGATTATGCATCTACTACTATTACTCCACACATCGACCACTATCCAACATGCATCTAGAGTATTAAGTTCATAAGAACAAAGTAACGCCTTAAGCAAGATGACGTGATATGAGGGATAAACTCAAGCAATATGATATAAACCCCATATTTTTTATCCTTGATGGCTACAATGTAATATGTGCCTCACTACCCCTTCTGTCACTGGGTGAGGACACCGCAAGATTGAACCCAAAACTAAGCACCTCTCCCATTGCAAGAACTACCAATCTAGTTGGCCAAACCAAACCAATAATTCGAAGAGAAATAAAAAGATATCAAATCATGCATATAAGAATTCAGAGAAGATTCAAATAATATTCATAGATAATATGGTCATAAATCCACAATTCATCGGATCTTGACAAACACACCGCAAAAGAAGATTACATCGAATAGATCTCCAAGAACTTCGAGGAGAACATTGTATTGAAGATCAAAGAAAGAGAAGAAGCCATCTAGCTACTAGCTATGGACCGGTAGGTCTGAGGTAAACTACTCACGCATCATCGGAAGGGCGACAAGGTTGATGTAGAAGCCCTCCGTGATCAAGTCCCCCTCCGGCAGAGTACCAGATAAGGCCTCCAGATGGGATCTCACGAGATCAGAAATCTGCGCCGGTGGAAAAGTATTTTCATGGACGCTTCTGATGGTTGGGGTATATTTCTTAATTTATAGACCGAAGATTAGGGTTGGAGGAGTCCCGTGGGGCCCACAAGCCAGAGAGGCGCGCCCCCTAAGGTGCGCCCTGAGGGCTTGTGGTGGCCTCGGGACTCCTTTGACTTCCTCTCCAAGTCCCACGTGTGTCTTCTGGTCCAAGAAAAATCATCGCGAAAGTTCTATTCCGTTTGGACTCCGTCTGATATTTCTCTGCGAAACTCAAAAACAAGGAAAAAACAGAAACTGGCATTGGGCTCTAGGTTAATAGGTTAGTCCCAAAAATAATATAAAATACCATATTAATGCATGTAAAACATCCAAAGTTGGTAATATAATAGCATGGGATAATAAAAAATTATATATACATTGGAGACGTATCAGTTAGCAGAAGATTAATATGGAACCAGATGCTAAACCGTTGTCAATCTCCGGTAGAGGTCACGAGGCTCCTCATGTTCATTCATCACAAACTCATCGGCCTCATCAAGAACGACCTCAAAGTTGGATCGTTTAATGCTTGAGCTTCCCTTATATAACGAGACAATATGCACCCAACAATATTTTGCATGAGTGAAGGGGCGCAAGTGGGAAAGGTCTTTGGGAGGCACCACGGCTTGAAGAATGAACAAGGCAGAGTGATTGTATTGATTATACACCTCTTCTCTTAGAGTGGGGTTGTATGGATCATGTGGGTAGTAGCCTTGTTCAATGATCCTCATAAGATGTATTGAGCTGTGATTGAATGAGACTTGATACGAAAAACCCAATTAGCAAAATCATTCTTCATGAGCTTAGGAGATGACCAATGTAATTAATATGAGGTGAGGGGACCCATCCTCGATAGACCGGGAGAGGGACAACCATGGCATGTGTACTGTCCCATTCTTACCTCGAGGGGATAAAGTTTGAGTAGCTTTAGCCGCTTCCTTAGCGGAATTGGCCTCGGACTTCGATGCGGTGGGATTAGCCACTTGCAATGGACTCGTAGAAAATTACAACCCCTCAAGGAGTTCTTTAAACATGGATTTGACCTCGACCGTCATAGATGTCTTAAGTGAAGCCATAGCTTCATTTAAGTCGCCTCGGGTGACCGAATTCAAATCCACGGCCTCATGTACTTCCTCAACCCTTTTCCCGTCGTCAACCATACTCTTCGGGTGGTGAAACCCTTAATAAAAGAGACAAGACTCTGATACCAATTAAAAGGATCGATATGGTTGACTACATGGGGGTGAATAGGCAACTACCAATTTTTAGCCTTTTTAACAAATTAGATTTAGCAAAAAATAGGTTTTCTTGATATGCAACTAGGTGAGCAACCTAACAATATAAGCAAGGAAGAGATAAGAACACAAGTAAGCTTGCACAAAGTAAATGTAAGAAGTAACCAAGTGGAGCCTGTGAAGAAGAGGATGTGTTACCAAAGCTCCTTCCCTTTGAGGGGAAGCACATCTCTGTTGGAGTGGCGTGGAGGCACAATTCTCCACAATAAGCCACTAGGGCCACCGATTCACCTCACGCCCTCACACAATGCAAGATGTCGTGATTCCACCAGTGGTGCCCTTGTAGGCGGCAATCGGATATTTACAAACAAGGTTGGGGGCAATCTCCAAAACTGAATTGGAGGCTCCCAATACCATCACGAAGCTTCACCACAATGGAATGTGGCCCCAAGGTGACCTCAACCGTCTAGGGTGCTCAAACACCCAAGAGTAACAATATCTGTAAGGTATTAGTGGGGTGAATCAAATTTCTCTTGGTGGAAGTGTAGATCTATGCCTTCTCAACAAATCCCTAGGAAATCAACAAGTTTGGTTGGCTAGGGAGAGAGATCGGGCACGAATGAGCATTTGAGCAACGATGAGGATTGGGGGAAGAAGAGGTAAGTCAACTAGAAGAAGACTCACTTATATAGTGGGGAATGGAATCCAACCGTTATGCCCCTTCATCCCGTGCATAAGCGGTAGTACCGCTCGGGTGATCGGTACTTTCGCTAGCACGGAAGTTCCAGCAGTTGCATTTAACCGAACCAGTCAGGGAGGTGGTAGTGTCGCCGGAGCGGTACTATTGCTCCCACCAGTGGTACTTCCGCTTAGTGTTGAGCAACCAGAAGAAACAATAGTAGTAGCGGAAGGCGGGACGACAGTGCCGCATAGAGCAGTACTACTACTAACTACTGCCGCTCTACTTCCGCTCGAAGGACAGAGTAGTCTAGAAGCCAAAAATAAGCGGTACTCCCAGTGGTACAAGAATAGCGGTAGTTCCGTCGGGGCGGTACTACCGCTCCACGAGAGTGGTACTTCCACACTGCTCTTAGCAGTCCAGTAAACCTACGATAGTGGAGTGCTAGTCAGAGTCGTAGTACTGTCGGAGCGGTACTTCCGCGCTGAACTACCGCCCTATTACTGCTCATTTACACAACACTAAAAATAGGTGGAAGTCCTAGTAGCACTGAACTACGGTAGTACCTATGGAGTGGTACTACCGTGGTGCAGAGCGATACTACCGCTTATGTGCCTCAAGAAGGCCCAAGCACAAGGGAGGACAAGCTCCAAAGCCGGAAACGGAAGAGGGTGTAAATAGACTGTGTACATGTTGATTCGACCCAAACCTTTCTGCAACGGACCCCCTCTTAATAGTACGGTGATCCTATGAATCAATTCCATCGAAAATGAAACGTAAGAAAACAACTGTCTTCACAATACGTCCGAGGAACACGAATCGTCTTGTGCCATAAGATAGATTCTCTAAAATGTTCAATGCACATGATTAGTCCACAAAAGTATTGTCATCAATCAACAAAACAACTAAGGGAGAAATATGCCCTAACAGTATTGTTTCATAATTTCTTAAACTAAAATGAAGTTTTTTCAATTTTTCGGTTTGATGTGAGCTCTTGCAACAATTTTTGTATTATTTCTTCATTTTTGTAATCTATAAATGAAAGAGAATGTTTTAAGGGGAAGTCATTCGTTTCTCTTTGGGTTGAACAATGCCTTGATTCTTTTGCCATACTTGGGTTTAGGCCCAGTAGTGGTTTAGCACTGAAACAAAGTGGTTCCTTAGAACTGGGTAGCACTTTGTCTCATGGGCGCGACTATGGATGCATTTGGTTACTTGCTTTATTATTTGCCACTTTGCATGCTTGTCCCAGTTGGGCATGGCTAAGCATTTGTGTATTGATTGGTTGCCCGCATTGCATCAAGGCCCAAATGGGTGCAGGTTGTTTGGTTGCCTGTGTTTGTGCTTTATGTGTGAGCAGATGCAACGCAAAGTTGTTTGGTTGTGTGCAAGTACTTGGTATGCTCACCGCTTTCAAAAGTGGTGGCCTTACCACCCATTTGAGAGCACACAACACATGGGATGATCAAGACAAGAACAACAGCAGAAGAACATGAAGAACAGAGCAAAAATCATGAAAGCACGCAACTAAGCTAGGCATAAGTAGCATAAGAACACTACTAGGCATAAGTTTAAACAGAGGGAATCTCATGCCCCTGATGGACCCCAGGGTGTCGGTTCATGGGAAAAATATAGACATGTTCATAGCAAAGTACTTCAGGTCAGACCTAAATGACTTTGGTTCAAGGTTGTTAGAATCGCGATTCTGTTATACGGTTCTACGACCTTACGATCCGAACTAACCCCTATGATTGTACGACTTTAGTTCATAAAATCTACATTTCTACGATCCTGATAGTGAAGATTCTATGATTTGCGATCCTACCATTGAGGCCCCGATCCGATTCAAAATCACGATTCTGAAAACCTTGCTTTGGTTCATACTTTAGATAGACAAACTATATGGCATGCGTGATGTCACCGATGTAGCTGTGCTTGGAGCACCGGACCTGCTGATGTTGGAGTTGTTGGCGTTAAAGATTTGCACCTTGAGCCCCAGCCCAGAGAGCCTGAAGACTAGGAGGTCACTGGGGGCGATCTTCTAACGTTGGTAGAAGTACTCCCAGCCCTTCTCGATCACCATGTGCCCTTTGAACATCCCCACCTGGATCCAGAACTCACACCACTAGTTGGCGGAGAGGCTGACGCCGCGAGGAGGGCCAAGGACCAGCCATTACTTCATCATCGGCATGAAGGCATGCGAGATGAAGAGCATGGAAATGTCCTCCTGGTCATGGATCTGCACGCGGAACTCAATAGATTCCCGTGAACCCTCCTCACGGACGGTCCTTGGACTCCTGCCAGTGGCGAGCGGCATTCTCATGTACTCCACCCTGCCAGGAAGCACCACCCTCTTCAGCCACCAGTTAGTGGGGATGAGCTCCTCCACACCCACTGCACCGACCATGACCTACGCTCCTCCACCGGCTATGTCCTACCATGTCTTGATTATATTGCCAGCAAGGTGGACGATAGTTAGCAACAATGAAAGATGATCATTGATAGTGCAAATGCCAATGATCAGAGCTAGCAATCATTAGTGCTCACTGTTAGAAGTTAACACTAACAAGTGCTAACAATGATCAGTTCTAGCAATAATCGAGGCTAGCACTGATCAAAGCTAACAATGATTAGAGCAAGCAATGATCAGAGCAAGCAATGGTCAGTGCTATCATATCATTCCAAATGCACATGCACATGCATTGTCCTACTCTGATAATGTGTGTCCGACTACTATTTTTTGGCATTCACGTATGTCCTACTACCATGCACATGCAATGCCCTATGTTGATCATGCATTCACTTAGCCTAACAATAGCAAGAACAACATCCAGCACACTTGCACATCATAAACAATATATGTTGACCATCCTACGAAGAACATCAGTACACAACAAGAGCAATGCAAAGAACAGCAACATCAACAATGTGGAGTGAACAAACTAACAATGTGGCGACAACAATATCAAGAAGAATGCTAGGAACAGTACTCACGCCAGCAAGATCAATGCTAAGAACAACACTAACACCATCAAGAACAATGCTAACAACATCACTCACACCAGCAAGATCAATGCTAAGAACAACACGAACACCATCAAGAAAAATGCTAAGAATAGCAAGAACAACATCAATGGTAGCATTTGGATTGAAACTACCATACACTGTCATCAATCTAATTTAACACTAGCATTCAACACAAACAACAAGAACACAATCAACACGATAGGCATGCACATAGATTCATCCCCAAAATAGTGGATTCGAATTGAATCCGCTCGAACTGGATCAAATCCACTATCCACAATCTAATATACCCTAAGCATCCTAACTACGAAGCAAGGGGGGATTAGAGGAGCATACCTTGGGGGGTGCTGGTAGAGCATACGCTGGTCGTGAAGAAACCCCCGGCAGGAAGAGGGGTGCCGTCACCGCTGAAGAAGAACCGATCATTCCGATGGTCGGTGTCGTCGACCTCATCGCCCGGCGGTTGAATGAGGAGCCTGACATCCTCGAGTGCCACACCCCTTGCACCGGACGCGGGGGAGAAAACGCTCGGATGGGGGTAAAAAAAATTACCCCCATAAGAGGGGCCGGCAAATGACGGAGCCGGCGGGTATTGAATATCCGTCATCGTTGAGCCCAAGAAGAGGAGCTCCTGCTCTGGTGGCGGAGCTGGACCGAGTGTCGGCGTCATGGTGCAGAATGGAGAGGGCGCATGGATTGCCGCTGCAAGATCCCCTCTAGAGGCGGAGAGGCCTGCAATCCACCTTTCTCGGATGCGATTGCTGCCAGCAATGACCAGAGTGGGTGGGGTGCAGCGAGACGGCAGCCCTGCCATCCGAGAAACTGAACGGGCGGTGAGGGGGAGAGAGAGTACTGTTGGGGAACGTAGTATTTTAAAATTTTCCTACGATCACACAAGATCTATCTACCAGATGCATAGCAACGAGAGGGGAGAGTGTGTCTACGTACCCTCGTAGACCAGGAGCAGAAGCGTCAAGTAACGTGGTTGATGTTGTCGAACTTCTTCGCGATCCAACCGATCAAGCACCGAACGTACGGCACCTCCGCGTTCAGCACACGTTCAGCTTGATGACGTCCCACGAGCTCTTGATCCAGTTGAGCTTCACGGGAGAGTTTCGTCAGCACGACGGCGTGGTGACGGATATGATGTGTTCACCGGCGCAGGGCTTCGCCTAAGCTCCGCGACGGTACGACCGAGGTGTGATTCTGTGGAGGGGGGCACCGCACACGGCTAAAACAATTCAACTTGTGTGTCTTTGGGTGCCCCCCTGCCCCCGTATATAAAGGAGCAGGGGAGGGAGGCCGGCTGGTCTCTCCTGGTGCGGCTAGGAAGGGAGTCCTACTAGGAATAGGATTGCAATCCTATTCCTAGTAGGATTCACCGAAAGGAAGAAGGGGGAAAGGAATAGGAGAGGTGGCGCCCCCCCCCCAATCCTAGTCCAACTAGGATTCCTAGGTGGGGGCGCCGGCCAGCCCTATGGGCTGCCCCTCTCTTTCCCTTTAGGCCCACCATGGACCATCCCCTCTCGTAGGGGGTTCCGATAACCCCCTTCGGCATTCCCGATAAATCCGAAACTTTTCCGGTATACTTTCGGTGTCCGAATATAGCCGTCCAATATATCAATCTTTATGTCTCGAACATTCCGAGACTCCTCGTCATGTCCGTGATCTCATCCGGGACTCCGAACTACCTTCGGTACATCAATACTCAAAAACTCATAATACCGACCGTCATCAAACGTTAAGCGCGCGGACCCTACGGGTTCGAGAACTATGTAGACATGACCGAGACTCATCTCCGGTTAATAACCAATAGCGGAACCTGGATGTTCATATTGGCTCCCACATATTCTACGAAGATCTTTTATCGGTCAGAACCGCATAACAACATACGTTGTTCCTTTTGTCAAACGGTATGTTACTTGCCCGAGATTCGATCGTCGGTATCTTTATACCTAGTTCAATCTCGTTACCGGCAAGTCTCTTTACTCGTTCCGTAACACATCATCTCGTGACTAACTCATTAGTCTTTTGCTTGCAAGGCTTATTATGATGTGTGTTACCGAGAGGGCCCAGAGATACCTCTCCGACACTCGGAGTGACAAATCCTAATCTTGATCTATGCCAACACCACGAATACTTTCGGAGACACCTGTAGAGCATCTTTATGATCACCCAGTTACGTTGTGACGTTTGATAGCACACAAGGTGTTCCTACGGTATTCGGGAGTTGCATAATCTCATAGTCATAGGAACATGTATAAGTCATGAAGAAAGCAATAGCAGTTAAACTAAACGATCATAGTGCTATGCTAACGGATGGGTCTTGTCCATCACATAATTTTCCTAATGATGTGATCCCGTTGATCAAATGACAACTCATGTCTATGGCTAGGAAACATAACCATCTTTGATCAATGAGCTAGTCTAGTAGAGGCATACTAGGGACATACTGTTTTGTCTATGTATTCACACATGTATTAAGTTTCCGGTTAATACAATTCTAGCATGAATAAAAGACATTTATCATGATATAAGGAAATAAATAATAACTTTATTATTGCCTCTAGGGCATATTTCCTTCAGTCTCCCACTTGCACTAGAGTCAATAATCTAGCTCACATCGCCATGTGATTTAATACCGATAGTTCACATCGTTATGTGACCAACACCCAAAGGGTTTACTAGAGTCAATAATCTAGTTCACATCGCTATGTGATTAATACCCAAGAGTAATAAGGTGTGATCATGTTTTGCTTGTGAGAGAAGTTTAGTCAACGGGTCTGTCACATTCAGATCCGTATGTATTTCAGATCCGTATGTATTTTGCAAATTTCTATGTCTACAATGCTCTGCATAGAGCTACTCTAGATAATTGCTCCCACTTTCAATACGCATCCAGATTGATACTTAGAGTCATCTAGATTTAGTGTCAAAGTTTGCATCAGCGTAACCCTTTACGACGAACTCTTTATCACCTCCATAATCGAGAAACATTTCCTTAGTCATCCAATTACTAAGGATAATTTTGACCGCTGTATAGTGATCTACTTCTGGATCACTATTGTACCTCCCTGTCAAACTCTTGGCAAGGTACACAACGTGTTTTGTACACAGCATGGCATACTTTATAGAACCTATGGCTGAGGCATAGGGAATGACTTTCATTCTCTCTATATTTTTCTGCCGTGGTCTGGCTTTGAGTCTTACTCAACTTCACACCTTGCAAATCAGGCAAGAACTTCTTCTTTGACTGATCCATTTTGAACTACTTCAAAATCTTATCAAGGTATGTACTCATCGAAAGTCTTATCAAGCGTCTTGATCTATCTATATAGATTCTTGATGCTCAATATGTAAGCAGCTTCACCGAGGTCTTTCATTGAAAAACTTTTTTCAAACACTCCTTTATGCTTTCCAGAAAATTCTACATCATTTCCGATCGATAATATGTCATTCACATATACTTATCAGAAAGGTTGTAGTGCTCCCACTCACTTCTTGTAAATACAGGCTTCTCCAAAAGTCTGTATAAAACCATATGCTTTGATCACCTCATCAAAGCGTATATTCCAACTCCGAGATGCTTGCACCAGTCCATAGATGGATCGCTGGAGCTTGCATACTTTGTTAGCACCTTTTGGATCGACAAAACCTTCTGGTTGTATCATATACAACTCTTCTTTGAGATATCCATTTAGGAATGCAGTTTTGACATCCATTTGCCAGATTTCATAATCATAAAATGCGGCAATTGCTAACATGATTCAGACAGACTTAAGCATCGCTACAGGTGAGAAAGTCTCATCGTAGTCAACTCCTTGAACTTGTCGAAAACCTTTCGCAACAAGTCGAGCTTTGTAAACAGTAATATTACCGTCTGCGTCGGTCTTCCTCTTGAAGATCCATTTATTTTCGATGGCTTGCCGATCATCGGGCAAGTCAACCAAAGTCCACACTTTGTTCTCATACATGGATCCCATCTCAGATTTCATGGCTTCAAGCCATTTTGTGGAATCTGGGCTCATCATCGCTTCCTCATAGTTCGTAGGTTCATCATGGTCTAGTAACATGATTTCCAGAACTGGGTTGCCGTACCACTCTGGTGCGGAACGTACTCTGGTTGATCTACGACGTTCTGTAGAAACTTGATCCGAAGTTTCATGATCATTATCATTAACTTCCTCACTAATTGGTGTAGGAATCACTGGAATAATTTTCTGTGATGTACTATTTTCCAATCCGGGAGAAGGTACAATTACCTCATCAAGTTCTACTTTCCTCCCACTCACTTCTTTCGAGAGAAACTCTTTTTCTAGAAAGGATCCGTTTTTAGCAACGAATATTTTTGCCTTCGGATCTGTGATAGAAGGTGTACCCAACAGTCTCTTTTTGGGTATCCTATGAAGATTTACTTCTCCGGTTTGGGTTCGAGCTTATCATGTTGAAACTTTTTCACATAAGCATCGCAGTCCCAAACTTTAAGAAACAACTGTTGGGGAACGTTGCATGGGAAACAAAATTTTCCTACCGTTCACCAAGATCAATCTAGTAGATGCAACTACGAGAGGGGAGTGTGATCTACGTACCCTTGTAGATCGCTAAGCGGAAGCGTTATGAACGCGGATGATGGAGTCGTACTCGTCGCGATTCAGATCGCCGAAGACCTAGCACCGAAGCAACGGTGCCTCCGCGTTCTTCACACGTACGGCTCGGGGACGTCTCCTCCTTCTTGATCCAGCAAGGGGTGGAGGAGAGGTTGATGGAGAACCGGCAGCACGACGGCGTGGTGGTGATGGTGGAGAAGAACTCCAGCAGGGCTTCGCCTAAGCACCGCGGGAGAGGAAGATGTGACGGGAGAGGGAGGGCAGCACCGAGGCACAAACTGTGTTGGCTGCCCTCCCTTTGCCCCACTATATATAGGGGGGTGGAGAGGTGAGGGCGCCCTAGGGTTTCCCCCTAGGGGCCGGCGGCCAGGGCAAGGGAAGGGGGCGGCGGCCAGGGCAGGGGGAGGCGCCCAGGCCCTAGGGTTTCCCCCCTAGGTGCCTTGCCCCCCAAGCCCAAGGGGTGCGGCCAGCCCTAGGGGGTCCCACCCCCTTAGCCGCATGGGGAGAGGGCCCAGGGGGGGCGCACAGCCCCCTGAGGGCTGTGGTGTTTCCCCTTTGTGGCCCAATAGGCCCAGAACAACTTCCGGACCCCCCGAAAACCTTCCCGGTACTCCGCCGATTTCCCGATGCTCCCCGGAACACTTCCGGTACTCCGAAACCTTTCATCCTATATATCAATCTTCGTCTCCGGACCATTCCGGAGACCCTCGTCATGTCCGGGATCTCATCCGGGACTCCGAACAACCTTCGGTAACCATGCACTCTTCTCACTAACAACCCTAGCGTCACCGAACGTTAAGTGTGTAGACCCTGCGGGTTCGGAAACCATGTAGACATGACCGAGACACTCCCAGGTCAATAACCAATAGCGGGATCTGGATACCCATATTGACTCCTACATGTTTCTCGATGATCTCATCGGATGAACCACGATGTCAAGGATTCAGGCAATCCCGTATACAGTTCCCTTTGTCTCGTCGGTATGTTACTTGCCCGAGATTCGATCGTCGGTATCTCTATACCTAGTTCAATCTCGTTACCGGCAAGTCTCTTTATTCGTTACCGTAATACATAATCCCGTGACCAACTACTTAGTCACTTTGAGCTCATTGAGATGACGTATTACCGAGTGGGCCCGGAGATACCTCTCCGTCACACGGAGTGACAAATCCCAGTCTCGATCCATGTCAACTCAACAGACACCCTCGGAGATACCTGTAGAGTACCTTTATAGTCACCCAGTTACGTTGTGACGTTTGGTACACACAAAGCACTCCTACGGTGTCAGTGAGTTACATGATCTCATGGTCATAGGAACTTATACTTGACATGCAGAAAAACTATAGCGATAACTGACACGATCAAAAGCTATGTTTACGTTTGGGTCTCGTCCATCACATCATTCTCCTAATGATGTGATCCCGTTATCAAATGACAACTCATGTCTATGACCTGGAAACCGCGGTCATCTTTGATCAACGAGCTAGTCCTGTAGAGGCTCACTAGGGACACAAAGTCTGTCTATTCATCCACACGTGTATTTGAGTTTCCAATCAATACAGTTATAGCATGGATAATAAACAATTATCATGAACAAGGAAATATAATAATAACTCTTTTATTATTGCCTCTAGGGCATATTTCCAACAGTCTCCCACTTGCACTAGAGTCAATAATCTAGCATTACAAGGTAATGAATCTAACACCCATAGAGTCTTGGTGTTGATCATGCTTAGCCCGTGGAAGAGGCTTAGTCAACGGATCTGCAACATTCAAATCCGTGTGTACTTTGCAAATGTTTATGTCCTCCTCCTTGACCGAATCGCGGATGGAATTGAAGCGTCGCTTTATGTGTCTGGTCCTCTTGTGAAACCTTGGTTCCTTGGCTAGAGCAATGGCACCAGTGTTATCACAGAACAGAGTCATTGGGTTCAGTGCACTAGGCACAACTCCAAGATCTGTCATGAACTCCTTCATCCAGACACCTTCCTTAGCCGCCTCCGAGGCAGCTATATACTCCGCTTCACATGTAGAATCAGCTACCACGCTCTGCTTGGAACTGCACCAGCTTACCGCTCCCCCGTTGAGAATATATACGTATCCGGTTTGTGACTTAGAGTCATCCGGATCTGTGTCAAAGCTTGCATCGACGTAACCCTTTACGACGAGATCTTGATCACCTCCATAAACGAGAAACATATCCTTAGTCCTTTTCAGGTACTTTAGGATATTCTTGACCGCTGTCCAGTGATCCATACCAGGATTACTCTGAAACCTTCCGGCCATACTTATGGCAAGGCTGACATCTGGTCTTGTGCACAGCATTGCATACATGATAGAGCCTATGGCTGAAGCATAGGGGACGACACTCATCTTTTCTCTGTCATCCGCAGTCACTGGGCATTGAGTCTTACTCAACTTCGTACCTTGCAATACCGGCAAGAACCCCTTCTTGGATTGATCCATTTTGAACTTCTTCAAAACTTTATCAAGGTATGTGCTTTGTGAAAGTCCTATCAAGCGTCTTGATCTATCTCTATAGATCTTGATGCCCAATATGAAAGCAGCTTCACCGAGATCTTTCATCGAAAAACTCTTGTTCAAATACCCCTTCACGCTATCCAAAAATTCTATATTGTTTCCAATCAGCAATATGTCATCCACATATAATATTAGAAACGCTATAGAGCTCCCACTCACTTTCTTGTAAATACAAGCTTCATTGTAAACTTGTATAAATCCAAACGCTTTGATCACCTCATCAAAGCGAAGATTCCAACTCCGAGATGCTTGCACCAGCCCATAAATGGAACGCTGGAGCTTGCATACTTTGTCAGCATTCTCTGGATCGACAAAACCCTCTGGTTGCATCATATACAACTCTTCCTTAAGAAAACCGTTAAGGAACGCTGTTTTGACATCCATCTGCCAAATTTCATAATCGAAATATGCAGCTATTGCTAACATGATTCGGACGGATTTAAGCATCGCTACGGGTGAGAAAGTCTCATCGTAGTCAATCCCTTGAACTTGTGAAAAACCCTTTGCCACAAGTCGAGCTTTATACACGGTGACATTACCGTCAGCGTCCGTCTTCCTCTTAAAAATCCATTTATTCTGAATGGCCTTCCGCCCTTCAGGTAATACTTCCAAAGTCCATACTTTGTTTTCATACATGGATCCCATCTCAGATTTCATGGCCTCTAACCATTTGTCGGAATCTGGGCCCACCATCGCTTCTCCATAGCTCGTAGGTTCACCGTTGTCTAACAACATGACCTCCAAGACAGGGTTACCATACCACTCAGGTGCAGTGCGTACCCTTGTCGACCTACGAGGTTCGGTAGTAACTTGATCAGAAGTTTCTTGATCATTATCATTGGCTTCCTCTTCAACCTCTGTAGGCTCCACAAAAACATCTTTCTGTGCAGCGCTACTTTCTGGTTGAAGCAGAGGTTCAATAACCTCATCAAGTTCTACCTTCCTCCCACTCAATTCTTTCGAGAGAAACTCTTTCTCGAGGAAGGACCCGTTCTTAGCGACAAACACTTTGCCCTCGGATCTGAGATAGAAGGTGTACCCAACTGTTTCTTTTGGGTATCCTATGAAGACACATTTGTCCGCTTTGGGTTCGAGCTTTTCTGGCTGAAGCCTTTTGACATAAGCATCGCAACCCCAAACCTTGAGAAAAGACAACTTAGGTTTCTTGCCAAACCACAGTTCATGCGGTGTTGTCTCAACGGACTTAGATGGAGCCCTATTTAAAGTGAATGCAGCTGTCTCTAACGCATATCCCCAAAACGATAGTGGCAAGTCGGCAAGAGACATCATAGAACGTACCATATCTAATAGGGTTCGATTACGACGTTCGGACACACCATTACGCTGTGGTGTTCCAGGTGGTGTCAACTGTGAAACAATTCCACATTTTCTTAAGTGATCACCAAACTCATAACTCAGATATTCTCCCCCTCGATCAGATCATAGGAACTTGATCTTCTTGTTACGATGATTTTCAACTTCACTCTGAAATTGCTTGAACTTTTCAAAAGTTTCAGACTTATGCTTCATCAAGTAAATATACCCATATCTACTTAAGTCGTCAGTGAAGGTGAGAAAATAACGATATCCACCGCGCGCCGTTACACTCATCGGACCGCACACATCAGTATGTATGATTTCCAATAAGTCACTTGCCCGTTCCATTGTCCCTGAAAACGGGGTCCTTGTCATCTTGCCCATGAGGCACGGCTCGCACGTGTCAAGTGATTCAAAATCAAGAGACTCTAAAAGTCCATCAGCATGGAGCTTCCTCATGCGTTTCACGCCGATATGACCGAGACGGCAGTGCCACAAGAAAGTGGTATTATCTTTATCTACTCTACATCTTTTGGCATCAATGTTATGAACATGTGTATCATCACTATCGAGATTCAATAAGAATAAACCCCTAACTTCGGGTGCATGACCATAAAAGATATTACTCATATAAATAGAACAACCATTATTCTCTGACTTAAATGAGTAACCGTCTCGCAATAAACAAGATCCAGATATAATGTTCATGCTTAACGCAGGCACTAAATAACAATTATTCAGGTTCATAACTAATCCCGATGGTAATCGAAGAGCGAGCGTGCCGACGGCGATCACATCAACCTTGGAACCATTTCCCACGCGCATCGTCACTTCGTCCTTCGCCAGCCTCCGTTTATTCCGCAGTTCCTGTTTAGAGTTGCAAATGTGAGCAACCGAACCGGTATCAAATACCCAGGCACTACAACGAGAGTTGGTAAGGTACACATTAATAACATGTATATCACATATACCTTTGTTGTTGTTGGCCCCCTTCTTGTCCGCCAGATACTTGGGGCAGTTCCGCTTCCAGTGGCCATTCCCCTTGCAATAGAAACACTCAGTCTCTGGCTTGGGCCCAGCCTTGGGTTTCTTCACTGGATTAGCAACTGCTTTGCCACCCTTCTTAGAGTTACCCTTCTTGCCCTTGCCATTCTTCTTGAAACTGGTGGTCTTATTGACCATCAACACTTGATACTCCTTCTGGATGTCTGCCTCAGCGACTTTCAGCATCGAGAACAGCTCGGCGATGGTTTTATTCATCCCTTGCATGTTGTACTGCTGGACGAAGCTCTTGTAGCTTGGAGGGAGTGACTGGAGAATTCTGTCAATGATAGCCTCATCCGGGAACACAAGTCCCAGATCAGCTATGCGGGTATAGTACCCAGACATCTTCAGTAAGTGCTCACTGACAGACGAATTCTCCTCCATCTTGCAAGCGAAGAATTTATCGGTGGTCTCATACCTCTCGATCTTAGCATTCTTCTCAAAGATGAACTTCAACTCCGTGTACATCTCATATGCACCATGACGTTCAAAACGCCTTTGAAATCCTCCTTCCAAGCCGTACAACATGGCACATTGCACTATCGAATAGTCATCCGAACGCGTCTGCCAAACGTTCATAACGTCCGCAGAGGCTCCAGGAGCGGGGGGGTCACCTAGCGGTGCATTTAGGACATAAACCTTTTGGGCAGCTGTGAGGATGATCCTCAGATTGCGGAGCCAGTCCACAAAGTTGCTCCCGTCATCTTTCAGTTTAGCTTTCTCTAGGAACGCATTAAAATTCAGGGGAACTCCTGCGCGAGCCATCTACAACATAAGTTTGCAAAGACATTTTAGACTATTGTTCATGATAAGTGAGTTATTACCTAATCAAATTAATTATAACTCCCACTCAAATTGACATCCCTCCGGTCATTCGAGCGTGACATGATCCAAATTCACCAACCCAAGTCCGATCATCACGTGAGATGAGGTGGTGTCAATGGTGAACATCAACATGTTGATCATATCTCCTATATGACTCATGCTCGACCTTTCGGTCCTCCGTGTTCCGAGGCCATGTCTGTACATGCTAGGCTCGTCAAGTCTAACCCGAGTGTTCTGCACGTGCAAAACTGGCTTGCACCCGTTGTATGCGAACGTAGAGTCTATCACACCCGATCATCACGTGGTGCTTCGAAACGACGAACCTTCGCAACGGCGCACACTCGGGGGGAACACAATTTTATCTTGAAATTTTAGTGAAGGATCACCTTATAATGCTACCGTCGTCCTAAGCAAAATAAGATGCATAAAAGGATTAACATCACATGCAAATCATAAGTGACATGATATGGCCATCAACTCGTGCTTTTGATCTCCATCTCCAAAGCACCGGCATGATCTCCATCGTCACCGGCGCCACACCATGATCTCCATCATCATGATCTCCATCATCGTGTTGCCATCGGGGTTGTCGGCGCCCCACCATGCTCTTACTACTATTGCTACCGTTTAGCGATAAAGTAAAGCATTTACAAAGCGCTTAATGATTGACACGCAGGTCATACAAAAATAAAGACAACCCTATGGCTCCTGCCGGTTGCCGTATGCATCGACATGCAAGTCGATGTTAACTATTACAACATGATCATCTCATACATCAAAATATATTTCATCATGTCATTGGCCATATCATATCACATACATACCCTGCAAAAACAAGTTAGACGTCCTCTAATTTGTTGTTGCATGTTTTACGTGGCTGCTATGGGTATCTAGCAAGAACGCTTCTTACCTACGCAAAACCACAACGGTGATATTCAAGTTGCTATTTAACCTTCTACAAGGACCGCCTTGTTCTATTCCGATTCAACTAAGATAGGAGAGACAGACACCCGCCAGCCATCTTATGCAACAAAAGTCACATGTCTGTCGATGGAACCGGTCTCATGTACGTGGACATGTAAAGTTGGTCCGGGCCGCTTCATCCTATAATACCGTTGAATCAAGAAAGACTAAGGAGGGCAGCAATTTAAACATCAACGCCACAAACCCTTTTGTGTTCTACTCGAGAAAGCATCTACGCAAGATCCTAGCTCTGATACCACTGTTGGGGAACGTTGCATGGGAAACAAAATTTTCCTACCGTTCACCAAGATCAATCTAGTAGATGCAACTACGAGAGGGGAGTGTGATCTACGTACCCTTGTAGATCGCTAAGCGGAAGCGTTATGAACGCGGATGATGGAGTCGTACTCGTCGCGATTCAGATCGCCGAAGACCTAGCACCGAAGCAACGGTGCCTCCGCGTTCTTCACACGTACGGCTCGGGGACGTCTCCTCCTTCTTGATCCAGCAAGGGGTGGAGGAGAGGTTGATGGAGAACCGGCAGCACGACGGCGTGGTGGTGATGGTGGAGAAGAACTCCAGCAGGGCTTCGCCTAAGCACCGCGGGAGAGGAAGATGTGACGGGAGAGGGAGGGCAGCACCGAGGCACAAACTGTGTTGGCTGCCCTCCCTTTGCCCCACTATATATAGGGGGGTGGAGAGGTGAGGGCGCCCTAGGGTTTCCCCCTAGGGGCCGGCGGCCAGGGCAAGGGAAGGGGGCGGCGGCCAGGGCAGGGGGAGGCGCCCAGGCCCTAGGGTTTCCCCCCTAGGTGCCTTGCCCCCCAAGCCCAAGGGGTGCGGCCAGCCCTAGGGGGTCCCACCCCCTTAGCCGCATGGGGAGAGGGCCCAGGGGGGGCGCACAGCCCCCTGAGGGCTGTGGTGTTTCCCCTTTGTGGCCCAATAGGCCCAGAACAACTTCCGGACCCCCCGAAAACCTTCCCGGTACTCCGCCGATTTCCCGATGCTCCCCGGAACACTTCCGGTACTCCGAAACCTTTCATCCTATATATCAATCTTCGTCTCCGGACCATTCCGGAGACCCTCGTCATGTCCGGGATCTCATCCGGGACTCCGAACAACCTTCGGTAACCATGCACTCTTCTCACTAACAACCCTAGCGTCACCGAACGTTAAGTGTGTAGACCCTGCGGGTTCGGAAACCATGTAGACATGACCGAGACACTCCCAGGTCAATAACCAATAGCGGGATCTGGATACCCATATTGACTCCTACATGTTTCTCGATGATCTCATCGGATGAACCACGATGTCAAGGATTCAGGCAATCCCGTATACAGTTCCCTTTGTCTCGTCGGTATGTTACTTGCCCGAGATTCGATCGTCGGTATCTCTATACCTAGTTCAATCTCGTTACCGGCAAGTCTCTTTACTCGTTACCGTAATACATAATCCCGTGACCAACTACTTAGTCACTTTGAGCTCATCGAGATGACGTATTACCGAGTGGGCCCGGAGATACCTCTCCGTCATACGGAGTGACAAATCCCAGTCTCGATCCATGTCAACTCAACAGACATCTTCGGAGATACCTGTAGAGTACCTTTATAGTCACCCAGTTACGTTGTGACGTTTGGCACACACAAAGCACTCCTACGGTGTCAGTGAGTTACATGATCTCATGGTCATAGGAACTTATACTTGACATGCAGAAAACTATAGCGATAACTGACACGATCAAAAGCTATGTTTACGTTTGGGTCTCGTCCATCACATCATTCTCCTAATGATGTGATCCCGTTATCAAATGACAACTCATGTCTATGACCTGGAAACCGCGGTCATCTTTGATCAACGAGCTAGTCCTGTAGAGGCTCACTAGGGACACAAAGTCTGTCTATTCATCCACACGTGTATTTGAGTTTCCAATCAATACAGTTATAGCATGGATAATAAACGATTATCATGAACAAGGAAATATAATAATAACTCTTTTATTATTTCCTCTAGGGCATATTTCCAACAGTCTCCCACTTGCACTAGAGTCAATAATCTAGTATTACAAGGTAATGAATCTAACACCCATAGAGTCTTGGTGTTGATCGTGCTTAGCCCGTGGAAGAGGCTTAGTCAACGGATCTGCAACATTCAAATCCGTGTGTACTTTGCAAATGTTTATGTCCTCCTCCTTGACTGAATCGCGGATGGAATTGAAGCGTCGCTTTATGTGTCTGGTCCTCTTGTGAAACCTTGGTTCCTTGGCTAGAGCAATGGCACCAGTGTTGTCACAGAACAGAGTCATTGGGTTCAATGCACTAGGCACAACTCCAAGATCTGTCATGAACTCCTTCATCCAGACACCTTCCTTTGCCGCCTCCGAGGCAGCTATATACTCCGCTTCACATGTAGAATCAGCTACCACGCTCTGCTTGGAACTGCACCAGCTTACCGCTCCCCCGTTGAGAATATATACGTATCCGGTTTGAGACTTAGAGTCATCCGGATCAGTGTCAAAGCTTGCATCGACGTAACCCTTTACGACGAGCTCTTGATCACCTCCATAAACGAGAAACATATCCTTAGTCCTTTTCAGGTACTTTAGGATATTCTTGACCGCTGTCCAGTGATCCATACCAGGATTACTTTGAAACCTTCCGGCCATACTTATGGCAAGGCTGACATCTGGTCTTGTGCACAGCATTGCATACATGATAGAGCCTATGGCTGAAGCATAGGGGACGACACTCATCTTTTCTCTATCTTCCGCAGTTACTGGGCATTGAGTCTTACTCAACTTCGTACCTTGCAATACCGGCAAGAACCCCTTCTTGGATTGATCCATTTTGAACTTCTTCAAAACTTTATCAAGGTATGTGCTTTGTGAAAGTCCTATCAAGCGTCTTGATCTATCTCTATAGATCTTGATGCCCAATATGAAAGCAGCTTCACCGAGATCTTTCATCGAAAAACTCTTGTTCAAATACCCCTTCACGCTATCCAAAAATTCTATATTGTTTCCAATCAGCAATATGTCATCCACATATAATATTAGAAACGCTATAGAGCTCCCACTCACTTTCTTGTAAATACAAGCTTCTCCGTAAACTTGTACAAACCCAAACGCTTTGATCACCTCATCAAAGCGAAGATTCCAACTCCGAGATGCTTGCACCAGCCCATAAATGGAACGCTGGAGCTTGCATACTTTGTCAGCATTCTCTGGATCGACAAAACCTTCTGGTTGTATCATATACAACTCTTCCTTAAGATAACCGTTAAGGAACGCTGTTTTGACATCCATCTGCCAAATTTCATAATCGAAATATGCAGCTATTGCTAACATGATTCGGACGGATTTAAGCATCGCTACGGGTGAGAAAGTCTCATCGTAGTCAATTCCTTGAACTTGTGAAAAACCCTTTGCCACAAGCCGAGCTTTATACACGGCGACATTCCCGTCAGCGTCCGTCTTCCTCTTAAAAATCCATTTATTCTGAATGGCCTTCCGCCCTTCAGGTAATACTTCCAAAGTCCATACTTTGTTTTCATACATGGATCCCATCTCGGATTTCATGGCCTCTAACCATTTGTCGGAATCTGGGCCCACCATCGCTTCTCCATAGCTCGTAGGTTCACCGTTGTCTAACAACATGACCTCCAAGACAGGGTTACCATACCACTCAGGTGCAGTGCGTACCCTTGTCGACCTACGAGGTTCGGTAGTAACTTGATCAGAAGCTTCTTGATCATCATCATTGGCTTCCTCTTCAACCTCTGCAGGCTCCACAAAAACATCTTTTTGTGCTGCGCTACTTTCTGGTTGAAGCAGAGGTTCAATAACCTCATCAAGCTCTACCTTCCTCCCACTCAATTCTTTCGAGAGGAACTCTTTCTCGAGAAAGGACCCGTTCTTAGCGACAAACACTTTGCCCTCGGATCTGAGATAGAAGGTGTACCCAACTGTTTCTTTTGGGTATCCTATGAAGACACATTTGTCCGCTTTGGGTTCGAGCTTTTCTGGCTGAAGCCTTTTGACATAAGCATCGCAACCCCAAACCTTGAGAAAAGACAACTTAGGTTTCTTACCAAACCACAGTTCATACGGTGTTGTCTCAACGGACTTAGATGGAGCCCTATTTAAAGTGAATGCAGCTGTCTCTAACGCATATCCCCAAAACGATAGTGGCAAGTCGGCAAGAGACATCATAGAACGTACCATATCCAATAGGGTTCGATTACGACGTTCGGACACACCATTACGCTGTGGTGTTCCAGGTGGCGTCAACTGTGAAACAATTCCACATTTTCTTAAGTGATCACCAAACTCATAACTCAGATATTCTCCCCCTCGATCAGATCGTAGGAACTTGATCTTCTTGTTACGATGATTTTCAACTTCACTCTGAAATTGCTTGAACTTTTCAAAAGTTTCAGACTTATGCTTCATTAAGTAAATATACCCATATCTACTTAAGTCGTCAGTGAAGGTGAGAAAATAACGATATCCACCGCGCGCCGTTACACTCATCGGACCGCACACATCAGTATGTATGATTTCCAATAAGTTACTTGCCCGTTCCATTGTCCCTGAAAACGGGGTCCTTGTCATCTTGCCCATGAGGCACGGCTCGCACGTGTCAAGTGATTCAAAATCAAGAGACTCCAAAAGTCCATCAGCATGGAGCTTCCTCATGCGTTTTACGCCGATATGACCGAGACGGCAGTGCCACAAGAAAGTGGTATTATCATTATCTACTCTACATCTTTTGGCATCAATGTTATGAACATGTGTATCATCACTATCGAGATTCAATAAGAATAAACCCCTAACTTCGGGTGCATGACCATAAAAGATATTACTCATATAAATAGAACAACCATTATTCTCTGACTTAAATGAGTAACCGTCTCGCAATAAACAAGATCCAGATATAATGTTCATGCTTAACGCAGGCACTAAATAACAATTATTCAGGTTCATAACTAATCCCGATGGTAACCGAAGAGGCTTCTCCTTCCATCCAGACTAGCATGTAGGGCTTGCTGGTGCAGAAATAGAGTCATGTAACATTGTTCTGCACGTCATTGTCGCAGTATCTGTCCGTGGGTGAGCTCACGGTAGGGTGATAGATGCTAGAAGAGTGCACGCCAACCACTAAATCATCCGAAACTCAATTCTGCAAGCCGTTTTCGGCCTCCGAAATTATTCCAAAACAGACAAAGTTTGTGACGGAAGGATACGAATTTTCGTTGCGGTCATTTTGGCAGGTCATGGAGCCCAAACGGAGTTCGTATGGCCAGGGTACGGTCGTTCTACGGATACACCTCAAATGGATTTTAACAACGAGGGATATCGTGAATCCGGCTTCCAGGGTAACTTGCTCGCGCCCACGAGCCATTTTGCGCCACTCAAAATGGCCTATTATTTTCGAACAATACGAATGTAATGTAGAAGAGCTCGTATGCACATTTTTGTCCAAGAACAACACATGTGCATGGACAAAAATGTGGGTGGTAGCGGTATGGGTGATAAACCATGCAAAACGGCAAGTTTTTGGGTGTTCGGTGCACCGAAGAGGCTTCTCCTTCCATCCAGACTAGCATGTAGGGCTTGCTAGTGCAGAAATAGAGTCATGTAACATTGTTCTGCACGTCATTGTCGCAGTATCTGTCCGTGGGTGAGCTCACGGTAGGGTGGTAGATGCTAGAAGAGTGCACGCCAACCACTAAATCATCCGAAACTCAATTCTGCAAGCCGTTTTCGGCCTCCGAAATTATTCCAAAACAGACGAAGTGTGTGACGGAAGGATACGAATTTTCGCTGCGGTCATTTTGGCAGGTCATGGAGCCCAAACGGAGTTCGTATGGCCAGGGTACGGTCGTTCTACAGATACACCTCAAATGGATTTCAGCAACGAGTGATATCGTGAATCCGGCTTCCAGGGTAACTTGCTCGCGCCCACGAGCCATTTTGCGCCACTCGAAATGGCCTATTATTTTTGAACAGTACGAATGTAATGTAGAAGAGCTGGTATGCACAGTTTTGTCCAAGAACAACACATGTGCATGGACAAAAATGTGGGTGGTAGCGGTATGTGTGATAAACCATGCAAAACGGCAAGTTTTTGGGTGTTCGGTGCACCGAAGAGGCTTCTCCTTCCATCCAAACTAGCATGTAGGGCTTGCTGGTGCAGAAATAGAGTCATGTAACATTGTTCTACACATCATTGTCGCAGTATCTGTCCGTGGGTGAGCTCACAGTAGGGTGGTAGATGCTAGAAGAGTGCACGCCAACCACTAAATCATCCGAAACTCAATTCTGCAAGCCGTTTTCGGCCTCCGAAATTATTCCGAAACAGACAAAGTTTGTGACGGAAGGATACGAATTTTCGCTGCGGTCATTTTGGCAGGTCATGGAGCCCAAACGGAGTTCGTATGGCCAGGATACGGTCGTTCTACGGATACACCTCAAATGGATTTCAGCAACGAGGGATATCGTGAATCCGGCTTCCAGGGTAACTTGCTCGCGCCCACGAGCCATTTTGCGCCACTCAAAATGGCCTATTATTTTCGAACAATACGAATGTAATGTAGAAGAGCTGGTATGCACAGTTTTGTCCAAGAACAACACATGTGCATGGACAAAAATGTGGGTGGTAGCGGTATGGGTGATAAACCATGCAAAACGGCAAGTTTTTGGGTGTTCGGTGCACCGAAGAGGCTTCTCCTTCCATCCAGACTAGCATGTAGGGCTTGCTGGTGCAGAAATAGAGTCATGTAACATTGTTCTGCACGTCATTGTCGCAGTATCTGTCCGTGGGTGAGCTCATGGTAGGGTGGTAGACGCTAGAAGAGTGCACGCCAACCACTAAATCATCCGAAACTCAATTCTGCAAGCCGTTTTCGGCCTCCGAAATTATTCCGAAACAGACGAAGTTTGTGACAGAAGGATACGAGTTTTCGCTGCGGTCGTTTTGGCAGGTCATGGAGCCCAAACGGAGTTCGTATGGCCAGGGTACGGTCGTTCTACGGATACACCTCAAATGGATTTCAGCAACGAGGGATATCGTGAATCCGGCTTCCAGGGTAACTTGCTCGCGCCCACGAGCCATTTTGCGCCACTCGAAATGGCCTATTATTTTCGAACAGTACGAATGTAATGTAGAAGAGCTGGTATGCACAGTTTTGGCCAAGAAAAACACATGTGCATGGACAAAAATGTGGGTGGTAGCGGTATGGGTGATAAACCATGCAAAACGGCAAGTTTTTGGGTGTTTGGTGCACCGAAGAGGGTTCTCCTTCCATCCAGACTAGCATGTAGGGCTTGCTGGTGCAGAAATAGAGTCATGTAACATTGTTCTGCACTTCATTGTCGCAGTATGTGTCCGTGGGTGAGCTCACGGTAGGGTGGTAGACGCTAGAAGAGTGCACGCCAACCGCTAAAACATCCGAAACTCAATTCTGCAAGCCGTTTTCGGCCTCCGAAATTATTCCGAAACAGACAAAGTTTGTGACAGAAGGATACGAATTTTCGCTGCGGTCGTTTTGGCAGGTCATGGAGCCCAAACGGAGTTCGTATGGCCAGGGTACGGTCGTTCTACGGATACACCTCAAATGGATTTCAGCATGTTGGGGAACGTTGCATGGGAAACAAAAATTTTCCTACGGTTCACCAAGATCAATCTAGGAGATGCATCTACGAGAGGAGAGTTGGATCTACGTACCCTTGTAGATCGCTAAGCGGAAGCGTTCAAGAACGCGGTTGATGGAGTCGTACTCGCCGCGATTCAGATCGCTGAAGATCCAAGCACCGAAGCAACGGTGCCTCCGCGTTCTTCACACGTACGGCTCGGGGACGTCTCCTCCTTCTTGATCCAGCAAGGGGTGGAGGAGAGGTTGATGGAGAGACCGGCAGCACGATGGCGTGGTGGTGATGGTGGTGGAGGTTTCCAGCAGGGCTTCGCCTAAGCACCGCGGGAGAAGAAGAAGTTATGGGAGAGGGAGGGCAGCACCAAGGCACGAACTTGTGTTTGTTGCCCTCCCTTTGTCCCACTATATATAGGGGGGTGGAGAGGGGAGAGGGCGCCCTAGGGTTTCCCCTAGGGGCCGGCGGCCAGGGCAAGGGGGAAGGGGGCGGCGCCCCCTGGGGCTAGGGTTTCCCCCCCAGGTGCCTTGCCCCCCAAGGCTAAGGGGGTGCGGCCACCCTAGGGGGGTCCACCTCCCTTGGCGCACAAGGAGAGGGCCCAGGGGGGGGCGCACAGCCCTATGAGGGCTGTTGTGTCCCCCCTTGTGGCCCATTAGGCCCAGAACCACTTCCGGGACCCCCGAAACCCTTTTCGGTAATCCGCCGATTTCCCGATGCTCCCCGGAACACTTCCGGACTCCGAACACCTTCATCCTATATATCAATCTTCATCCCCGGACCATTCCGGAGACCCTCGTCATGTCCGGGATCTCATCCGGGACTCCGAACAACCTTCGGTAACCATGCACTGTTCTCACTAACAACCCTAGCGTCACCGAACCTTAAGTGTGTAGACCCTGCGGGTTCGGAAACCATGTGGACATGACCGAGACACTCCCAGGTCAATAACCAATAGCGGGATCTGGATACCCATATTGGTTCCCACATGTTTCTCGATGATCTCATCGGATGAACCACGATGTCAAGGATTCAGGCAATCCCGTATACAGTTCCCTTTGTCTCGTCGGTATGTTACTTGCCCGAGATTCGATCGTCGGTATCTCTATACCTAGTTCAATCTCGTTACCGTCAAGTCTCTTTACTCGTTACCGTAATACATAATCCCGTGACCAACTACTTAGTCACTTTGAGCTCATTGAGATGACGTATTACCGAGTGGGCCCGGAGATACCTCTCCGTCACACGGAGTGACAAATCCCAGTCTCGATCCATGTCAACTCAACAGACACCCTCGGAGATACCTGTAGAGTACCTTTATAGTCACCCAGTTACGTTGTGACGTTTGGTACACACAAAGCACTCCTACGGTGTCAGTGAGTTACATGATCTCATGGTCATAGGAACTTATACTTGACATGCAGAAAAACTATAGCGATAACTGACACGATCAAAAGCTATGTTTACGTTTGGGTCTCGTCCATCACATCATTCTCCTAATGATGTGATCCCGTTATCAAATGACAACTCATGTCTATGACCTGGAAACCGCGGTCATCTTTGATCAACGAGCTAGTCCTGTAGAGGCTCACTAGGGACACAAAGTCTGTCTATTCATCCACACGTGTATTTGAGTTTCCAATCAATACAGTTATAGCATGGATAATAAACGATTATCATGAACAAGGAAATATAATAATAACTCTTTTATTATTGCCTCTAGGGCATATTTCCAACAACAACAACTTTGGTTTCTTGCCAAACCACAGTTCTTAAGGCGTTGTCTCAACGGATTCAGATGAGGCCTTTATTTAACGTGAATGCAGCTGTCTCTAATGCATGACCCAAAACGATAGTGGTAAATCGGTAAGAGACATCATAGATCGCACCATATCCAATAAAGTACGGTTACGACGTTCGGACACACCATTACGCTGTGGTGTTCCAGGTGGCGTGAGTTGTGAAACTATTCCACATTGTTTCAAACGAAGACCAAACTCGTAACTCAAATATTCTCTTCCACGAACAGATCGTAGAAACTTTATTTTCTTGTTACGATGATTCTCTACTTCACTCTGAAATTCTTTGAACTTTTCAAATGTTTCAGACTTATGTTTCATTAAGTAGATATACCCATATCTGCTTAAATCATCAGTGAAGGTCAGAAAATAACGATACCCGTCGCGTGCTTCAACACTCATTGGTCTGCATACATCAGTATGTATGATTTTCCAACAAATATGTTGCTCGCTCCATAGTTCCGGAGAACGGAGTTTTAGTCATCTTGCCCATGAGGCATGGTTCACAAGCACCAAGTGATTCATAATCAAGTGATTCCAAAAGTCCATCATTTTGGAGTTTCTTCATGCGTTTTACATCAATATGACCTAAACGGCAGTGCCACAAATAAGTTGCACTATCATTATTAACCTTGCATCTTTTGGCTTCAATATTATGAATATGTGTATCACACGATCGAAATCCAACAAACTATTTTATTGGGTGTATGACCATAGAAGGTTTTATTCATGTAAACAGAACAACAATTATTCTCTAACTTACATGAATAACCGTATTGCAATAAACATGATCAAATCACATTCATGCTCAACACAAACACCAAATAACAGTTATTTAGGTTCAACACTAATCCCGAAAGTATAGGGAGTGTGCGATGATGATCATATCAATCTTGGAACTGCTTCCAATACACATCGTCACTTCATCCTTTAACTAGTTTATGTTCATTATGCAACTCCCACTTCGAGTTACTACTCTTTAGCAACTAAATCAGTATCAAATACCGAGGGGTTGCTATGAACACTAGTAAAATACACATCAATAATCTGTATATCAAATATACCTTTGTTCACTTTGCCATCCTTCTTATCCGCCAAGTATCTAGGGCAGTTCCACTTCCAGTGACCATTTCCTTTGCAGTAGAAGCACTTAGTTTCAGGCTTGAGTTTAGCTTTGGGTTTCTTCGTGGAAGTAGCAACTGACTTGCTATTCCTTTTGAAGTTCCCTTTCTATCCCTTGCCCTTTTTCTTGAAACTAGTGGTCTTGCTAACCATCAACACTTGATGCTCCTTTTTGATTTCTACCTCCGCAGCTTTGAGCATAGCGAAGAGCTCGGGAATTGTTTTCGTCATCCCTTGCATATTATAGTTCATCACAAAGTTCTACTAACTTGGTGATAGTGACTATAGAACTTTCTCAATTACTATCTTATCTGGAAGATTAACTCCCACTTGATTAAAGTAATTGTAGTACCCAGACAATCTGAGCACATGCTCACTGGTTGAGCTATTTTCCTCCATCTTGTAGGCAAAGTACTGTCAGAGGTCTTATACCTCTCGACACGGGCATGAGTATGAAATACTAATTTCAACTCTTGGAACATCTTATATGCTTCGTGGCGTTCAAAACGTTTTTGAAGTCCCGGTTCTAAGCCGTAAAGTATGGTGCACTTAAACTATCAAGTAGTCATCATATCGAGCTTTTGTCAAAAACGTTCATAACGTCTACATCTGCTCCTGCAATAGGTCTGTCACCTAGCGGTGCATCAAGGACATAATTCTTCTGTGCAGCAATGAGGATAATTCTCAGATCACGGAACAATTCCGCATCATTGCTACTAACATCTTTCAACTTGGTTTTCTCTAGGAACATATGAAAAATAAACGGGGAGCAACATCGCGAGCTATTGATCTACAACATAGATATGCTAATACTTCTAGGACTAAGTTCATGATAAATTAAAGTTCAATTAATCATATTACTTAAGAACTCCCACTTAGATAGACATCCCTCTGGTCATCTAAATGATCACGTAATCCAAATCAACTAAACCGTGTCCGATCTTCACGTGAGATGGAGTAGTTTCAATGGTGAACATCTTATGTTGATCATATCTACTATATGATTCACGCTCGACCTTTCGGTCTCCAGTGTTCCGAGGCCATATCTGTATATGCTAGGCTCGTCAAGTTTAACCCGAGTATTCTGCGTGTGCAAAACTGGCTTACACCCGTTGTATTTGAACGTAGAGCTTATCACACCCGATCATCACGTGGTGTCTCGGCACGACGAACTTTCGCAACGGTGCATACTCAGGGAGAACACTTATACCTTAAAATTTAGTAAGGGATCATCTTATAATGCTACCGTCGTTCTAAGCAAAATAAGAAACATAATAAGATAAACATCACATGCAATCAAAATATGTGACATGATATGGCCATCATCATCTTGTGCTTTTGATCTCCATCTTCAAAGCACCGTCATGATCACCTTCGTCACCGGCTTGACACCTTGATCTTCATCGTAGTATCGTTGTCATCTCGCCAACTATTGCTTCCACGACTATCGCTACCGCTTAGTGATAAAGTAAAGCAATTACATGGCGATTGCATTTCATACAATAAAGCGACAACCATATGGCTCCTGCCAGTTGCCGATAACTTTACAAAACATGATCATCTCATACAAAACCGTATAACTCATCATGTCTTGACCATATCACATCACAACATGCCCTGCAAAAACAAGTTAGACGTCCTCTACTTTGTTTGTTGCAAGTTTTACGTGGCTGCTACGGGCTTAGCAAGAACCGTTCTTACCTACGCATACAAAACCACAACGATGTTTCGTCAAGTATGTGCTGTTTTAACCTTCACAAGGATCGGGCGTAGCCACACTTGATTCAACTAAAGTGAGAGAGACAGACACCCGCCAGTCACCTTTAAGCAACGAGTGCTCGTAACGGTGAAACCAGTCTCGCGTAAGCGTACGCGTAATGTCGGTCCGGGCCGCTTCATCTCACAATACCGCCGAAGCAAAGTATGACATGCTGGTAAGCAGTATGACTAGTATCGTCCACAATCTCATTGTGTTCTACTCGTGCATATCATCTACGCATAGACCTGGCTCTGATGCCACTGTTGGGGAACGTAGTATTTTAAAATTTTCCTACGATCACGCAAGATCTATCTACCAGATGCATAGCAACGAGAGGGGAGAGTGTGTCTACGTACCCTCGTAGACCGGGAGCGGAAGCGTCAAGTGACGCGGTTGATGTTGTCGAACTTCTTCGCGATCCAACCGATCAAGCACCGAACGTACGGCACCTCCGCGTTTAGCACACGTTCAGCTTGATGACGTCCCACGAGCTCTTGATCCAGTTGAGCTTCACGGGAGAGTTTCGTCAGCACGACGGCGTGGTGACGGATATGATGTGTTCACTGGCGCAGGGCTTCGCCTAAGCTCCGCGACGGTACGACCGAGGTGTGATTCTGTGGAGGGGGGGCACCGCACACGGCTAAAACAATTCAACTTGTGTGTCTTTGGGTGCCCCCCTGCCCCCGTATATAAAGGAGCAGGGGAGGGAGGCCGGCTGGTCTCTCCTGGTGCGGCTAGGAAGGGAGTCCTACTAGGAATAGGATTGCAATCCTATTCCTAGTAGGATTCACCGAAAGGAAGAAGGGGGAAAGGAATAGGAGAGGTGGCGCCCCCCCCCCCCAATCCTAGTCCAACTAGGATTCCTAGGTGGGGGCGCCGGCCAGCCCTATGGGCTGCCCCTCTCTTTCCCTTTAGGCCCACCATGGACCATCCCCTCTCGTAGGGGGTTCCGATAACCCCCTCCGGCATTCCCGATAAATCCGAAACTTTTCCGGTATACTTTCGGTGTCCGAATATAGCCGTCCAATATATCAATCTTTATGTACATCAATACTCAAAAACTCATAATACCGATCGTCATCAAACGTTAAGCGTGCGGACCCTACGGGTTCGAGAACTATGTAGACATGACCGAGACTCATCTCCGGTCAATAACCAATAGCGGAACCTGGATGTTCATATTGGCTCCCACATATTCTACGAAGATCTTTTATCGGTCAGAACCGCATAACAACATACGTTGTTCCTTTTGTCAAACGGTATGTTACTTGCCCGAGATTCGATCGTCGGTATCTTTATACCTAGTTCAATCTCGTTACCGGCAAGTCTCTTTACTCGTTCCGTAACACATCATCTCGTGACTAACTCATTAGTCTTTTGCTTGCAAGGCTTATTATGATGTGTGTTACCGAGAGGGCCCAGAGATACCTCTCCGACACTCGGAGTGACAAATCCTAATCTTGATCTATGCCAACACCACGAATACTTTCGGAGACACCTGCAGAGCATCTTTATGATCACCCAGTTACGTTGTGACGTTTGATAGCACACAAGGTGTTCCTACGGTATTCGGGAGTTGCATAATCTCATAGTCATAGGAACATGTATAAGTCATGAAGAAAGCAATAGCAGTAAAACTAAACGATCATAGTGCTATGCTAACGGATGGGTCTTGTCCATCACATCATTCTCCTAATGATGTGATCCCGTTGATCAAATGACAACTCATGTCTATGGCTAGGAAACATAACCATCTTTGATCAATGAGCTAGTCTAGTAGAGGCATACTAGGGACTTACTGTTTTGTCTATGTATCCACACATGTACTAAGTTTCCGGTTAATACAATTCTAGCATGAATAAAAGACATTTATCATGATATAAGGAAATACAAATAACAACGTTATTATTGCCTCTAGGGCATATTTCCTTCACGTGCTTGGTCGACGCTACATATATACTACACATACGTATATGGAGGACTAGAGTCACGCTAGCTAGCTAGCTAGCTGCTAGCTATACTAAGCAAACGAAGGAACAGAAGATCTCGTATATATAATCAACATATATATATATATATATGCATACAGAGAGATGTAATATCGACCACCTCTCCTTCTCCGAGAGATTGGTCGAACAACAAGTTCTCGTATATCGTCTATCCCGACACTACCGGGCACATATATACAATAATTATCTCTTACAAAAATAATCTCCTAACACATGGATGCATGGTCCACATAGTATTCTCCGTCTTCAGCGATCACGTGTTCAAGGAAGAATGCCGCCAATTCCTCTTGAATTGCTCGCAGACGATCTGGTGTTAGGAGTTCATCCCGCATCCGAAACATCTAATTTGAAGTAGGGGGTCAATACATGAAATGATGCTATAAATTTGTGAATATTATTGATTGCTTACGCACTTCAAATTGTTCATCAGTGTAGCCCCGCTCACAGGTCGTGTGGCGGATGGACTCGCAAATGTAGTATCCACAATAATCATTCCCGGGTTCCTGCCACAACCACTTTACAAGAAATAGAGCTCAATCAAACTGATAAGCAAGAATGCCAAATTGGTATTGATGAAACTAGCGCTTGAATCAAGATATAGGAGATGCGCGTGCGGAACATGCTACTATATAGTACTTACTTTCGGGTATCTTCAATTGTAGCTTCTTCGGCAGTCCCGGAGCTTTTTTGATGAATTTTTTCCAAGCCCTGCCAGACAAAGGAAACAATTGTTGGGGAACGTAGTATTTTAAAATTTTCCTACGATCACGCAAGATCTATCTACCAGATGCATAGCAACGAGAAGGGAGAGTGTGTCTACGTACCCTCGTAGACCGGGAGCGGAAGCGTCAAGTGACGCGGTTGATGTTGTCGAACTTCTTCGCGATTCAACCGATCAAGCACCGAACGTACGGCACCTCCGCGTTCAGCACACGTTCAGCTTGATGACGTCCCACGAGCTCTTGATCCAGTTGAGCTTCACGGGGGAGTTTCGTCAGCACGACGGCGTGGTGACGGATATGATGTGAACACCGGCGCAGGGCTTCTCCTAAGCTTCGCGACGGTACGACCGAGGTGTGATTCTGTGGAGGGGGGCACCGCACACGGCTAAAACAATTCAACTTGTGTGTCTTTGGGTGCCCCCCTGCCCCCGTATATCAAGGAGCAAGGGAGGAGGGGCCGGCCACCTCCTATGGTGCGGCTAGGGAGGGGACTCCTACTAGGAATAGGATTGCAATCCTATTCCTAGTAGGATTCACCGAAAGGAAGAAGGGGGAAAGGAATAGGAGAGGTGGCGCCCCCCCAATCCTAGTCCAACTAGGATTCCTAGGTGGGGGCGCCGGCCAGCCCTATGGGCTGCCTCTCTCTCACCCTTTAGGCCCACTATGGACCATCCCCTCTCGTAGGGGGTTCCGGTAACCCCCTCCGGCATTCCCGATAAATCCGAAACTTTTCCGGTATACTTCCGGTGTCCGAATATAGCCGTCCAATATATCAATCTTTATGTCTCGGACATTCCGAGACTCCTCGTCATGTCCGTGATCTCATCCGGGACTCCGAATTACCTTCGGTACATCAATACTCAAAAACTCATAATACCGATCGTCATCAAACGTTAAGCGTGCGGACCCTACGGGTTCGAGAACTATGTAGACATGACCGAGACTCATCTCTGGTCAATAACCAATAGCGGAACCTGGATGTTCATATTGGCTCCTACATATTCTACGAAGATCTTTTATCGGTCAGAACCGCATAACAACATACGTTGTTCCTTTTGTCAAACGGTATGTTACTTGCCCGAGATTCGATCGTCGGTATCTTTATACCTAGTTCAATCTCGTTGCCGGCAAGTCTCTTTACTCGTTCCGTTACACATCATCTCGTGACTAACTCATTAGTCTTTTTGCTTGCAAGGCTTATTATGATGTGTGTTACCGAGAGGGCCCAGAGATACCTCTCCGACACTCGGAGTGACAAATCCTAATCTTGATCTATGCCAACACCACGAATACTTTCGGAGACACCTGTAGAGCATCTTTATGATCACCCAGTTACGTTGTGACGTTTGATAGCACACAAGGTGTTCCTACGGTATTCGGGAGTTGCATAATCTCATAGTCATAGGAACATGTATAAGTCATGAAGAAAGCAATAGCAGTTAAACTAAACGATCATAGTGCTATGCTAACGGATGGGTCTTGTCCATCACATCATTCTCCTAATGATGTGATCCCGTTGATCAAATGACAACTCATGTCTATGGCTAGGAAACATAACCATCTTTGATCAATGAGCTAGTCTAGTAGAGGCATACTAGGGACATATTGTTTTGTCTATGTATTCACACATGTATTAAGTTTCCGGTTAATACAATTCTAGCATGAATAAAAGACATTTATCATGATATAAGGAAATAAATAATAACTTTATTATTGCCTCTAGGGCATATTTCCTTCAAGTACGTGTGAACTGTCAAGTGGGGTGACGGGAAGGAGCAAGGGGAGTTATGCGACGTCTAGTCATCTCCCGCGCTTCCCCATGCATGCAGGCACTCGCCACACGAGGCTCGAGCGAGTGTGGCTCGCAAAAGAAGACTGATTAGGCCGTTCTCCAGACCGAGTCTGAGATCTGCTCTGAGGTTCGTGCGGGCGAGATTTTAGATGCAGCCTAGGCAACCAAACGGGCCGATTTCTTATGCGCGGCTGAACCTAATGCAGGCTACCAAATGCATCATATGTCTCATGCCACGCGAAACAGAGGCAGAGCTCACCTGAATGACCACGCGAATAGGCTGGCCCAGAGCGCAAGAGGTCACTTCCACATTTTTTTTGTTTCTCACATTTTTGTTTTTGTTTTTGATTTCTTTTTTATAATTTTGTTTATTTATCTACACACTTTACATAATGTTTTAAAATAAATGTTAACCATGCATTTGAAAGATGTTAAATGTGTATACAAAAAATGTTAACCATGCACTCAAAAAGTGTATACAAAAAATATACAATGTGGGTGAAAAATTGATCATGTAATTGCAAAATGTTGATCGAGCAGTAAAAAAAATGCTAAACAAGTATTTGCAAAATGTGCATTAAGAATTAATAAAATGTTAAATGTGTATTGAAAAAATGTTGATCATATATTAAATAAATGTTATCTTGTATTTGAAATTTTTTAATCAAGCATTTCAAAAGTGTTAAATGTGTTTAGAAGAAAATGCTGACCACGTATTAACAAAATGTTAACCTTGTATTTGAAAAATGTTAATCAAGCATTTAAAACTGTTAACTGTGTATGCAAAAAATATTGACCATGTATTACAAAAATGTTGATCTTGTATTTGAAAATGTAACGAAGCATTTGAAAAATATATTATATATATAAAAAACGTTGACCATTTATTAAAAATGTTTCATCTTGTATTTGAATAATGTTAAGGGTGTATTAAACATAAAACGAAAATGTACAATCTGTGTAAAAAAAGTAGACATAAAAAATATAAGTTCTATAAAAGGTTAACTATGTGTATACGAAATGTTAACTGTTTTTTTAAAAAATGTTTCGGAAGAATACCAAAAATGTTGAATTTGTAAAGATAAAAAGTAACATGTGTTGAAAAATTGAAATTAACAAAAATACAAACAAATAAAAATGAAGAAAGTCCAATACAAACCAAAATGAATGGAAATAGAGAAAACAGATAAAGAAAGAATAAGAAACAAACAAAACCAATAAAGAAATGGAAGAAAACCGAACAAATAAAGAAAGAAAGATGCAAAAGAAAAAAACAAAGAAAAACTAGAAAGAAAACATAAAATCAAAGAAAAACCCTTCCGATGGTTGGTGCCGTCGACCTCATCGCCCGGCGGTTGAACGAGGAGCATGACGTCCTCGAGCGCCACTCCCCTTGCATCGGACGCGGGGGAGAAAACCCTCGGATGAGGGGAAAAAAAATAACCCCATAAGAGGGGCCGGCAAATGACGGAGCCGACGGGTATTGAATATCCGTCATCATTGAGCCCAAGAAGAGGAGCTCCTGCTCTGGTGGCGGAGCTGGACCGAGAGTCTGCGTCATGGTGCAGAATGGAGAGGGCGCATGGATTGCCGCCGCGAGATCCCCTCCAGAGGCGGAGATGCCTGCCAGCGATGACCGAAGTGGTGGGCAGCGGCGAGACGGCAGCTCTGCCATCGGAGAAACTGAACGGGCTGTGAGGGGAAGAGAGAGTGCGTGTGAACTGTCGAGTGGGGTGATGGGAAGGAGCAAGGGCAGTTATGAGATGTCCAGTCATCTCCCGCGCTTCCCCATGCATGCAGGCACTCGCCACACGAGGCTCGAGCGAGTGTGGCTCGCAAAAGAAGACAGATTAGGCCGTACTCCAGAGCGAATCCGAGACCTGCTCCGAGGTTCGTGCGGGCCAGATTTTAGATGTAGCCCAGGCAACCAAACGGGCCGATTTCTTCTACGCGGGCAGGCTGCACCTAATGCAGACTACCAAACGCATCCTATGTCTCACGCCACGCGAGACGGAGGCAGAGCTCACCTGAATGACCACGCGAATAGGTCGGCCCAGAGCGCAGGAGGTCACTTCCACATTTGTTTTGTTTCTCACATTTTTGTATTTGTTTTCGATTTCTTTTTTATAATTTTGTTTATTTATCTACACACTTTACATAATGTTTTAAAATAAATGTTAACCATGCATTTGAAAGATGTTAAATGTGTACACAAAAAATGCTAACCATGCACTTGAAAAATGTATACAAAAAATATACAATGTGGGTGAAAAAATTGATCATGTAATTGCAAAATGTTGATCAAGCAGTAAAAAAAATGCTAAACAAGTATTTGCAAAATGTGCATTAAGAATTTATAAAATGTTAAATGTGTATTGGAAAAATGTTGATCATATATTAAATAAATGTTATCTCGTATTTGAAAAATGTTAATCAAGCATTTCAAAAGTGTTAAATGTGTTTAGAAGAAAATGTTGACCATGTATTAAAAAATGTTAATCTGGTATTTGAAAAATGTTAATCAAGCATTTAAAAATGTTAACTGTGTATGCAAAAAATATTGACCATGTATTACAAAAATGATGATCTTGTTTTCGAAAATGTAACGAAGCATTTGAAAAATATATTAAATATATAAAAAACGTTGACCATTTATTAAAAATGTTTCATCTATTTTTGAATAATGTTAAGGGTGTATTAAAAAGGTATTACACATAAAACGAAAATGTACAATCTGTGTATAAAGGTAGACATAGAAAATATAAGTTCTATAAAAGGTTAACTATGTGTATACAAAATGTTAACCTTTTGTTTAAAAAATGTTTCATAAGAATACCAAAAATGTTGAAATTGTAAAGAAAAAAAGTAACATGTGTTGAAAAAATGAAATAAAAAAAACACAAACAAATAAAAATGAAGAAAGTCCAATACAAACCAAAATGAATGGAAATAGAGAAATCAGATAAAGAAAGAATACAAAACAAACAAAACAAAGAAAGAAATGGAAGAAAACCGAACAAATAAATAAAGAAAGACGCAAAAGAAAAAAAGAAAGAAAACCTAGAAAGAAAACATAAAATCAAAGACAACCAAAAGACGGTTAAAACCGAGAAAGAAACGAAGAAAACCAATGAAAATGCAAAAGGAAAATAGAAAAATAAAAAATTAAAGAAACAAAGAAAAAAATGACCAGTAAAACCCAAGAAAAGAGAAAAAACTAGTGAAAACAAAGAAAAACTAAGAAAACTGACAAAAAGAAAGTAGAAAGAAAAAAAAACATAAAGAACAAAAATAAGAAGAAACGCGAAAAAGAACAAACGAAACAAACATACTGTAGCGATTCGAATGAGGGAAAAAAGGCACGATTCTGCGAGACCTCCTAAGTGGTGGCTAAAGCGCCACTTGGACATACGAGTGCTCAATGAGTCCTGCCCATGTAAGGCGAGCGCTCGGTTTCCCCACTGGCACTCGAGCGCAGTTTTTCTTCTGGAAAAACAAACTCGAGCGCAGTTTTGACTGGTCGCAGTTGACCACGTGACTGGTCACTGTTGACTTTCTTTTTAAAAAAAGGAAAAAGGAAAAAATCGCAATAAACGTAATTAAATCGGGAATGTCAAAAGAGTTCACGGATTAAAAAAATGTTCACAAACTTCAAAATAAGTTCATAATTTGACCAAAAAAGTTCATTGACCTCAAAAAAGTCCATTGAATTTTAGAAAAGGTCATCGAATTTACAAAAAAGTTCGCCAATGTCAAAAAAAGTTCATCGACTTGAAAAAAAGTTCAGTGGTTAGAAAAAAGTTCATCGAAATACAAAAAAGTTTAGCGATTTAAAAAAAATCATCGACTTCAAAAAAAGTTCACTGGATTGAAAATAGTGCATCGAATTCGGAAAATAATTCAACGAATTTGAAAAAGGTTCATTGAATTTGAAAAAAGTTCATTGGCCTGAAAAATGTCCATCGAATGTACATAAAAAAATCACGATTTCAAAAAAAGTTCATCGACTGAAAAAAGTTCACTAGTTTTATAAAAAGTTCATCGAATTTGGAATATAATTTACTGAATTTTAAAAAGGTTCATCGAATTTGAAAAAAAGTTCACCAATTTTGAAAAATATTCTTTGAAGTAGAAAATTGTTCATAGGATTTGAAAAAAGTTCATCAATTTTGAAATAAGTTCGTTTAATTTCAAAAAACATTAATAAAATGCATTTATCTTTTTTCATCGAATTAGAAAAAAGAAAAAGAATAAAAGGAAAAGAGACAAAGGAAAAGGGAAAAAGGAAAGAACAAGAGGGAGTAGAAGATGCACTGAGCATAGAAGGTGAACTGTGTGGGGTGGTTATCCCGTATTACACTGTTCGACTACACCTTAGCGCACTTTTTTTGCAGTAGAAAATGAAAAAAAAATGCAAATGGGCTGGCCCATCACGGAGAGGGGGTGTGCGCCTGATCGATATTCCTTCAAAAAAAAGAAAATTCAAGTTGCCAAGAGGCCTATGTGCACATATAAAAACTATCATTAGAAAGTTTTCGTGGGGCTGTAAACAAGGCGAACGCAAGCCAGCATGGGTATCATGGGATGTTATGACCAGACCAAAATACTTGGGAGGTTTAGGATTCGGAGATCTTGAACGGTTCAACCTCGCACTACTTGCTAGGCAAGCGTGGAGAGTCCTTCAGGAACCAGAAACTTTAAGTGCAAGAATTTTGAAGGCATCTTATTTCCCAAGCTCTACATTTCTTGAGGCGGAGCTGGGGTCTCGGCCATCACAGATTTGGCGTGCTATCCTTGAGGGCCGAGATGTGTTGCAGCAAGGAATTATCAGAAGGATTAGGAATGGGCGATCCACCAACATTTGGGAGGACAATTGGATACCCAAAGAAACAACACTGAGGCTGATTGCGTCGCTGGTTCAGGCACCGCCGGGGAGAGTATCTGACCTATTGCACCCAGCTACGGCGTCATGGAATGAACCCATAATACGTTCAGTTTTTCTGCCCTTTGATGCAGAGGCAATTTTAAAGATACCGGTGTGCACTCGCAATAGCGAGGACTTCTGGGCTTGGAATCGTGACAGGAAGGGCAAGTTCATGGTCAGCTCGGCGTACAAATTACTAGTCACAACAAAGGTACAGAGAGAAGCTTGGTTAGAAGGAAGAGGAGGTGCATCATCTAACTCTAGAGAAGAGGATGTTTGGAGCAATCTATGGAAACTGAAAGTGACATCAAAGGTGAGAGTATTTCTGTGGCGTCTAGCACGTCATTCTGTACCAACTACGGACGTTCTTCAGAGACGGAATATGGCAACTCAAAGTGCTTGCCCTCTGTGTGGTTGCCAAGATTCATGGAGACATGCGCTCTTGTCTTGCACGATGTCGAGATGTGTTTGGGCATTGACAGATGAAAACGTTGTGTCCAAGATGACGGGAAACATGGAGCCAAGCGCGAAGAATTGGCTGTTTGAGCTTCATGAGGCACTAGATCATGCGAGCTTCTCGAGGATGAGTGTCACACTATGGGCCGTGTGGTATGCAAGGCGCAAGGCGATTTATGGATCTCTTTCAAAATCCACACCAGAATGTTTCTTTTGTAGACTCTTATCTTCAAGAGCTACAACAAGCTACCACATGTGAGCCTAGGGCACAGGTTCAGGTGGCACGGGATCAGCATCGACGATGGATTCCACCTCCGCCTGGCTCAAATAAAATCAACGTGGATGGGGCAATAGCAAGAAACAGACGAGTGAGAGTTGCTGCCGCAGTCTGTCGTGACTCAAATGGCAACTATCTTGGCGCTTCAGCGATGGTATATGGGGGCCTATGCGACCCTATGATCTTGGAGACATACACATGCAGGGAGGCTCTAGCTTTGGCTGAAGATCTTCACGAGCAGAATATCAGGGTGGCCTCGGATTGCCAAGCTGTGGTGCAAGACATCAATGAAGGGACAACTGGTCCAAATGCGGCTGTTATACATGAAATAACGAACCGCAAAGATAGTTTTACGTCTTGCTCGTTTGTGTTTGAGCGTAGGAATTTTAATTCCGAGGCTCATAATCTCGCTAAATTTGCTTGTAATCTAGAGATAGGTAGACATGTTTGGTTGGGCACTCCTCATGATCCAAGCCGTGTACCTATGAACATTGTTATGGATCAATAAAGACAGCGAGAATCCTTAAGAAAAAATTCAAAAAAAGAAAAGCCAGCGCAGGAAAACAAAATACAGAATCAGGTTGGCCCAAATGCGAGGGAGAGGAGCGCGAGTTATCCTTCCATCTCGCGTTGAGCGAGAAATAGCTTACGCGTTATCTCGCCCGCAGCGAGAAATAGCTCACACATTTCAAAAATGTTTGTGGCATGAAAAAAACATGTAAAACAAAGTACCTGTAATTGGAAAAACAAATGTTTTTCTACACTGAATTTGTTATGACATTTAGAAAAATGTTAACGTTTTTCAAAACAATGTGTATTTAATGTAAAAAAATCAGACATGTATTTGAAAGTATGTTCATCATTTATTGAAAAAAAATGCTCAACATGTATCAAGAAAAATACGCAATATGCATACAAGAATTTACTAAATGTATTTAAAAAGTCCACATGTAATTAAAAAATAAGAAAAAATTGATAAAAACTGTAATGAAGAAACACAGAAGAAAATTCGTTGAAACCTTTGTAAAATCAGTGGAATTTTTCGTGAACTTGTGTTCAGAACCTTCTACGAATCGCTTCACCAGGCTGGCCCATTCATTCAATGCAGCCGCTCGCGCCACATGCAAGACCGAGCTACATCTAAGAAACCCCCCGATGTAAACATCTATCAGAGGGCTACAACGAGAAATTGAAGCAAAATAAGAGAGGTGCACATAGAAAATGGAGGCCTAATGTAAAGTTTAAGAGAAGCCTGGGACCAGCTGATAACATTCTGACGTCTCGAAAAAAAGCTGGTATCATTCTTTCGTCCCTCCGTCTCGAATTGAACAGTGTGATAATTGAGTCTTACAGAATGGATTGTTGTGTTTCTAAAAAAAAAAGGTATTGTTGGTGAATTGCTGATAGCTTGTAATTTTCGGCCAAATAAGTAGAGCTCACAGAGTCGCAGGCTTGATTCCCGCACGCCGATGAAAGATCTCATGCCTTGCTCACGTAGCAAGTGCCAAGTGAGTACGGACTCAAGAGAACCAAGAATCAAAAAGGGAACCAAGAACAAAATATCTCGTCACGATCATCCAAGAAAAGACGATTGACGCACAAGCACGCGCATCATCGTCGGGACAGCAAGGACGACACGCACTTCGGTTCGGGCTGGTTTCTCCCGTTTCTACGCACTTTGTAGAAGACGGTGCCACCATACGTACACAACTGGTTGTTGCCTTCTTGTCCAAAACTTGCCGTCACATTACGCGTTGCTGTTGACGCTGCTGCTGCTGCTGGAGAACCCGACAGACCTGCACGAATGCAGCAGCTGCGCTGGATTAGCAAGTTTTCCTTTTTATGCGAGGTGGATCAGCAATAGGCTCTCGAAGGAGCATGGACATTGAAGCCCGGTCCGCGTACGCCACCGAGCAGATCCATGGGCAGATCTTCTCGACGTCGGGTCAACTCTACCGCGTGACCCAAATTTACCCCAAATCGTCCGTTTGTGTTCGTTTGGGATAAAACGGAAAATCGAACGACCCAATGCATGTGAGCATACTGACGTTTCGTCCGGTCTGTGTCCGCTTTTGCCTTATTTCCAGACCAAAGTTGCTCTCGGTTTAGGGCCAAAGCGGACAGAAAGCGGACGTCTTCGCGTCCTCGTCGTCCGTCTATGTCCGCCTCGACCCCACCTGTCACTCTTTCCTTTTCTGTACCTGGCCCACCACGTGCACCCACAACCACGACGTATGGGGTGAAAATGGGGTAGCAGCGAGTTTGTGCGGCCTCTATCCGGCGTTTGTTCTCCTTATTTCTACCCCATACGGACAAAATCCGGACAAAATGGGTATACATTTAGGGTCGTGCGGTGGAGTTGGCCTCAACACGCCTTTCAATCTGCGAGAATATCTGCACTTGACTGTTTCACTTTTGTCTAAAAAAAAGACTGTTTCACTTTGGTTAGCTTCGAAGGGGCCGATTTTGGTGTTTCGATCCTTTTCAAAATGTTTTAGTCGGATATGACCTTGGTTCGAATTATTTTCATGATCTAATCCTTTTTCCAACCGTCATAGTGTCTGGTGGTAGGGTAGCACTGTCTATCGCCACGGACCATAACGGTAGGACTTAATTGTACCGTCACACATGTTTAACATGAAAAATACCCTACGATCAAAAAGCCTAACAGTAGGCAATGTGATGGCATGCATTGACCTTTGTTGTTTGTAGCTGATTGTTTAGTCGTAGTACACATATGCATCGATCATGTGTGCAGCAGCTTGTTGCTCTCTCCATACATGCATGCATATGCATGACCAATCATCTCACGAAAGGAGTCCGAGATTTCAAGTACAACGTACTAGTAGCTACTTCTAGCTTAGTTTATTTTTTATTTTCTTTGTCTACTGCCCATCAATTAATCCATCCATCCCATAGCTGCTGCATGCAACACATGCATATATTATCAGCGCCAAAGGAGAGCTACCGCCAAAGGATATAAACTGCCTACCGCTAAAGACCATGATGGCAGGGTCTTTTCCATATTAAACAGGCATAAGTTGCGGGTAAATCCTACCACGAGAGGCTTTGGTGGTAGGTTGGGCTACCCTACCGGCGAGGGCAATGGAGGTAGAAAAAAAATCGAATCCCGAAATTTTTACGAATCAGGGACAGATATGACTAAACTTTTTGAAAAGGGTCAAAATACCAAAACCGGCTCTTCAAAGGCAGCGACCAGCAAGAGCTGGCAGGTACACATCATGGTACGGAAAGGAAGCAAGGATCAAGAAGATGACCTGTGTTCAGGTTAGCTAATCAACTACTCCGTGGTACGGAGTAGGCAGCCGTCAAAATACAGAATGCTCGCTATATTGACAGGCTGACAAGTTGTGTGAGAAACTAGGGCCAAGAGCAAAGGCGGGCTGACGGGAGCATGAAAGGCCTTAGGAAACCATTGGATGAGGCATCGTTCATTAACCGGACAATGAGTATCCGCTGTATAGTACTTTCGTAAACAAATTATTAGTCGAGCCCAAAATTCCAGGCGGTCTGATAATTGATGGCAAAAGGTTTACCTCATCTTTTAATTAAGCATAAGAGAATTACCTAGTTACTACATCCGCCCTGATTTATTAGTCCCCTTGTAATTAGGGTTATGTTTTGATCAATATTTTTACAAATAAAATATAAGTTATACATAGTAAAAGCAATATCATCGGAAACTATATTCAAATACGAATTCAACTATATAACTTTTTATGATATGCATCAATATTTTATTAGTTAAATCTATAATCAAATTTTGGCACAAAATATGAAGGGACCTAATACAAGATAGAGGTAGTAATTATGAAAAACCAGACGAAAATCATCACAACCCGTCGATCGGCAAACATAGGATACTCCACACACACCACTCCAAAGAGGGTCTGGTCGAGATAGCATGCATGCATCATCGTCATCACTCCTCACCTAGAGGCGTCATCGCCATCCCTAAACCCTGAGCAAGCGACTCCGACTTTGCTATTGGAGATCATCGACCCAACCCACACCGTGGATGTTGTGTGGAGTTATATGAAGAGCTTGATCAAAACTCAGCCACCTACGACCAAACAACGCAACTCCGACTCTGACAAAGAACTAAGAAGGAGAACTAGGGAAGGCTGGCATCATAGACAATCACCGAACGAACCACGTGTTGCCCGTCATCGTACGCCACCGGGACCCCTCCACCGCAGCTTCGACTTCACAGCAACAACAAGTCGAGGTAATCCAGCGGACACGCCAAAGAAGAGCTAGATACCTCAACCAATGTTGTGTCTCCGACATCGTTACCACAGAAGCCTCGACGCCAACACCTTCACCTTCCACTAGTCCCACTCGCCAATGCCAAGTCCAAGGACGAAGCCCCCAAGGGGGATAACTATACCAAGATACCGTCTTCGTCCGATCATACAAGATCAAGGGTTTCCCCCAGAGCTACAACAAACGACCGAGTCTGTGCTAGAGGGGTGTGGCAGCAATGCAAAGATGCCTCCAGAAAAGGTTAACGACGACCACAGCCGTTGTCATTGCTGGTCCCGACACAAAGCCAAGACAAAGTATTCACCCAAGCTCCCAACACCACCTCAGTCGCACAACAACTCAATGCTAACAAGCCCACCAACCATCACCATCACGAACTAGTCTGGCGGCCAAGGAGCATCGAACAACCGTCGCAGTCAACCGCACCTTGTGGAGGCCACCGACCGTGACTCAGCAGCTCCAGCCACCGGATCCACCAAATGCCGACCGAAATGAGGGCCACTGGACGCCACACCCTACCGGGCACCATGCCGGCAAGGGAATAGATGAGTGCCGCCCGAGGCCGAGAGCCACCGCGGTTCCAAGCCGCAACCCTGCAACAAAAGCATAGACGCGCGCCGCGCATGCTATGGCGCTCCTGCAAGAGGCTGGAGTCTTCAGATTCGTCGAAGACCGAGGGAGCCCACCGCGCAACATCAACCCACACATCCCGTGCCTCCTGGGCCAGATTGCCCCATGCCACGAGCACAGAGCCACACACCTCAGACCACATCGCCATCAGGACAGAATGAGGCCACCTCGACGGTCCATGTCTACATCTGCCATGCTCGCACCTCACGGGTCCAAAGACGGGAGATCCACACGCACACCATCCGATGCGAGCCCTCTCGCGAGGCGCAGGAGAATCCATGACCAACTTCTGCCGCTGCCTGATAACCCACAAGTATAGGGGATCGCAAGAATTTTCGAGGGTAGAGTATTCAACCCAAATTTATTGATTCGACACAAGGGGAGCCAAAGAATACTCTCAAGTATTAGCAGTTGAGTTGTTAATTCAACCACACCTGGAAGACTTAATATCTGGAGCAAAGTATTTAGTAGCAAAGTAATATGGAAGTAACGGTAACAATGGCAATAGTAGTGGTAATAGTTTTGTAGTGATTGTAACAGTAGCAGCAGTAAAGTAACTAAGCAACAAGCAATATGTGAAAAGCTCGTAGGCATTGGATCAGTGATGGATAATCATGTCGGATGCGATTCCTCATGTAATAGTTATAACATAGGATGACACAGAACTAGCTCCAGTTCATCAATGTAATGTAGGCATGTATTCCCAATATAGTCATACGTGCTTATGGAAAAGAACTTGCATGACATCTTTTGTCCTACCCTCCCGTGGTAGCGGGGTCCTATTGGAAACTAAGGGATATTAAGGCCTCATTTTAATAGAGTACCGGACCAAAGCATTAACACTTAGTGAATACATGAACTCCTCAAACTACGGTCATCACCGGGAGTGGTCCCGATTATTGTCACTTCGGGGTTGCCGGATCATAACACATAGTAGGTGACTATTCAAATGGACTACAACATAAGGATGTATGTAGACATATTTTAGAGTGTAGATTTACTCATTTTGCTTCGTATGTAGTCACTTGTTGAAATCTCTAGAAAGACAAATATTTAGGAACAGAGGGAGTATTAGATATGTTGTAAATGCGAGGCTCAACAAAACCTGCATGCATGTGGGACCACTGTCACATGTCATTCAAGCCACCCACAATAATGCATTTATTATCCTCGGAGATCATTAAGAGTGTGCAGAAGGATACAACCATATACTTCTCTTAAAGAAAAATATTCATCGCCCTAAACTAAAGAATACAACCAAACTAATATAACGACACAGATCCCTATGCGTCTTTAATGGTGAGATATCATAGAGGTGAGTCACCGAGTGCTCCTATGCATTTTTGGTCAATAGTCACCTACTATGTGTTATGATCCGGCAACCCCAAAGTGACAATAGTCGGAACCACTCCCGATGATGACCGTAGTTTGAGGAGTTCATGTATTCACTATGTGTTAATGCTTTGGTCCGGTACTCTATTAAAAGGAGGCCTTAATATCCCTTAGTTTCCACTAGGACCCCGCTGCCACGGGAGGGTAGGACAAAAGATGTCATGCAAGTTCTTTTCCATAAGCACGTATGATTATATTCGGAATACATGCCTACATTACATTGATGAACTGGAGCTAGTGCTGTGTCACCCTAGGTTATAACTATTACATGAGGAATCGCATCCGACATAATTCTCCATCACCGATCCAATGCCTATGAGCTTTTCACATATTGCTTGTTGCTTATTTACTTTTCCGCTGCTGCTATTACAAAAACTACAACAACACTACCGTTACTTTTATTGCTGCTACTGTTACTTCCATATTACTTTGCTACTAAATTACCTTGCTGCAGATACTAAGTTTCCAGGTGTGGTTGAATTGACAACTCAGCTGCTAATACTTAAGAGTATTCTTTGGCTCCCCTTGTGCCGAATGAATAAATTTGGGTTGAATACTTTACCTTTGAAAACTGTTGCGATCCCCTACACTTGTGGGTTATCAGTGATTCAGGTATTTTTCGGAGTACCGGAGAGTTACGGGAATTCGCCGGGGAGTATATGGGCCTTATTGGGCCTTAGTGGAATAGAGGAGAGGAAGGGAAAAGGTGGAGGGCGCGCCCCCTAGCCCAATCCGAATTGGGAGGGGGTCGGCCCCCTCTTTCCTTCCCGCTCTCCTCCCCTTCCTCCTCTCCTACTTCTACTACATGGAAGGGGGGAATCCTACTCCCGGTGGGAGTAGGACTCCCCTAGGGAGCGCCATAGTAGAGGGCCGGCCCTCCCCTCCTCCACTCATTTATATACGCGGGGAGGGGGCACCCCATAGACACACAAGTTGATTTTAGTTGTGTGCGGTGCCCCTCCCCATAGTTACACACCTCGGTCATATTGTTGCAGTGCTTAGGCGAAGCCCTGCGCTGGTAGCTTCATCATCACCGTCACCACGCCGTCGTGTTGACGAAACTCCCCCGCAATGCTCAAGAGCTCGTGGGACGTCATCGAGATGAACGTGTGCTGAACGCGCATGTGCCGTACATTCGGTGCTAGGATCGATTGGATCAAAAAGTCGTTTGACTACATCAATTGCGTCACTAGACGCTTCCGCTTTTGGTCTACGAGGGTGCGTAGACACACTCTCCTCTCTCGTTGCTATGCTTCTCCTAGATAGATCTTGCATGATCGTAGGAAATTTTTGAAATACTACGTTCCCCAACAGTGGCATCATGAGCTAGGTCTATGCGTAGATGATATGCACGAGTAGAACACAATGAGTTGTGGGCGATAATACTCATACTGCTTACCAGCATGTCATACTTTGATTCGGCGGTATTGTGAGATGAAGCGGCCCGGACCGACATTACGCGTACGCTTACGCGAGACTGGTTTCACCGTTACGAGCACTCGTTGCTTAAAGGTGACCGGCGGGTGTCTGTCTCTCTCACTTTAATTGAATCGAGTGTGGCTACGCCCGGTCCTTGTGAAGGTTAAAACATCACACTTGACGAAAAATCGTTGTGGTTTTTGTATGCGTAGGTAAGAACGATTCTTGCTAAGCCCGTAGCAGCCACGTAAAACTTGCAACAACAAAGTAGTGGACGTCTAACTTGTTTTTGCAGGGCATGTTGTGATGTGATATAGTCAGGACGTGATGAGTTATACGTTACTGTATGAGATGATCATGTTTTGTAAATTATCGACAACCGGCAGGAGCCATATGGTTGTCTCTTTATTGTATGAATTGTGATGGCCATGTAATTGCTTTACTTCATCACTATGAGTTAGTGATAGTAGTAGTGGCAATAGTTGGCGAGATGACCACGACGTTACGATGAAGATCATGGTGTCTGGCCGGTGACGATGGAGATCATGACGATGCTTTGGAGATGGAGATCAAAAGCACAAGATGATGATGGCCATATCATGTCACATATTTTGATTGCATGTGATGTTTATCTTATTATGCTTCTTATTTTGCTTAGTACGGTGGTGGCATTATAAGATGATTCCTTACAAAATTTCAAGGTACAAGTGTTCTCCCTGAGTATGCGGAATACTCGGGTTAAACTTGACGAGCCTAGCATGTACAAACATGGCCTCGGAACACTGGAAGACCGAAAGGTTGAGCGTGAATCATATAGTAGATACGATCAACATAAGATGTTCGCCATTGAAAACTACTCCATCTCACGTGATGATCGGACATGGTTTAGTTGATTTGGATCACGTGATGATTTAGATGAATAGAGGGATATCTATCTAAGTGTGAGTTCTTTAGTAATATGATTAATTGAACTTTAATTTATCATGAACTTAGTCCTGGTAGTATTAGCATATCTATGTTGTAGATCAATAGCACGCGATGTAGCTCCCCCTTTTTTTTTATGTTCCTAGAGAAATATAAGTTGAAAGATGTTAGTAGCAATAATGCGGACTAGGTCAGTGATCTGAGGATTATCCTCATTGCTGCACAGAAGTATTATGTCCTTGATGCACCGCTAGGTGACAGATCTATTGCAGGAGCAGATGCAAACGTTATGAACATTTGACAAAGCTCGATATGATGTCTACTTAATAGTTTAGTGCACCATGCTTTACGGCTTAGAATCGGGACTTCAAAAACATTTTGAACGCCAGGGAGCATATAAGATGTTCCAAGAGTTGAAATTAGTATTTTATACTCATGCTCGTGTCGGGAGGTATGAGACCTCTGACAGTACTTTGCCTAAAAGATGGAGGAGAATAGCTCAACCAGTGAGCATGTGCTCAAATTGTCTGGGTACTACACTTGCTTGAATTAAGTGGGAGTTAATCTTCCAGATAAGATAGTACTTGACAAAGTTCTCTAGTCACTATCACCAAGTTAGTAGAACTTTGTGATTAACTATAATATGCAAGGGATGACGAAAATAATTCCCGAGCTCTTCGCAATACTGAAATCGGCGAAGGTAGAAATCAAGAAAGAGCATCAAGAGTTGATGGTTAACAAGACCACTTGTTTAAAGTAAAGGGCAAAGGGATAGAAGGGAACTTCAAGAAGAATGACAAGCAAGTTTTCACTCCCGTGAAGAAACCCAAAGCTAAACTCAAGCCTGAAACTAAGTGCTTCTACTGCAAACGAAATGGTCTCTGGAAGTGGAACTACCCTAGATACTTGGCGGATAAGAAGGATGGCAAAGTGAACAAATGTATATTTGATATAAAGATTATTGATGTGTACTTTACTAGTGTTCATTGAAACCCATGGGTATTTGATACCGGTTCAGTTGCTAAAATTAGTAACTCGAAATGAGAGTTGCAGAATGAATAGATACTAGTTAAAGGTGAAGTGATGATGTGTGTTGGAAGTGGTTCCAAGATTGATATGATCATCATCGCACACTCCCTATACTTTCAGGATTAGTGTAGAACCTAAATAAATGTTATTTGGCATTTGCATTGAGCATGAATATGCTTTGATCATGTTTGTTGCAATACGGTTATTCATTTAAAGTCATCGAATAATTGTTATTTTGTTTACATGAATAAAACCTATGATGGTCATACACCCAATGAAAATAGTTTGTTGGATCTCGATCGTAGTAATACACATATTCATAATACTGAAGCCAAAAGATGCAAAGTTGATAATGATAGTGCAACTTATTTGTGGCACTGCCGTTTAGGTCATATTGGTGTAAAGCGCATGAAGAAACTCCATGCTGATGGGCTTTTGTAATCACTTGATTATGAATCACTTGGTGCTTGTGAACCATGCCTCATGGGCAAGATGACTAAAACTCCTTTCTTCGGAACAATGGAGCGAGAAACTGATTTGTTGGAAATCATACATACTAATGTATGTGGACCAAAGTTTCAAATCGCGTGCGAAAACAGCGCGATCGCTGCGCTATCGCCTGCTGGAGCCCTTCCCGTGAGGCAATCCCGTAAAAACAGCGATCTGCCGCTAACCGCGCGATCGCCCGCGAAACGGCGCTATTTGACTTCGCTGTAGCTGCAAAATCGTGGGCATGGGCCGAACGACTGAAACACAAGGGCCCAAAGGCCACAAAGAGACTAGAAACAACCCAAATTTCGTGATGGTATATAACACCACCTCCAGAAAACCTAGTTCGTGTCCCCCCATTCCCTTCTCTCCCTCCCACTAAAAAGATTGCGGCGGCTGCACTGTTCTTCCCAGCAGCGCCGACTGCTGCTTCGTTCGAAGCCAGATTCGGTTGTGGGGAGGTGGAAAGGTGACCGGCGACGAGGGGCCTCTGCACGACGCTGCCTCTACAACCATTGTGACATCTCAGTCTCACTCTCACACGGTTCCAGCAGCTGGGGCAAGCACATCGCCAGGAGATATAGGAGTCCTCTGATTCCACATCTCATTTGTAGAATATTCAGACTTGTTTGTTCATTCAGATTGTAGGGTCTGGTATTCAGATTTGTTTGCTGATTCCGGTTCCATTGCTCATCGGTAGAATATTGCATAACTTATTTGTTTGTTGATTCAATAGAAGCACATAAAAGGCTCTTGGGATTGCATTGTAGACTTGTAGTTGTAGGTTTAGATTGTAGCTTAGGTTTTCAACATAGCTCACTAGTAGAATATTCAGATCTGCCACTCAAAATGTTCTTTAGATGATGGTTTGTGATGCCATGATCTGGTGCTTTAATTTGCTTGTGTTAAGTGAATAAGTCACAGCTCAAGAACTTGTGTAAAGAATAAAGATAGTGTTGTCTGTTTGACTACTTCTGTAACCTGTGTAAATAGAATGAGAAAGTTTTTATTATTTTGTCATGTGAGTGTAATAGTGAGGTGCTTTGTAGTGTACTGTGTCCGATTCTGGACATGACAAGAAGGCCATGATTTCTTGCTTTAATTTACTGTATGTAGAATGCTCTCAGTAATTCATTTCACATCTAATCATGTCTACATATGTCTATTTGGATTTTGTAGGCTTGGTTGGGTCAAGCACTTCTCCGATAATACCAGCACCTCATGTGCCTCCAGTGAACTCAGATGACCCAGCATGGAAGCATTGCACGATTCCGGACATGACCAAGAAGGCCTCTGTGGAATGCAACTTCTGCCATGGTGTTTACATTGGCGGTATTACTCGAATGAAGTACCACCTTGCAAATGTCAAGTATCAAAATGTCGTTTTGTGCCAACAAGTTCCGGCTGATGTGAAGCAAGAGATGAGGGAGCTGATCTCAAGGAAAGATGAAGCAAAGGAAAAGAAGGTCAGGGATTCAGCAATACGCAGAAGTGATGTCACTTTGGATGGAAATGATGCTAGGGATGTTGATGAAGATGACATCTTTGGTGGTGGTAGTGGGGGTGGTTTGCTTGTATTATTGGGGAAACGACGGAGTAAGGGAAACCCATATCATTCTATGGACAAGTTTTGCACCAAGTCAACAGAAGAGGTTGTGGCTGCTAGGAAGGGGGAAGGCTTTTCTACGAAGTTTCGAACCAAGTTGTCCACTCAAAGAAGGGAAGAGAGGCGGGTTCGAGCTTGTGAGTATGTTTGACAGTTCTTCTATGAAGCCGGAATTGCTCACAATGCAGTCCTGCTTCCAAACTTTGAACTTATGCTTGAAGCGGTTGGAGCGTTCGGGACATACATGAAAGGCCCCACTCCTTATGAAATGGGTGGCCCTTACTTGCAGAGGAGCAAGAAGAAAGTTGAGGAAGGATTTGCTGGACATAAAGAAGCATGGAAGCTCACTGGATGTACCGTCATGACAGATGCATGGACAGACAAAAGAGGAAGGGGAGTGGTGAATTTGGTAGTTCATAGTGCATATGGTGTTGTATTTGTTGATTCTGTGGACTGTTCAGATGTGAGAAAAGATGGCAAGATGATATTTGAGCTTGTTGATAGATGCATAGAAGAAATTGGGGAGCAGAATGTAGTCCAAGTTGTAACGGATAATGCCTCAGTCAATATAGCAGCAACAGCGATGATGAAAGTGAAGCGTCCCTCCCTATTTTGGAATGGTTGTGCAACCCACACAATTGATTTGATGTTGGAGGACATAGGGAAGCTACCTATAATTGAGCAAACCATTGCCAAAGGAAAGGCTGTGACTGTGTTCCTTTATGCACATACAAGAGTTTTGGCATTGATGAGAAAATTTCTTGGAAAAGACCTAGTCCGCTCTGGTATTACTAGGTTTGGAACAGCATATTTGAACTTGAAGAGCTTGCAGGACAACAAAAAAGAGCTACAGAAGTTGTTCAGGTCCGATGAACTCAATGAAATGGACCACCTAAAAAAGGCAAAGGGGAAAACGCAGCTAAAATCATTCGCTCTGAAACTTTTTGGAAAGCAGTAGATACCGTTGCCAATTTCTTTGAGCCAATGGCAAATCTTTTGAGAAGGATGGATAGCGATGTTCCGGCAATGGGTTTTCTTCATGGTTGTATGTTGGATGCAAAGAAAGAGATCTCCATGAGGTTTGACAATGACAAGTCCCGCTTTCTGGGAGTGTGGGACATCATTGACAAGAGATGGGACAACAAGTTGAAGACTGCATTGCATATGGCTGGATACTACTTGAACCCATACTATTATTATCCAAACAAGCTTGATATTGAGATCGATGGTAGTTTCAAAGAAGGGCTGATAACTTGTATTTCAAAGATGGTTGAAGATCCTATCATGCAGGAAGAAATAATCGATGAGATTGACCACTATCAAGAGGGGATAGGATCTTTTGGAAGGGAGATTGCTGTACGTCAAAGGAAAAACAAAAAGTTTGATCCAGGTAATTGATCGCCTAATTGCTGTTTCTTATTTTCTTATCCTGCCCAATTTTTTTAACATGTTCCACTTGTTTTATGTTGAAGCTAAATGGTGGATGAACCATGGGACAAGTGCTCCAAAACTAAGGATCTTGGCTACAAGGATTCTTGGTTTGACATGTAGTTCCTCTGCTTGTGAGAGGAACTAGAGTGTATTTGATCTAGTAAGTATATTGTTCTTCTTTCCACTTAAATGCATTGTTCATTCTCTATGAACTTAAGTGCAGAACTTGTGATGTTATGCTTGCTGTAGACCTTGAGATTGAATTTATATTTATCTATTGAACTTATGATGACCTCTATTATACTTCCTCTATTTATCTGGTGATGTTATGCTTGCTGCAGCCCTTGAGATCTTGATATTGGATTCATGGTATTTGTTCACACTCTTCATTTGTTCATTTGGTAGGTTCACACAAAGAGATGCAGCAGGCTGCTGCATGACAAGATGAGTGACCTTGTTTTCGTCAAGTTCAACTCCAAACTGAAGGACAAGAAACTAAACAAACGCAAGGACCCCATTGAGAAGCTGGTGGTAGATGTCTTAGAAGATGATGAGAATGAATGGATCACTGGTGTGGTGCCAAATGGTGATGAAGAACAAGTTGAAGGTGAAGATCAAGATCAAGAAATTCCATATGCAAGCTTGCATGCTGGACCAGGAACTTCTGCTATTAATTCACTTAAAAGGAAGAGGGGTGTCTATGGTAAGAAGAAGAAGAAGATGATCCCTGTTACTCCTCAAGAAGATCTGCTCTCTGCTTCATCTGCTTCAGAAAGTGACGACGACGAGGACACCGACATGAGTTCTGGTTCTGACATGTGAGCTTGTCGGTTTCTCTATGAAGTTTGCTTTGGCGCTCATGATTCTATCCTTTCCTATGTGCTTTTGACAAATGAATTCTGAAGACTTTGTGATGCATGTAATGGACTATGGACATGTTGCTGTTGTTACTGAACTTAAGTGCCGAACTGCTGATGTTATGCTTGATGCAGTCTTGAATTCTGCAGATCTCTTCTATACTTGTTATCTTCGAATTTATCTAGAGAATCATCTATTTTCTACTGAAAATACCCAGTTTTCTGAGAAAAACATGGACATATATTAGTATAGATGTGTGATATACATGCACTGGTACTATAGCCACGAAATGGTTTAGCAGCCGCTATAGCCCGCGATAGCGACTGTAGCGCTGGGATAGAGCCAGCCGCTAAATGCCTTAGCCCGCGATCTGAAACTTTCATATGGACCGACGAGTGTTGAGGCTCGTGGCAGGTATCGTTATTTTCTGACCTTCACTGATGATTTGAGCAGATTTGGGTATATCTACTTGATGAAGCACAAGTCTGAAACATTTGAAAAGTTCAAAGAATTTCAGAGTGAAGTAGAGAATCATCGTAACAACAAAATTAAGTTTCTACGATCTGATCGCGGAGGCAAATATTTGAGTTATGAGTTTGGTCTTCATTAAAACAATGTGGACTAGTTCCACAGCTCATGCCACCTGGAACACCACAGTGTAATGGTGTGTCCGAACGTCGTAACCGTACTTTATTAGATATGGTGCGATCTGTGATGGCTCTTACCGATTTACCACTATCGTTTTGGGGTTATGCTTTAGAGACAACTGCATTCACGTTAAATAGGACACCATCTAAATCCGTTGAGACGACGCCTTATGAACCGTGGTTTGGCAAGAAACCAAAGTTGTCGTTTCTTAAAGTTTGGGGTTGCGATGCTTATGCGAAAAAGCTTCAACCTGATAAGCTCGAACCCAAGTCAGAGAAATATGTCTTCATAGGATACCGAAAGGAAACTGTTGGGTACACCTTCTATCACAGATCCGAAGGCAAGATATTCGTTGCTAAGAATGGATCCTTTCTAGAGAAGGAGTTTCTCTCGAAAGAAGTTAGTGGGAGGAAAGTAGAACTTGATGAGGTAATTGTACCTTCTCCCGAATTGGAAAGTAGTACATCACAGAAACTAGTTCGAGTGATTCCTACACCAATTAGTGAGGAAGCTAATGATGATGATCATGAAACTTCGGATCAAGTTACTACTGAACCTCGTAGGTCAACCAGAGTACGTTCCGCACCAGAGTGGTACAGCAACCCAGTTTTGGAAGTCATGTTACTAGACCATGATGAACCTACGAACTATGAGGAAGTGATGATGAGCCCAGATTTCGCAAAATGGCTTGAGGCCATGAAATCTGAGATGGGATCCATGTATGAGAACAAAGTGTGGACTTTGGTTGACTTACCCGATGATCGGCATGAAGGAAATATGCCCTAGAGGCAATAATAAAGATGTTATTTGTATTTGCTTATATCATGGTAAATGTCTTTTATTCATGCTAGAATTGTATTAACCGGAAACTTAGTACATGTGTGAATACATAGACAAAATAGTATGTCCCTAGTATGCCTCTACTAGACTATCTCATTGATCAAAGATGGTTATGTTTCCTAGCCATAGACATGAGTTGTCATTTGATCAACGGGATCACATCATTAGGAGAATGATGTGATGATGTAGGGTGGAACCCTACGTGGCCGATCTTTCACGAAAAGGAGGGATCCCGAGGAAGAACACGAGGGGCACGAGGAAAAACACAAGGGAGACAACGAGAAAACACTCAAATCAACAAACTTAGGTCACACAAATGCTAGATCCGGGTACACAAAGTGCGATACACGATACACGATCAACTAAGGACGATACAAGTAGCGGTAGTCATATCCGGGAGGAGGTCTTGATGTTCTTCTCCGTATAGGAGGTCTTGAATCCGGTGGATCTTCTCCGAGGAGGCCGCGGTCTCGTAGGAGAGGAACCACTAAGGTTTGGTATGAGCTAACACAAAGCTAACCCTAGATAGTTTAGGTAGAGTGGTATATATAGTCTAGGAGGGACGAAGGGGTACATGGGCCTCGGCCCAACATCATGAACACAGGCATTGACCGGATGATCCGGGCTTTGGGGGTCCGGATGATCCGGGGCGGCGTCCGGATGATCCGGACATGCTTGATCTGCTGCGGGTGGCCCGGATGTCCGGGTCTTCGTCCGGATGTCCGGGTGCGTCCGGATGATCCGGGACGGGGTCCGGATGATCCGGCTTCGGCGTGGAGCTTCGGGTGTCTTCGGGCACATTTGTCGGATCGTCCGGACGTTTGTCCGGATCATCAGGGCAGGCAGAATCTCGGTTGTTTCTCTCCTCCTTCTTCCTCCTTCGATTCTTCTTGTTCCTTGACTTCTCCATGGTTGCTCCCGAGGTGCCTGAGTATGCAAAGAGTCTCTGATGAGGGTAGCAGCCATGTCTCATGTGAATCAAAGTGACGTAGAGAGAGGAGTGAAGTCACCTCGGTCTCGAGAGCTCGTGCTCGAGCACATGTCATGGGTCCACTTGGTACTTGGTGAGACGATGGTAGGTCCATGGGGATGACCTTGGGATGCTCCGCATCATCTCCCCTCCCTTGGGAAAGATCCGACCTCGGATCGAAATCTTCATCACCATGGAAAGTGGACAGATCCTTGACGTTGAATACATCGCTCACGGTGTACTTGTCGCGTGCAAGGTCGAGCTTGTATGCATTGTTGTTGTAGCGTGCTAGCACCTTGAAGGGTCCGTCGGCCCTAGGTAGAAGTTTGGACTTGCGCTCGTTGGGGAAACGGTCCCTGCGAAGATGTAGCCATACGAGATCTCCCGGTTGGAACACTATAGGCTTCTTGTTGGCCTTGATCTTGGACGCTAGTTGATGTACTTGCCACTCGATCGTTGCCCTTGTATCTTTGTGCACCTTCTTGAGATATCTTGCTCGAGCACTTGCGCCCAAGTTGATGCGTTCTTGTAGAGGTAGAGGTAGTATGTCCAATGGGGACAACGGGTTGAAGCCGTAGACGACCTCGAAAGGTGACTTGCCGGTAGTCGAATGTCTTGCGCGGTTGTAGGCGTACTCGGCGATGGGCAAGCCTTGCTCCCATTCTTTGATGTTCTTCTTGATCAACACGCGAAGAAGCGTCGAAAGCGTGCGGTTCGTCACCTCCATTTGGCCGTCGGTTTCTGGATGATATGTCGAGGAGAAGAGGAGCTTGATGCCGAGTTTGGCGCATAGAGTCTTCCAAAAGTAGCTCAAGAACTTGACGTCCCGGTCCGACATGATCGTCTTGTGCACTCCATGTAGGCGAATGATTTCCCATGAGATTGAGCTTTTGACTTCGCTTTGCGACATGTAGAGCATCGGTTGGTGAGTCTTGAGACGTCACGTAGCATCTTGGGCCAAAAGTAGTTCTTGGAGAGCGTAGCAAATGTCTCGTCGCGACCAAAGTGTCCCATGAGTCCTCCTCCATGAGATTCCTACAAAAGGAGCAAACAAAGCGAAGACTCGGGAATGCAAAGTTTGTTAGCTCTCATAAGATATCCATCCTTGATGTAGTAATGTTCCCAAGAAGTGTGAGTCAAACACTTAGCATAAGGATTTGCAAAAAAGGATCATGCTCATATAAGTCTTTTATGTGCTCAAAGCCAATAACATTCAACTCAAGTTTTGTGACAAACATGCATTTGCGGGAAAGCGCATCCGCCACAACATTTTCTTTGCCCTTGATGTACTTGATGACGTAGGGGAAATACTCAATGAACTCACTCCACTTAGCATGACGCTTGTTCAACTTATTTTGACCCTTGAGATACTTGAGAGTCTCATGGTCCGTATGAAGAATGAATTCATGAGGTCTAAGGCAATGTTCCCAAACACGTAAAACTCTCACCAAGGAATAAAGCTCTTTGTCATAGATGGGGTAGTTAAGTTGCGCTCCGGATAGCTTCTCGCTAAAATACGCAATTGGGCGCTTTTCTTGCATGAGCACGCCACCTATGCCGATACCACTAGCGTCACAATGAATCTCAAAAGGTTTATCAAAGTTTGGTAGGTCCAGAAGTGGTGCGTGGGTGAGCAAGTCTTTGAGCTTAATGAACGCGGTGTCTTGCGAAGGACCCCAAACAAAGGGTGCGTTCTTCTTGCTCAAGGCGTGTAGAGGCATAGCAATGGTGCTAAAGTCCTTCAAAAAACATCGATAGAAATCGGCTAAACCAAGAAAGCTACGCACTTGTAGGAGATTCGTTGGTTGTGGCCAAGTATTGATTGCTTCAATTTTAGTTTCATCAACATGAACACCTTGGGAAGAAACGACGAATCCTAAGAAAACGACCTTGTCAACGCCAAAAGTGCATTTCTCCATGTTAGCATATAAGCACTCTTTCCGAAGGGTTTGCAAAACCATATGGATGCGTGTCACATGGTCCTCAAGCGACTTGCTAAAAACGAGGATGTCATCAAAGTAAACCACTACAAAGACGCCTATGTAGGGTCGTAGAACAAAATGCATGAGACGCATAAATGAACCAGGCGCTTCTGATAAACCCATTGGCATGACAAGCCACTCATATAACCCAAACTTGGTTGTGAAAGCCGTTTTCCACTCATCACCCTCTTGAATGCGAATTTGGTAGTAGCCACTTTTAAGATCAATTTTCGAAAAGATGGTGGCACCACATAATTCATCAAGCATGTCGTCTAAGCGTGGGATAGGGTGACGGTATCTAACGGTGATAGCATTTATCGGGCGACAATCGGAGCACATGCGAAAACTTCCATCTTTCTTAGGCACGAGAATAACCGGGACGGCACAAGGGCTCAAGCTTTCACGTACATGACCTTTGTCGATGAGTTGTTGTACTTGCCGTTGTATCTCCTTGGTTTCCTCGGGGTTGACGCGGTAAGGAGCCTTGTTCGGAAGTGGTGCGCCGGGTATGAGGTCGATGTGGTGTTCGATTCCGCGAAGTGAAGGTAGACCCAGAGGTAGCTCATCGGGGAAGACGTCCGAGAATTCCTGCAACAAATGAGACAACACTAAAGGTGGAGGTGGTGAAGTGTTAGTAGGTTTGGCTTCCCCTTTGCATAAAAGCACAAGGTGAAAGACACTCGAGGGGTTCTCACACAGTTCTCTCATCTCACTTTTGGTGGCGAATAGCACTAGTTGTTTCTTGTCACTCATCGTGGAGTCGCTCATATTTGGCTTGTGGCTCTCGCTCTCCTTTTGGTGGCTCACTCTCTCATCACTCTCTCCACAATGGTTGGTAGGTAAGTGTTTGTCGGCAGCTACTTGACTTGGACACATTGGACGTAGCACGAATTCCTTGCCTTTCATCTTGAAACTATAGTGGTTGGTCCGTCCATTGTGTGTGACTCCACGATCATATTGTCATGGTTGTCCAAGTAGAAGGTGGCACATGGACATAGGGACCACATCACACTCAAGTGTGTCTTCGTAGGCGCCTATCTTGAAGGAGACTTGCACGGTATGCTCGATTCGAAGAATTCCGGCGTCGTTAAGCCATTGGACCTTGTAGGGATGAGGGTGCTTCGACTTCACTTAGTTTAGCTTGTCGCATAGCTCTTCGCTAGCCAAGTTGTGACAACTTCCTCCATCGATGATAACCTTGACGGAGCGTCCATTGATGCCGGCCTTGGTATGGAAAATGTGACATCGTTGGTCGTCATATTGTTGATGTTGTAGTGTCAAGACCTTGGAAACAACGAGATTGGGACTCGAGTCATTGTCGCAAAACACTTGATGGTCTTCATTTTCATTCACTTGTCGATGCATAGCCACATGCTCAAGGGCTTCTATTTCATCATTGCTCATTGAGTCATAAGAACCGTCATCATTGATGATCATGGTATAAACGGTCTAGCACACAAATGACTTGTGTCCGCGCCCTTGGCACTTGAAGCATTTGATGGAACTCGTCTTGGAGTTGTCCTCGGTTGGAGTTGTAGATGATGAAGCTTTTGGCTTGAAGTTGTTTATAGAAGGTGGACGACTCGATGTAGTCGCATTCTTGTAGCTTGACTTTTCACCGAAAGTTGTAGATGGCTTGGTAGAGGTAGAAGGAGCCGAAGTCATTGAAGCTTGGTTGTAGGAGCCAAAGTTCTTGGAGGTGAACTTGGAGTACTTGTAGTCCTCTTGAACTTGTTGCTCCTCTTTGGTGGCTTGATGTACTAGCTCGAGGAGATTGGTGTATGGTTGAAAGTTCGCAATATTCTTGATAGGATAGTTGAGTCCATTCAAGAATCTCGCCATTGTTTGTTCTTCATCTTCCGTGATGTTTGCTCGTATCATGGCAATCTCCATCTCCTTGTGGTACTCTTCAACGGACTTGCTACCTTGCTTGAGGAGTTGTAGCTTCTTGAACAAGTCACGATTGTGGTGTGTTGGCACGAAGCGTGCTCTCATGACTTCCTTCATTTGAGCCCAAGTAGTGATGGGAGGTTCGCCTTTTGCTTCTCTTCTCTCAATGATTTGCTCCCACCAAATGAGAACATAGTCTTGGAACTCAAGGGAGGCCATTGCAATTTTCTTCTCTTCATCGAAGTTGTGTAGACGAAAGATCTTGTCGACCTTTAATGCCCATGAGAGGTAGTCTTCGGGATCAATGCTTCCGGAAAACTTTGGCATGGTGAATTTAAGCTTGCCGTAGCGATGCTCGTCATTGTTTGCTTGCCTATTTTGAGGGCGTTCTTGATTTGGACGGTTGTCAACCTCATGTTGCTCTTGGCGGAGTAGATGTTCATTGTCATGGTGTACTTGCCGAGCTTGTGGTTCTTGTTCAGGTTGTTGCTCTTGTCGTGCTTGAGGAGGAACTTCTTGTTGCATTCGAGCTTGGTGGCGCCTCTCTTGAATTTCATCGCGAAGGAAATCCTCTTCTTGACGAGTGTGTCGATTGCGAGTTGCCACATTGCGATGTGAATCACGCAATGCTCGTTGCGCCTCAAGAGCTTGAGCTTCTCGGCGGTGTTGTGCCTGACGATGAGCTTCGGCATCTTGTTCTTCTTGGTGTTGATGTGCTCGCTCTTGTTGTTGTTGGCGTAGTCTTTGCCGTTCTTGTGCTTGCTCAATTGTAGCTTGGTTTTGACGATGTCGACTTTCTTGTTCGTCAAGTAGCTCTTGGGAGCTCTTGTCATGAAGTGGATTCCGTTTGTCATGTCGAGCTTGACGTGCGGCTTGACGAAGAGTGTTGTAAGTAGGGGTACTTGAGCCGTCCGTGGAGTCGGTGTGTCGACTTGAGCGGCTTCGTCTTTGAGAAGATGTGGAAGAAGAACGTCGGTTGACTATCAAAGTCCATAGCGCATCGAATTGAGTAGCCATGTTGGTGTTGATGATGTCGAATTGCTCTCTTGTTCTTGCTTCAAATTGTCGTGCGTCGGCGGCGACTTACTCAATGTGCTCTGGCATAGCTTCACTTTCTTGATGTAGAGCTCGTTGGACACCGAAGAGATGTAGTTTGGTGACGTAGTTGTTCGATTCTTGAGGATCATCGAAGAGCGGGTTCGTAGATGTACTTGGCCTATCCATCGTCACAAGCAAGTATGTGAGTGGGAGAAATGAGAAGACAATACCAAATGTACCATGACCGAAGTTGACAATGGATCAATGATCACTCAATAATGTAACCGGGAAATAGCACTATTGGTACCAAGTCTTGTCGATTCTCACACCTACACAAGTAAAGCTTTTAGAGGAGCTTGGTTAGGAATGTGGCAAAATTCAATGCAACAAGTGAGTAAGATTCAATGATGTTGAAAATGATTCACAATTGGCTCATGCAACAAGTAGATCACAAGCAATAAGTAGCACACGGAACACATGCACGGATAGATAAATGCGGTTGTGCAACCAAAAGTGAGCGAAAATGTGGAATCCACGGAAAATGCTCGTGTTGCACAACTCTAGAGAGACGCTAACTGATTTCTTAATAGGCGGATACGCACTTGTGCACGACCTATAAGAGCAATGTAACGGCTTCCTATCACAAGTATGCTATGAGTGTATGATGTGCCGATGCTTTAGCACTAGATGAAGTATTGCTATCTCATATGATCTCTTTTGATGCAAGGCTTGGATGCTATTGTGCTTTTGCTTATAAGCTTTGGATGGCTCTTTTGCATAAAAGCTTTTGAGCTCTTTCTTTGGCCACTTGTGCATGCTTCTCGGATCAAGGTAGCTATTGTGTATGCGGAACAATCTTGTGTCACACGTAGAGATGATGATGTAGTATGCAATATCTATGACTATCACTAATGTGCACAAGTGTCGTGGCCCGGCAATACTCAAATGGCTAGTATCGGTAGGAAAGCTATGCAAACTGGTCGATGAGGGTTTATCAATGCAATTGCAAGGTAGTAAACTAAGTGTCGTCGATGTTATCGTCCTTGTCGAGGTTGAGAGGTAGTCTTGTCGATGTCGTTCCGCTCCGAGATAGCCGAAACACAAACGCAAACGGAGAAAACCACAACTCAAATGATCCAAGACACAAAGAGGTAAGACCGTAGTGATGTTGGTTAGGCAATGGTGGTGGTGGTGGATATGTCGAGGTGTAGCAGAAGGGGGGTCTAGGGTAGTTGCGGTGGCGGAAACGGTGTCGCGAAAAACTGCAGAATGCAGTTTCGACAAGGTTGTCTGGATGATCCGGGCTCTGGCCGGATGATCCGGGTGGATGTCCGGATGATCCGGGTTTGTCAAACCTTGCGGGATGAGCTCGGGGAAGAGGTGGAAAAGGTATTTTTCTCGGATTTTTGGTGGTTTTTGAGGGTGGGGGAGGTGGGTAGAATGGTAAACCACTTGTCACACAGCTCAACCACGGATCACAATCAACAAAATCTCATCAAAACACACAAATCACAAAAAAAATTGTGGGGCTATTTTTGTGGGGATTTTCGAATTTGGACGAGAAACAACAAAAACAAGATAGAAAACAAGGTGTGGGGCTCCAAATTCGTGATCAACCAAGGCTCATGATACCATAGATGATGTAGGGTGGAACCCTCCATGGCCGATCTTTCACGAAAAGGAGGGATCCCGAGGAAGAACACGAGGGGCACGAGGAAAAACAAAAGGGAGACAAGGAGAAAACACTCAAATCAACAAACTTAGGTCACACAAATGCTAGATCCGAGTACACAAAGTGCGATACACGATACACGATCAACTAAGGACAATACAAGTAGCGGTAGTCATCTCCGTGAGGAGGTCTTGATGTTCTTCTCCGTATAGGAGGTCTTGAATCCGGTGGATCTTCTCCGAGGAGGCCGCGGTCTCGTAGGAGAGGAACCACTAAGGTTTGGTATGAGCTAACACAAAGCTAACACTAGATAGTTTAGGTAGAGCGGTATATATAGGCTAGGAGGGACGAAGGGGTACATGGGCCTAGGCCCAACATCATGCACGCAGGCATTGTCCGGATGATCCGGACGTTGGTCCGGATGATCCGGGCTTCGGGGGTCCGGATGATCCGGGGCGGCGTCCGGATGATCCGGACAGGCCTGATCTGTTGTGGGTGGCCCGGATGTTCGGATCTTCGTCCGGATGTCCGGGTGCGTCCGGATGATCCGGGCCGGGGTCCGGATGATCCGGCTTTGGCGTGGAGCTTCGGGTGTCTTCGGGCACATTTGCCGAATCGTCCGGACGTTTGTCCGGATCATCCGGGCTTCGGCCGGATCGTCCGGGACATCGTCCGGATCATTCGGGCAGGCAGAATCTCGGTTGTTTCTCTCCTCCTTCTTCCTCCTTCGATCCTTCTTGTTCCTTGACTTATCCATGGTTGCTCCCGAGGTGCCTGAGTATGCAAAGAGTCTCTGATGAGGGTAGCAGCCATGTCTTGTGTGACTCAAAGCGACGTAGAGAGAGGAGTGAAGTCACCTCGGTCTTGAGAGCTCGTGCTCGAGCACGTGTCATGGGTCCACTTGGCACTTGGTGAGACGATGGTAGGTCCATGCAGATGACCTTGGGATGCTCCGCATCATGTGATGGACAAGACCCATCCATTAGCTTAGCACTATAATCCTTTAGTTTTACTACTATTGCTTTCTTCATGACTTATACATGTTCCTACGACTATGAGATTATGCAACTCCCGAATACCGGAGGAACACCTTGTGTGCTATCAAACGTCAAAACGTAACTGGGTGATCATAAAGATGCTCTACAGGTGTCTCTGAAAGTGTTTGTGGTGTTGGCATAGATCAAGAATAGGATTTGTCACTCCGAGTGTCGGAGAGGTATCTCTGGGCCCTCTCGGTAATGCACATCATAATAAGCCTTGCAAGCAAAAGACTAATGAGTTAGTCATGAGATGATGTCTTACGGAACGAGTAAAGAGACTTGCCGGTAACGAGATTGAACTAGGTATTAAGATACCGACGATCGAATCTCGAGCAAGTAACATACCAATGACAAAAGGAACAACGTATGTTGTTATGCGGTTTGACCAATAAAGATCTTCGTAGAATATGTAGGAGCCAATATGAGCATCCAGGTTCCGCTATTGGTTATTGATCGGAGATGAGTCTCGGTCATGTCTACATAGTTCTCGAACCCGTAGGGTCCGCACACTTAACATTTGATGACGATCGGTATTATGAGTTTTGATGTACCGAAGGTAGTTCAGAGTCCCGGATAAGATCACGGACATGACGAGGAATCTCGGAATGTTCGAGACGTAAAGATTGATATATTGGATGACTACATTCGGACACCGAAAGTGTTCTGGAAAGTTTCGGAATTTACCGGAGTGCCGGGGGGTTACCGGAACCCCTCGGGGGAAAGTTGGGCCCTAGTGGGCCTTGGGGAAGAAAGAGGGCAGTAGCCAGGAGGTGGCGCACCCCCTCCCAAGGGGCAGTCTGAATTGGACTAGGGGAGGGGGGCATGGCCCCTCTTTCCTCTCCTTCTCTCCCTCTCTTTCCTTCCCCCTCTCTCTCTTGGTGATTCCTACTAGGAATAGGATTGTGATCATATTCCTAGTAGGATTGCACCTCTTGGCATGCCATAGGAGGGCCGGCCGGCCTCCCCCCTTGCTCCTATATATACACGGGCAGGGGGCACCGTAGAACACACAAGTTGATCTCTCCAGCCGTGTGTGGTGCCCCCGTCCAGAGAAACACACCTCGGTCATACCGTTGTAGTGCTTAGGCGAAGCCCTGCGCCGGTAACTTCATCATATCCGTCACCACGCCGTCGTGCTGACGAAACTCTCCCGTGAAGCTCAACTGGATCAAGAGCTCGTGGGACGTCATCAAGCTGAACGTGTGCTGAACGCGGAGGTACCGTACGTTCAGTGCTTGATCGGTTGAAACGCGAAGAAGTTCGACTACATCAACCGCGTCACTTGACGCTTCCGCTTTTGGTCTACAAGGGTATGTAGACACACTCTCCCCCTCGTTGCTATGCATCTGGTAGATAGATCTTGCGTGATCGTAGGAAAATTTTGAAAATACTACGTTCCCCAATAGTGGCATCATGAGCCAGGTCTATGCGTAGACGATATGCACGAGTAGAACACAAGTGAGTTGTGGACGATACTAGTCATACTGCTCACCAGCATGTCATACTTTGCTTCGACGGTATTGTGAGATGAAGCGACCCGGACCGACATTACGCGTGCGCTTACGCAAGACTAGTTTCACCGTTATGAGCACTCGTTGCTTAAAGGTGACTGGCGGGTGTCTGTGTCTCTCACTTCAGCTGAATCGAGTGTGACTACGCCTGGTCCTTGTGAAGGTTAATACAACACATACTTAACGGAATATCGTTGTGGTTTTGTATGCGTAGGTAAGAACGGTTCTTGCTAAGCCCATAGCAGCCACGTAAAACTTGCAACAACAAAGTAGATGACGTCTAACTTCTTTTTCCAGGGCATGTTGTGATGTGATATGGTCAAGACATGATGAGTTGTACGGTTTTGTATGAGATGATCATGTTTTCTAAAGTTATCGGCAACTGGCAGGATCCATATGGTTGTCGCTTTATTGTATGAAATACAGTCGCCGTGTAATTGCTTTACTTTATCACTAAGCGGTAGCGATAGTCGTGGAAGCAATAGTTGGCGAGACGACAACGATGCTACGATGGAGATCAAGGTGTCGCACCGGTGACGAAGGTGACCATGACGGTGCTTTGGAGATGGAGATCAAAAGCACAAGATGATGATGGCCATATCATGTCACATATTTTTGATTGCATGTGATGTTTATCTTATTATGCTTCTTATTTTGCTTAGTACGACGGTAGAATTATAAGATGATCCCTTACAAAATTTCAAGGTATAAGTGTTCTCCCTGAGTATGCACCGTTGCGAAAGTTCGTCGTGCCGAGACACCACGTGATGATCGGGTGTGATAAGCTCTACGTTCAAATACAACGGGTGTAAGCCAGTTTTACACACGTAGAATACTCGGGTTAAACTTGACGAGCCTAGCATATGTAGATATGGCCTCGGAACACTGGAGACCGAAAGGTCGAGCGTGAATCATATAGTAGATATGATCAACATAAGATGTTCACCATTGAAACTACTCCATCTCACGTGATGATCGGACATGGTTTAGTTGATTTGGATCACGTGATCATTTAGATGACCGAAGGGATCTCTATCTAAGTGGGAGTTCTTTAAGTAATATGATTAATTGAACTTTAATTTATCATGAACTTAGTCTTGATAGTTTTTGCATATCTATGTTGTTGTAGATCAATGGCCCGTGCTACCGTTACTTTGAATTTTAATGCATTCCTAGAGAAAGCTAAGTTGAAAGATGATGGTAGCAATTACACGGACTGGGTCCGTAACTTGTGGATTATCCTCATTGCAGCACAGAAGAATTATGTCCTTGAAGCACCGCTAGGTGACTAGCCCCCTCCCGCTAATGTAGACGCTTTGAACGTCTGGCAGACGCGGTCTGATGACTACACGATAGTTCAGTGTGCCATGCTCTACGGCTTAGAACCGGGACTTCAACGACGGTTTGAACGTCATGGACCATATGAGATGTTCCAGGAGTTGAAGTTAATATTTCAAGCAAATGCCCAGATTGAGAAATATGAGATTTCCAATAAGTTCTATAGCTGCAAGATGGAGGAGAATAGTCCTATCAGTGAACACTTGCTTATAATGTCTGGGTACTACAATCATATGACTCAACTTGGTTGCAAAATTGACGAGGATAGTGTTATTGATAGAGTTCTTCAATCAGTGCCACCAAGCTATAAAGGCTTCGTGATGAACTATAATATGCAAGGGATGCAGAAGACAATTCCCGAGCTCTTCGCTATGCTCAAAGCTGCGGAGGTAGAAATCAAAAAGGAGCATCAAGTGTTGATGGTTAACAAGACCACTGGTTTCAAGAAAAAGGGCAAGGGAAAGAAGTGGAACTTCAAGAACAATAGCAAGACAATTGCTACTCCCGCGAAGAAACCCAAGTCTGGAGCCAAGCCTGAAACTAAGTGCTTCTACTGCAAAGGGACTGGACACTGGAAGCGGAACTGCCCCAAGTATTTGGCGGATAAGAAGGATGTCAAGGTGAACAAAGGTATATGTGATATACATGTTATTGATGTATACCTTACTAATGCTCGTAGTAGTACCTGGGTATTTGATACCAGTTCGGTTGCTAATATTTGTAACACGAAATAGGGACTATGGATTAAACGAAGATTGGCTAAGGACGAGGTGACGATGTGCGTGGTAAATGGTTCCAAAGTCGATGTGATCGCCGTCGGCACGCTACCTCTACATCTACCTTCGGGATTAGTTTTAGACCTGAATAATTGTTATTTGGTGTGAGCGTTAAGCATGAACATTATATCTGGATCTTGTTTGTTGCGAGACGGTTATTCATTTAAATCAGAGAATAATGGTTGTTCTATTTTTATGAATAATATCTTTTTTTGGTCATGCACCCTTGAAGAGTGGTCTATTCTTGTTGGATCTCGATTGTAGTGATACACATATTCATAGTATTGAAGCCAAAAGATGCAAGGTTAATAATGGTAGTGCAACTTATTTGTGGCACTGCCGTTTAGGTCATATTGGTGTAAAGCACATGAAGAAACTCCATAGTGATGGACTTTTGGAATCACTTGATTATGAATCACTTGGTGCTTGAGAACCATGCCTCATGGGCAAGATGACTAAAACTCTGTTCTCCGGAACTATGGAGCGAGCAACAGATCTGTTGGAAATCATACATACTTATGTATGCGGACCAATGAGTGTTGAAGCTCGCGGCGGGTATCGTTATTTTCTGATCTTCACTGATGATTTGAGCAGATATGGGAATATCTACTTAATGAAGCACAAGTCTGAAACATTTGAAAAGTTCAAAGAATTTCAGAGTGAAGTAGAGAATCATCATAACAAGAAAGTAAAGTTTTTACGATCTGATCGTGGAGGTGAATATTTGAGTTACGAGTTTGGTCTTCATTTGAAACAATGTGGAATAGTTTCACAACTCACGCCACCCGGAACACCACAGCGTAATGGTGTGTCCGAACGTCGTAACCGTACTTTATTGGATATGGTGCAGTCTATGATGTCTCTTATCGATTTACCACTATCGTTTTGGTTTATGCTTTAGAGACAGCTGCATTCACGTTAAATAGGGCACCATCTAAATTCATTGAGATGACGCCTTATGAACTGTGGTTTGGCAAGAAACCAAAGTTGTCGTTTCTTAAAGTTTGGGGCTGCGATGCTGATGTGAAAAAGCTTCAACCTGATAAGCTCGAACCGAAGTCGGAGAAATGTGTCTTCATAGGATACCCCAATGAGACTGTTGGGTACACCTTCTATCACAGATCCGAAGGCAAGATATTCGTTGCTAAGAATGGATCCTTTCTAGAGAAGGAGTTTCTCTCGAAAGAAGTGAGTGGGAGGAAAGTAGAACTTGATGAGGTAACTGTACCTTCTCCCGAATTGGAAGGTAGTACATCACAGAAACTAGTTCGAGTGATTCCTACACCAATTAGTGAGGAAGTTAATGATGATGATCATGAAACTTCAGATCAAGTTTTTGCTGAACGTCGTAGATCAACCAGAGTACGTTCCGCACCAGAGTGGTACGGTAACCCAGTTCTGGAAGTCATGTTACTAGACCATGATGAACCTACGAACTATGAGGAAGCGATGATGAGCCCAGATTCCACAAAATGGCTTGAGGCCATGATATCTGAGATGGGATCCATGTGTGAGAACAAAGTGTGGACTTTGGTTGACTTGCTCGATGATCGGCAAGCCATCGAAAATAAATGGATCTTCAAGAGAAAGTCCGACGCAGACGGTAATGTTACTGTTTACAAAGCTCGACTTGTTGCGAAAGGGTTTCGACAAGTTCAAGGAGTTGACTACGATGAGACTTTCTCACCGTAGCGATGCTTAAGTCTGTCTGAATCATGTTAGCAATTACCGCATTTTATGATTATGAAATCTGGCAAATGGATGTCAAAACTGCATTCCTGAATGGATATCTCAAAGAAGAGTTGTATATGATGCAACCAGAGGGTTTTGTCGATCCAAAAGGTGCTAACAAAGTGTGCAAGCTCCAGCGATCCATCTATGGACTGGTGCAAGCATGTCGGAGTTGGAATATACGCTTTGATGAGGTGATCAAAGCATATGGTTTTATACAGACTTTTGGAGAAGCCTGTATTTACAAGAAAGTGAGTGGGAGCTCTGTAGCATTTCTAATATTATATGTGGATGAAATATTGTTGATTGGAAATGATATAGAATTTCTGGATAGCATAAAAGGATACTTGAATAAGAGTTTTTCAATGAAAAACCTCGGTGAAGCTGCTTACATATTAGGCATCAAGATCTATAGAGATAGATCAAGACGCTTAATTGGACTTTCACAAAACACATACCTTGATAAAGTTTTGAAGAAGTTCAAAATGGATCAGTCAAAGAAAGGGTTCTTACCTGTGTTACAAGGTGTGAAGTTGAGTAAGACTCAATGCCCGACCACTGCAGAAGATAGAGAGAAAATGAAAGTCATTCCCTATGCCTCAGCCATAGGATCTATCATGTATGCAATGCTGTGTACCAGACCTGATGTGTGCCTTGCTATAAATCTAGCAGGGAGGTACCAAAGTAATCCAGGAGTGGATCACTGGACAGCGGTCAAGAACATCCTGAAGTACTGGAAAAGGACAAAGGATATGTTTCTCATGTATGGGGTTGACAAAGAGCTCGTCGTAAACGGTAACGTCGATTCTAGCTTTGACACTGATCTGAATGACTCTAAGTCACAAACCGGATATGTATTTTTATTGAACGGTGGAGCTGTCAGTTGGTGCAGTTCCAAGCAGAGCGTTGTGGCGGGATCTACGTGTGAAGCGGAATACATAGCTGCTTCGGAAGCAGCAAATGAAGGAGTCTCGATGAAGGAGTTCATATCCGATCTAGGTGTAATACCTAGTGCATCGGCTCCAATGAAAATCTTTTGTGACAACACTAGAGCAATAGCCTTGGCGAAGGAATCTAGGTTTCACAAGAGAACAAAGCACATCAAAAGATGCTTCAATTCCATCCGCGATCTTGTCAAGGAGGGAGACATAGATATTTGCAAGATACATACGAATCTGAATGTTGCAGACCCGTTGACTAAGCCTCTTCCACGGGCAAAACATGATCAGCACCAAGACTCCATGGGTGTTAGGATCATTACTTTGTAATCTAGATTATTGACTCTAGTTCAAGTGGGAGACTAAAGTAAATATGCCCTAGAGGCAATAATAAAGATGTTATTTGTATTTCCTTATATCATGGTAAATGTCTTTTATTCATGCTAGAATTGTATTAACCGGAAACTTAGTACATGTGTGAACACATAGACAAAACAGTATGTCCCTAGTATGCCTCTACTAGACTAGCTCATTGATCAAAGATGTTTATGTTTCCTAGCCATAGACATGAGTTGTCATTTGATCAACGGGATCACATGATTAGGAGAATGATGTGATGGACAAGACCCATCCGTTAGCTTAGCACTATGATCGTTTAGTTTTACTGCTATTGCTTTCTTCACGACTTAAACATGTTCCTATGACTATGAGATTATGCAACTCCCGAATACCGGAGGAACACCTTGTGTGCTATCAAACATCACAACGTAACTGGGTGATCGTAAAGATGCTCTACAGGTGTCTCCGAAACTGTTCGTGGTGTTGGCATAGATCAAGAATAGGATTTGTCACTCCGAGTGTCGGAGAGGTATCTCTGGGCCCTCTCGGTAATGCACATCATAATAAGCCTTGCAAGCAAAAGACTAAGAGTTAGTCACGAGATGATCTATTACGGAGTGAGTAAAGAGACTTGCCGGTAACGAGATTGAACTAGGTATTGAGATACCGACGATCGAATCTCGAGCAAGTAACATACCGATGACAAAAGGAACAACGTATGTTGTTATGCGGTTTGACCGATAAAGATCTTCGTAGAATATGTAGGAACCAATATGAGCATCCAGGTTCCGCTATTGGTTATTGACCGGAGATGAGTCTCGGTCATGTCTACATAGTACTCGAACCCGTAGGGTCCGCACGCTTAACGTTTGATGACGATCGGTATTATGAGTTTATGAGTTTTTGATGTACCGAAGGTAGTTCAGATTCCCGGATAAGATCACGGACATGACGAGGAGTCTCGGAATGTCTGAGACATAAAGATAGATATATTGTACGACTATATTCGGACACCAGAAGTGTTCTGGAAAGTTTCGGAATTTATCGGAGTGCCGGGGGGGGGGGGTTACCGGAACCCCCCGGGAGAAAGTTGGGCCCTAGTGGGCCTTGGGGAAGAAAGAGGGCAGCAGCCAGGAGGTGGCGCGCCCCCTCCCAAGGGGCAGTCCGAATTGGACTAGGGGAGGGGGGCGCGGCCCCTCTTTCCCTCTCCTTCTCTCCCTCTCTTTCCTTCCCCCTCTCTCTCTCTCTCTTGGTGATTCCTACTAGGAATAGGATTGCAATCCTATTCCAAGTAGGATTGCACCTCTTGGCGCACCATAGGAGGGCCGGCCAGCCTCCCCCTTGCTCCTTTATATACAGGGGCAGGGGGGCACCCTAGAACATACAAGTTGATCTCTCCAGCCGTGTGCGGTGCCCCCCTCCACAGAAACACACCTCGGTCATACCTTTGCAGTGCTTAGGCGAAGCCCTGCGCCGGTAACCTCATCATATCCGCCACCACGCCATCGTGCCGACGAAACTCTCTCGTGAAGCTCAACTGGATCAAGAGCTCGTGGGACGTCATCAAGCTGAACGTGTGCTGAACGCGGAGGTGCCGTACGTTCGGTGCTTGATCGGTTGAATCGTGAAGAAGTTCGACTACATCAACCGCCTCACTTGACGCTTCCGCTTTCGGTCTACAAGGGTATGTAGACGCACTCTCCCCCTCGTTGCTATGCATCTGGTAGATAGATCTTGCGTGATCGTAGGAAAATTTTGAAAATACTACGTTCCCCAACACGGCAAGCCATTGAAAATAAATGGATCTTCAAGAGGAAGACCGACGCCGACGGTAATGTTACTGTTCGCAAAGCTCGACTTGTTGCGAAAGGTTTTCGACAAGTTCAAGGAGTTGACTACGATGAGACTTTCTCACCCTTAGCGATGCTTAAGTCTGTTCGAATCATGTTAGCAATGGCCGCATTTTATGATTATGAAATCTGGCAAACGGATGTCAAAACTGCATACCTTAATGGATACCTCAAAGAAGAGTTGTATATGATGCAACCAGACGGTTTTGTCGACCCTAAGGGTGCTAACAAAGTGTGCAAGCTCCCGCGATCCATCTATGGACTGGTGCAAGCACCTCGGAGTTGGAATATACGCTTTGATAAGGTGATCAAAGCATATGGTTTTATACAGACTTTTGGAGAAGCCTGTATTTACAAGAACGTGATTGGGAGCACTGGAGCCTTTCTGATAAGTATATGTGTATGGAATATTATTGATCGAAAATGATGTAAAATTATCTGGAAAGCATAAAGGATTGTTTAAAATGATTTTTTCAATAAAATACCTCGATGAAGCTGCTTACATATTAGGCACCTTGATCTATAGAGATAGATCATGACGCTTGATAAGACTTTCGATTAGTACATACGTTGATTTTTTTTGAAGTAGTTCAAAATGGATCAGTCAGAGAAGGAGTTCTTGCCTGAGTTAGAAGGTATGAAGTTGAGTAAGACTCAAATCCCGACCACGGGAGAAGATAGAGAAAGATTGAAAGTCATTCCCTATGCCTCAGCCATAGGTTATATAAAGTATGACATGTTGTGTGCCAAACCTGTTGTGTACCTTGCCATGAGTTTGGCAAGGAGGTACAATAGTGATCCAGGAGTAGATCACTGGACAACGGTCAAAATTATCCTTAGTTACTGGATGACTAAGGAAATGTTTCTCGATTATGGAGGTGATAAAGAGTTCGTCGTAAAGAGTTACGCCGATGCATGCTTTGACACTAATCCAGATGACTCTAAGTATCAATCTAGATATGTATTGAAAGTGGGAGCAATTAGCTAGAGTAGCTCCATGCAGAGCATTATAGACATAGAAATTTGCGAAATGCATACGGATCTGAATGTAACAGACCCGCTGACTAAATTTCTCTCACAAAGCAAAACATGATCACACTCTAGTGCTCTTTGGGTGTTAATCACATGGAGATGTGAACTAGATTATTGACTCTAGTAAACCCTTTGGGTGTTGGTCACATGGCGATGTGAACTATGGGTGTTATTCACATAACGATGTGAATTATCGGTATTAAATCACATGGCGATGTGAACTAGATTATTGACTCTAGTGCAGGCAGGAGACTGAAGGAAATATGCCCTAGAGGCAATAATAAAGTTGTTATTTATATTTCCTTATATCATGATAAATGTTTATTATTCATGCTAGAATTGTATTAACCGGAAAGTTAGTACATGTGTGAATACATAGACAAAACAGAGTGTCCCTAGTATGCCTCTACTTGAATAGCTCGTTAATCAAAGATGGTTATGTTTCCTAACCATAGACATGTGTTTTCATTTGATCAACGAGATCAGATCATTAGGAAAATGATGTGATGTACAAGACCCATCCGTTAGCTTAGCAACTTGATCGTTTAGTTTTACTATTATTGCTTTCTTCATGACTTATACATGTTCCTATGACTATGAGATTATGCAACTCCCAAATACCGTAGGAACACCTTGTGTGCTATCAAACGTCACAACGTAACTGAGTGATTATAAAGATGCTCTACAGGTGTCTCCAAAGGTGTTTGTGGTGTTGGCTGATATGTCTCCAACGTATCTATAATTTTTGATTGTTCCATGCTATTATATATTCTGTTTTGGATGTTTAATGGGCTTTATTATACACTTTTATATTATTTTTGGGACTAACCTACTAACCCAAGGCCCAGTGCAAATTGCTGTTTTTTGCCTATTTCAGGGTTTCGCGGAAAAGGAATATCAAACGGAGTCCAAACGGAATGAAACCTTCGGGAGAGTTATTTTTGGAACCGTATCTACCCAGAAGACTTAGAGTACACGCGAGGGAACGAAGGAGGTGGCCACAAGGGTCCAGGGAGCACCCCCTCCCCCTGGGCGCGCCCCCACACTCGTGGGCTCCCTCTGGCTCCCCCAATGCCCTCCTTCCTCCTATATACATCCATGTACCCTGAAAACATCAAGGCAACGGAGAAAACCCTAATTCCACCGCCGCAACCTTCTGTTCCCGTGAGATCCCATCTTGGGGCCTGTTCCGGAGCTCCGCCGGAGGGGGGCTCTACCATGGAGTGCTTCTACATCAACACCATAGCCTCACCCATGAGTTGTGAGTAGTTTACCACGGACCTCCGGTCCATAGTTATTAGCTAGATGGCTTCTTCTCTCTTTTTGGATCTCAATACAAAGTTCTCCTCGATCTTCGTGGAGATCTATTCGATGTAATCTTTGTGCGGTGTGTTTGTCGAGATCCGATGAATTGTGGGTTTATGATCAAGATTACTTTTGAACAATATTTGATTCTTTTCTAAAATCTTTTATGTATGATTATAATATCCTTGCAAGTCTCTTCAAATTATTTGTTTGGTTTGGACTACTAGATCTATAGTTCTTCCAATGGGAGAAGTGCTTGGCTTTGGGTTCAATCTTGCGGTGTCCTTTCCCAGTGACAGCAGGGGTAGCAAGGCACGTATTGTATTGTTGCCATCGAGGATAAAAAGATGGGGTTTATATCATATTGCTTGAGTTTATCCCTCTACATCATGACATCTTGCTTAAAGCATTACTCTGTTCTTATGAACTTAATACTCTAGATGCATGCTGGATAGCGGTCGATGTGTGGAGTAATAGTAGTAGATGCAGAATCGTTTCGGTCTACTTGTCACGGACGTGATGCCTATATATAATGATCATGCCTAGATATTCTCATAACTATGCACTTTTCTATCAATTGCTCGACAGTAATTTGTTCACCCACCATAGAATTCTGCTATCATGAGAGAAGCCACTAGTGAAACCTATGGCCCCCGGGTCTATCTTTATCATATTGCTTTACTTCAATTTCTACTGCTGTTGTTTATTTGCTTTATTTACTTTCTGTTCTTATACCAAAAATACCAAAAATACCGAAAATATTAGACTATCCTATCTATCAGATCTCACTTTCGTAAGTGACCGTAAAGGGATTGACAATCCCTTATCGCGTTGGTTGTGAAGTTCTTATTTGTTTGTGCAGGTGCAAGGGACTTGCGCGTGGTCTCCTACTGGATTGATACCTTGGTTATCAAAAACTAAGGGAAATACTTACGCTACTGTGCTGCATCACCCTTTCCTCTTCGAGGGAATACAACGCAAGCTCGAGAAGTAGCAAGAAGAATTTCTGGCACCGTTGCTGGGGAGGCATACGCAAAAGTCATACCAAGTACCTATCACAAACCCTTATCCTTCGCACTACATTTTTTGCCTCTCGTTTTCCTCTCCCCCACTTCATCCTTGTCGTTTTATTCGCCCCTTTTCCATTCGTCTTTTTGCTTGCTTGTGTTGCCATGTGCCTTCTATTTCCTTGCATCTTCGCTTGGTAAATTATGGATCCTCATCCACTTGCTAATCTTTTTAAGACATCCAATTATGACGAACCGATTGCTAATGAGTTGCGTGCACTAGATTATCTTTATGAGGTTTTGCTTCAAATTCGTGAATCTAAAAATTGTGATGAAGTGTTGAAAGAAGAAAATTATGAAGTGATTCACGATAGATCTTTTAATGAAAAACATAATTGCAATGATACTATTGTAAATTCCATTGATGTCAATTGTGTTAATGATATGCAAAACCCTAAGCTTGGAAATGCTAGTATTGCTATGTCCAGTACTTGTTGCAATGATCATGATTGGGGTGATGCTTCCTACGATCTTGAAAATTTATTTAAACCCCATGATGATTATTAGATTGATAATAATGTTTGCAATAATATTGAAAGTGGGTTTGGAAGAGTGTCAACTTTAGATCCCACATATTTGGAGAATGTTCAATCTTATGAATCTTTTGATAAAAGTGGGTTTGGAGAGGTCATGACTTTAGTTAATGTTAATCCCACTATTTTGCAAGAGTGTCAACTTTGCATGCATGTGGATCGTGATGAAAATATGTTATGTGATAGCTATTTTTTTGAATTTTCTTATGATCCTACATGCAATTATTACGAGAGAGGAAAATATGGTCATAGGAATTTTCATGTTACTAAATTACCTCTCGTTATGTTGAGATTGCTATTATTTCTTTCTTCTTCCTTGCATATGCTAGAAATTGATTGCCTTGATAATTTGTTTGCATATAAAATGCCTATGCATAGGAAGTATGTTAGACTTAGATGTGATTTTCACATGATATATGATGCTCTGTTTGTGCTTCAATTCTTATCTTTCATGTGAGCACCGTTGAAGTCTCAAGCCTATCTTAATGGCTATAAAAAAATAGCTTGTTGGGAGGCAACCCAATTTTATTTTCTTTGTTTTTGCTTCTATTTAGGAATAAATATTGCATCTAGATTCTGTTTAGATGTGATTTTGTGTTTTAATTAGTGTTTGTGCCAAGTAGAACCTTTGGGAAGACTTGTGTGAAGTTTATATGATCATGCTGTAAAAAATAGAAACTTTAGCGCTCACGAGATTGGCTGTATTTTTTTACTGGAGAGTATTATTTAGTTGATTCCTTACAGATTACTACAGAATGTTCTGTTTTTGACAGATTCTGTTTTTCGTGTGTTGTTTGCTTATTTTGATGCATCTATGAGTAGTATTGGGGAATATGAATCATAGAGAAGTTGGAATATAGTAGGTTTAACACCAATATAAACAAAGAATGAGTGCATTACAGTACCTTTGAGTGGTGGTTTGTTTTCTTATACTAACGAAGCTCACGAGATTTTGGCTAAGTTTTGTGTTGTGAAGTTTTCAAGTTTTGAGTATGGCTTTGATGGACTATGTCGGTGTACAAAAGTAGGGGCGCTCCTTTTTACCCCTTACTTGTGCATGGGCAATCAGAGCCACGCCTGTGGCCGGACATAACAGGGCAGAAGGAGGAAGCCAGGAACGCGGAGTTACCAGAACAACGCTAAGACGGGCAGCACGAGAAGACCAAACAAGGAGACAGGCTCCCCCCGGCAAGGACTCTTGCCGGGGCGGCCTGTGCACCCCCCGGCAAGGGCTCTTGCCGGGGCGATCCACTCAGACGCCTCCGTCGCAGCCACCCTTGAAGCCTACGGGCTCCAACGGTACCAACATTGGAGCCTAGGCTCGGGAAGCACCCACATGATGGCATGCATATCTTTGTGAAGACAAAGATCTATGACTCCCAAGATAAGAACCAGAAGACATGGCGATCACAGATAAAGTAAATAGACACCTAAGCAGCGCATTGAATGCGCCTTATCCCGTAATGGCGTGGGATAAGCCCATACACTGTACACCTTTCCACCTCCTGTGTGCCACTGTGGCAGCCCATTGAAACAATAAAAGGAGGCCCGCGGCATACTGGAGAAGGATTTGGATCCTGAAAAGCTGGATAGGCACCATAGCTAGCTGAAGAACTCAAGAACACTCAAATATACACCAAAGCAGGACTAGGGTATTACGCATCCTCGCGGCCCGAACCTGGGTAAAATATCGTTGTGCTGACTCTTAAACCTGCTCTTTGCACAACTTCGCGCCCGCCAACAGTAGAAGGGATTCCAGTGATCCCATAGGTGTCGTTTCGTACCGACATCTTTGGCGCGCCAGGTAGGGGGTGCAGTTGTGAAAATCTAGTCTAGTAGTTAGGTTAGCAATTCCTCATTGCAATGGCTCCTAAGAAGAAGACCTTTGTGGCGGTCGGTTCGTCGGCAGCCGAACGGTCCGTGCCGGCGCACGCTGGCGACAGGGTGTGTAACACCCCGGTGTAATGATGCTACAGTAACCCTTGGGGTTAAGATAATCATTTTGCTAAAATAATGCTTAATCACTTTGGTCATTATCTCCTTTGGAATTTAGTCTAATTCAAACTCTAATGTTAAGTGAAATTCAAAATTTGCTCAAACATGAAAACTAAAATGTTCATCATGTGGCAAATATTCTTTTGTTAATATTGGTGGCGGGCCAACATTTTTGCAAAATGTTTGAAGTGTCCTAAACTAATTGAAACAGAAAAAGAAAAATAAGAAAATAAGAAAAGAACTCCCCCCTCTCGGCCCAACTGGGCCATGGCCCAGCCATGCCGGCCCACGCCTATGGCCTACCCAGGTCCCCACTACTAACCCCTCCCCAGGCCAAAACCCTAGCACCAGCCGGTCCACTTCCCCCCTCCCCCACACGCCCCGATCCCCTTTCTCCCTGGATCTGGACGCCGCCGCCACCAACGCCATGACCATCGTCGCCGTCGTGGCCAGTGACCACCCCGTCGTTTAGGATTGCGCTGGGAGGATCGCCATCGTCTGTTGCTTTCTCTTCGTCCACAACCTCAAGCTCGGAGTCCCTGCATCGCGTGCATCGGGTGGCTTCATCGTCCACGGCCACCGCTGCCTCCGCCATGGATCCGCGCCACTGCACCGTCCCGGTCCTCCCCGAGCCCTCATCTACAACGATGTGAGCACGCCGGCTCCTCCTGGCCTCTCCTTTCTCTCCCCCGAGCCCCTCTTCCACCCGAGGCTGCCAGGGCCGGACCTCGCCATGGCCGCACCCGCGCTCCTGCGGGCACGTACTCCAGCCCCCCCTGCGCACCCTTGCATGCACCCCGGCGCGCGAGCCTGCGCCCCTGTACCAGCGTCATGCCCATCGTTCTCCCCCACGCCCCGCGTCGCGCTCCGCCCGCTACTGCTCGCTGCCCCGCACGCCCTGTCGCTGCCCGGGCCTACGCCCGTGGCCAGCCGCTGCCCCTGCGGCTTCCCCCGCCACCTTATCTACCGCGCCACCACGGCCCCTCCCTCCTCCGCGCCGCCCGCCGCTAGCCAGCAGGCCGCGCCCTGGCCCGTCCCGCGCCCGGCGTTGGCGCCCGTCGCCACGGCCGCGACCCTCCCCGCCTCCTCCGGCCGCGCCCCTGGCCGCCGGCCGCTGCCGCGCTGCTGCCCTGCGATTCCGCCCCTGGCCGCCGGCCGCCCCTCCGCGGCCACATCCGGCGCCCGGCGCCGGCGCCGCGCCGACGCCCCAGCGCGTCCACTCGCGCTCCCTCACCCGTGCCCCGTCGGGCAGGCGGGCTGTGCCCGATAACCCAGCGCTCGACTGGCCCCTATGGGCCTATGACAAATGGGGCCCAGCCCCTTTAAAAAAGGTTTTAAAAAAATAATTAAAAAACTAAAAGGTTAATTATTTAATTAATACTTAACTTAATTAATCCTGATAATTAAATCCTAATTAATTATGTTTAGTTAAACTAATTACACATTAGTCTAATTATACCTGGTTAATTAAATTAGTCAATGACAGCACGACCCCACACGTCAGTTTGACGAAGTCAACTGACCGCTGACATCACCCTGACATCATGCTGATGTCATCACCTACTATTCTGGATAATGTAGATTTAAATTAATTAAATAAATTCCTAAAAATGTTTAAAACATTAGAAAATCATATAAAATAATCTGTAACTCGGATGAAAATGTTTTATATATGAAAATCGCTCAGAACAACGAGACGAATCCGAATACGCGGTCCGTTCATCCGCCACACGTCCCTAGCATAGTGAACCTGCAACTTTCCCCCTCCGATTCATCACACCGAAAATACGAAACGCCGGGGATACTTTCCCGAGTGTTATCCCCCTTCGCGGTACCGTGTACCACCGCGTTAGGGCACCCTAGCACTGCGTGCTGACATGTCGTGCTTCTCTGTTGCAACTGTTTGCTTTATATTTACTGTTTCTCCCCTCTCTTCTCTCCGGTAGACCCCAAGACCGATGATGCCCTGGTGATCGACTACGGTGTTGACGACCCCTCCTTCTTGCCAGAGCAACCAGGCAAGCCAACCCCCTTTGATCATTCCGATATCGCCCATTCTCTTCTCTTTTATGCTTGCATTAGAACTGCTACTGCTTTTTGTATGATCCTATTCTGATACATAGCCTGTTGTTGATACCTGCTTTCATACCTTACATGTTTATACTATACTGCTTAGTATAGGCTGGTTAGAGTTCCACTAGTGACCCCCCCTATCTCGGCCTGACTGCCCCGCTGGATTATCAGAAGACCCGATCAACGGGGTCGAAGACCAGGACCCGGCACCGCACATCACTTCCCCCTTAGTTGTTCGACACTACTGGGTTACTATCGAGTGCCGAGGGTGAGACCTCATCAGCACTTCTGATGTTAACCTTGTAGGTTAGTTCATCGGTTGTGGTCATCGAGGGTGATTCCTCTTTCTCCACTCCCGATAACGACATTGTCATGCAACTCCTCAAGAGTGGACCTCGAGGGTGACTCCTCTTTCGTTCACCTTGATGATAAACATCAGGTGGGTTTCCATCGTGGGTGATTTCCTCAGGTTTCCCTTTGGTGTCAGACACACAGTTACTATGGTTACTATGACTTTACACTGAACCTGGTTACTAAAGACGGGTCGACCCTGAGGGATACCCGCGCGAGCTTAATTGCGAGTGATGTGTAGTCGGGTTGACCTGGAAGGTGCCCACGAGACAATTACGAGACGTGGTCGGGCACTCGCCCTTGCCGCAAGTTCTCGAGGCGGGGCGATGGGGTCACGTTTTTGTGAGTCTCTGCTCGTTACCGCGCGTTCCCAAGACACTAAAAGGTTTGGATATTTGATCCAAGGGGCCTCTGGCCTGATAGCGCTAACCATCACGTGGGCATAGTATGAGCGTTCTGCGTCGTATGCATCAGCCGAAGCTTAACTGACGTCATTGCGACTGAGCGGCGCGCGCCGGGTTGGACTGGTTAGGCTCCTACCTTTTTAAAGGTGGTTGCTAGGTCGGCTCACCGGCCGCCCACGCAACGTGCAGGAGTTCCCGAGGCGATTGGCCCATGACCCCTGGGGGCATAGGGTTTAGTCCGGCATGCATGACCTCTCTATTAAGCCTAGGTCAGGTTGCGGCATATTGTTTAGCCGAGGGCGGGCATGACCTGATGGTGTGTCCGGCCGGAGTTAAGCAAGCGTGTTGGGTAAGTTGGGGCTCCCCTGCAGGGAAGAAAACATCTATCGATAGCCTGTCCTACGGTAACGGACACTTGGAGTTGTATCCCGATCGCTACAACTAGAACTGGATGCTGAGGCATTGTTTGGATATGTTGCTTCGGGAGTCGAGAAAGGAACCCGGAGCGTTGGAACAACAACATAAATATGACTTATGATATACTACTCTACTCCCCTTGTTGCTGCAAGACGGTGGTTTCCAGAAGATGCTAGTCTTCGATAGGGCTAGCTTCTCCCCCTCTTATTCTGGCATTCTGCAGCTTAGTCCACTGATACTACCCTTTTCATTGATAGCAATGCATATGTAGTGTAGATCCTTGCTTGCGAGTACTTTGGATGAGTACTCACGGTTGCTTTGCTCCCCCTTTTCCCCTTCTTTCTTCTTGCTGGTTGATGCAACCAGATGGTGGAGTCCAGGAGCCATACGCCACACTTGACGACTGCTACTACCCCGACGGAGCCTACTACTACGTGGAAACAGCTGACGACCAGGAGTAGTTAGGAGGTCCCAGGCAGGAGGCCTTGCCTTTTCGATCATTGATGTTTTGTGCTAGCCTTCTTAAGGCAATCTTGTTTAACTTATGTTTGTACTCAGATATTATTGCTTCCGCTGACTCTTGTGTTTTCGAGCTTATGTATTCGAGTCCTCGAGGCCCCTGGCTTGTAATATAAAGCTTGTATTATTTTATTAGTGTCGAGAGTTGTGTTGTGATATCTTTCAGTGAGTCCTTGATCTTGGTCGTACACATTTGCGTGCATGATTAGTGTACGGTCAAATCGGGGCGTCACAAGTTGGTATCAGAGCCGACTGCATGTAGGAACCCCCCTTTCCAACTCCTTGGCTGAAGTTGAGTCTAGTCTTTGAAAAACTGTTTTACTAACATGGCTGTGTGGCTTAAGGGCCCACGTCGCCAATTGGGTGGTATTAGGATCTTTTACTCCTCGTCTATACTTTGGGGCTCTGAACTCTCTTCTATTCGGGTTAAACGAATTTACTAACTCTAACATTAGGATCCCATGACCACATTCACCCCAAAGTTGGATAAGCCATAATTTTCCTTAGGTTAGTATTTTGAATGAGTACCCCTCTCTGTCTTGCCGACTACTATGTGGTACCCGTCGAACCTCGTTCATTCTACATGTTAGATAATGAATAATTTTTTTCTTTGCAAATGCTCAATGCTGAACTACCCATGTTACATGTTAGCAGGATGGTTAGACCAGGTGGTCTTGGCCGTGGTGGCAACGCTCCACCACCGCCCGAATTCGTGGCAGGAATGATGCAACAGTTTGAGCTGAATCGCCAGTTCATGGAAGGAGTGATGGCTTAGTTTCCTCGCCCAAATATGAATCAACAGCCAGCCCCAGTAACTCTGCAAGACTTTGCGCAACTCAACCCTGTCGTCTACCGCAGCTCAACTCAACCACTAGATGCTGATGACTGGCTCCGTGACATCACTTTCGAGCTAGAGTCTGCTGATGTAGCCCCTGCCAACTATGTCACCTTCGCGGCATACTATCTGAAGGGCCCCGCTGCTCAATGGTGGGACAGCCATAGGCGTACCCTACCTGCTGGGACGGTCATCACTTGGCCGGATTTCCAAGCCGCCTTTCGTGCCCGCTTCATTCCTCAGGGAATCATGGACAGGAAGAAGCGAGAGTTCCGCAACCTCATCCAAGGCAGCAAGTTTGTAGATGTTTATCAGCGAGAATTCTTGGACTTGTCCCGCTACGCTGAAGAAGACATTGCTACTGATGCACGCATGCAAGAAAAGTTTCGTGATGCACTTCACCCTAATATCAAGCTAGCACTTCTCGCTCATGACTTTGCCGACTTCGCCACCTTGGTGAACAAGGCTATTCAGGTTGAGACTAGTCTTCAGGAACACTAGGGATCCCTCAGGCGCAGCCGTGACGCTGGCTCATCTTCGGGCCCGTCCGCACAGAAGCGTCGGATTTGGATCCCCCATAACATGTATCGTCCAACTGCTCCTCCTCCAAGACCATCCTATGCTGCTCCGCGTCTGCCCCCTCCACCATCGAGGCAGCCTCTCTGGACTGCACCACCCCGAGCTCCTACTCCCAATCCCAATGGTGATTTGTGCTTCAGATGTGGCCATCCAGGTCACCGTGCTAGGGATTGCAGTCAGAGCAAGAACCAGCTGGCCCTCCCTACAGCTGGCCGTAACAATCAGCCCCGCAATAAAAATGCTAGACCTTATGGTCGTGTTCAGGCTAACCACGTCGATCTGAATGAAGCTCAAGACCAGCCTGCTACTGTGATGGGAACTCTTCTCGTGAACTCAGTATCGACTTCTGTGTTATTCGATTCAGGAGCATCACATTCATTCATGTCAGAAAATTTTGCTTACGCACACGACATTCGATGCGAGCCCATGAACACTCCGATAGTGGTACGCACCCCTGCGGGTCAGTGTCGAACCACCATAATTGGTCGCGACGTCCCCGTTGAAATTGAAGGGTTGGAATTCCATGTTTCTCCCATTATATTTGAGTCTTCTAATATTGATCTCATTCTGGGAATGGAATGGTTGAAAGCACATACTGCATCTATCGTTTGCGCCACCAAAGTCGTTCATCTCCTACATCCATCGAATGAGATAGTAAGCTACCATGCTCAAGTTGTTCAAAATGCCGAGGCACGACTTTATGCATTGAATGCGTTGAATGCAGCACCTCTTGAGGGCATTGAGAAGATTCCAGTCGTTCGCGATTTCCAAGATGTCTTTCCAGAAGAACTCCCAGGCATACCTCCTACACGGGCTGTTGAATTTGTCATCGACTTGAAACCAGGCACCGTTCCTATCGCCAAACGACCTTACAAGATGCCACCTCATAAGCTCCTTGAACTTAAGGAGGAAATCGACAAGTCTCTTCGCAGTGGATTCATTCGTCCAAGTTCCTCTGCTTGGGGAGCACCTTCTCTCTTTGTGAAGAAGAAGGATGGCACGAACCGTTTGGTCCAAGACTACCGTCCTATCAACCAAGCTACAATTCAGAACAAATATCCGCTTCCTCGGATCAACGATCTGTATGATCAACTGGTTGGTTCATCAGTTTTCTCTAAACTCGACTTGAGGTTGGGTTACCACCAGATCCGTGTTCGTGAAGAGGATATTCCAAAGACCGCATTCGTCACTCGTTATGGTTCTTACGAGTACACCATCATGTCCTTCAGTTTGACCAATGCTCCAGCGTCATTCTCTTGTCTGATGAACTATATATTCATGGATTACCTCAACAAGTTCGTCGTGGTCTATCTGGATGATATCCAGGTATATTCGAAGAATAAAGAAGAACATGCTGAACATCTTCGTCTTATTCTGGAAAAGCTTCGAGAGCATCAACTATATGCCAAGTATTCTAAGTGTGAATTCTGGCTACCCGAAGTAACCTACCTTGGTCATGTGATCTCCAAGGATGGTATTGCCGTCAACCCAGGGAGAGTTCAGGCTATTCTTGACTGGACCCCTCCCAAGAATGTCAAGCAAGTCAGAAGCTTTCTCGGACTCGCCAGCTACTGTCGTCGTTTCGTTGAGAACTTCTCCAAGATCGCCAAGCCACTGACTAACCTGCTTCACAAAGGCGTTAAGTTTGATTGGACTAATAAGTGTCAGGAAAGTTTCCAGACTCTCAAGGACAAGCTGACTTATGCCCCAGTGCTTGCTCCTCCGGATTCTCAGAAGGATTTCGTCATATATTGCGATGCTTCACGTCAAGTATTAGGCTGTGTCCTAATGCAAGAGCGCAGGGTGATTGCTTATGCCTCTCATCAAGTGCGTTCTCACAAAGAAAACTACCCGGTTCATGACCTCGAGCTTGCAGCGGTTATTTATTCATTGAAGCTGTGGCGACATTACCTTCTCGGTAATCGTTGCGAGATCTTTACCGATCATCAGAGTTTGAAGTATCTGTTTACTCAGCCAGACCTGAACCTCCGTCAGCAAAGATGGATGGAGGCTATAGCAGATTATAACATGGGTATTTCCTATACCCCAGGTAAGGCTAATGTCATGGCTGATGCCCTGAGCCGCAAGTCTTATTGCAATAACCACATGGTTCATAAAGCTCAACCCCGCCTTTATGAAGAACTTTGCAAGCTGAACCTTCAACTAGTTCCACAGGGTTCTCTGAATAACCTTGTCTTGGAACCAACTCTATTGAAAGCAATTAAGTCTGCTCAAGCCAAAGATGCTCACGTTGATCTAATGAAAAAGGATCTTGCCTTAGAGAAATCCAGAGATTTCTCACTTGCTGAAGATGGGACCTTGTACTTCAAAGATCGCATAGTGGTACCCCGCTTCGAGCTTATGACCGAGAAGGTGATGAAAGAAGCACATGACACCCCTCTCTCTATCCACCCGGGGAGTACTAAGATGTATCTAGACATCCGTCAGAAGTACTGGTGGTCTAACATGAAGCAAGACATTGCTCGGTATATCAAAGAATGTGACGTTTGTCGTCGCGTCAAAGCTGAACATCAGAAACCAGCTGGACTTCTACAACCACTTTCGATTCCTGAATGGAAGTGGGATAAGATTCAGATGGACTTTGTCACTGGCCTTCCCAAGTCTCAGAAAGGTAATGATGCTATCTTTGTCGTCATCGATCAATTCTCGAAGGTTGCTCACTTTCTGCCAGTCAAGGAGACAATCACTGCTAGTCAATTAGCAAACTTGTATATCTCCAGAATTGTGTCACTCCACGGCATTCCGAAGGAGATCAGTTCAGACCGTGGCAGTATTTTCACTTCAAAGTTCTGGGATAGTTTCCAAGAGGCAATGGGAACTCATATAACCTGGAGCACTGCTTATCATCCCCAATCCCAAGGCCAGGTCGAGCGAGTCAATCAAATTCTTGAAGACATGCTTCGGGCTTGTGTTATTTCTTTTGGCAAGAAGTGGGAAGAATCTCTCCCTTACGCGGAGCTCTCTTATAATAACAGTTATCAAGCCAGCTTGAAGATGGCACCCTTCGAAGTGCTTTATGGACGTAAGTGCCGAACCCCTCTGAATTGGTCAGAAACTGGGGAACGGACGCTCATTGGTCCAGACATTATTCAACAAGCTGAAGAGCAGGTTCGCATTGTCCGGAGAAATCTCAAGGCGGCCCAGTCCCGTCAAAAGAGCAACTATGACCGGAAACACTGGGGTTCAACTTATCAACCTGGTGAACAAGCTTATCTGCGTGTCACTCCTTTGAGAGGCACTCATCGGTTAGGAGTTAAGGGCAAGCTAGCTCCACGCTACATTGGTCCATTCCGCATTCTCGCCCGTCGTGGATTGGTGGCTTATCAACTGGAGTTGCCACCTTAGTTCTCTCACGTCCATGACGTCTTCCACGTGTCGCAACTCCGTCGTTGCTTCAAGGATCCGGAACGTGAAGTGGATCCGGAATTGATTGAAGTTCAAGATGATCTCACTTACAAAGAGCATCCGATCCGCATTCTTAAAGAAGCTGAACGTCGAACCCGCCAGAAGGTTACCAAGTTCCTCAAGGTGCACTGGTCAAATCATTCTGAAGCTGAAGCCACTTGGGAACGCGATGATAATCTTTGGGCAGAGTATCCCGACCTTTTTCCTTCTACCTCTTAATTCTCGGGACGAGAATTTCTTTTAGAGGAGGAGAGTTGTAACACCCCGGTGTAATGATGCTACAGTAACCCTTGGGGTTAAGATAATCATTTTGCTAAAACAATGCTTAATCACTTTGGTCATTATCTCCTTTGGAATTTAGTCTAATTCAAACTCTAATGTTAAGTGAAATTCAAAATTTGCTCAAACATGAAAACTAAAAAAATCATCATGTGGCAAATATTCTTTTGTTAATATTGGTGGCGGGCCAACATTTTTGCAAAATGTTTGAAGTGTCCTAAACTAATTGAAACAGAAAAAGAAAAATAAGAAAATAAGAAAAGAACTCCCCCCTCTCGGCCCAACTGGGCCATGGCCCAGCCAGGCCAGCCCACGCCTCTGGCCTACCCAGGTCCCCACTACTAACCCCTCCCCAGGCCGAAACCCTAGCACTAGCTGGTCCACTTCTCCCCTCCCCAACACGCCCCGATCCCCTTTCTCCCTGGATCTGGACGCCGCCGCCACCAACGCCATGACCATCGTCGTCGTCGCGGCCAGTGACCACCCCATCGTTTAGGATTGCGCTGGGAGGATCGCCATCGTCTGCTGCTTCCTCTTCGTCCACAACCTCAAGCTCAGAGTCCCTGCATCGCGTGCATCGGGTGGCTTCATCGTCCACGGCCACCGCTGCCTCCGCCATGGATCCACGCCACTGCACCGTCCCGGTCCTCCCCGAGCCCTCCTCTACAACGATGTGAGCCTCCCGGCTCCCCCTGGCCTCTCCTTTCTCTCCCCCGAGCCCCTCTTCCACCCGAGGCTGCCAGGGCCGGACCTCGCCATGGCCGCACCCGCGCTCCTGCGGGCACGTACTC
>LR738714.1:72837418-72858740 GCA_902687465.1 Secale cereale
CCCCCCGCTCCTTTCTTCCGTATGGAACTCGAGCGAATGGAGCTTCGCTCGCTCCTATGCCTTCGTGCTCCGCTTTTCCTTATGTCCAAACGAACTTTGTCTTGGGCCGAGGCTGGGTGGTAGCGTGATGGGAAGGGAGCAAGCAAAGGGCCTGACCCTGCCCCATTACTATTCCCGCCAAAGGCACGAATACAGTGATGGGATGGGGAAGGAACGGCAAGGGTTGTTGCCGGGGCACGTTGCTTACCTTAAGGTAACTAGGATCCGTTCCTTGGTGTGGCTCTTGCCCGCGCAGAAACGAACCCGGCAAACACCCTTCTCTTCATAAATACGTTGTAAATGAGTACAATTCATACGGAATGGATACATAAGCAAGGGGATTACATAATTTAAATCTTACAAAGTCCCGTAGGCTTAAAAACTAAAAAAGGATAAGATGCCCGTGATCCATTTCTTGTCCCTCTCCGCAGGAAATGGAACAAGATAGAGAAGGGCAAAAGAAGCGCCTAGGCAAAGCGCAAGCAGCAGAAAGCACCAAGAGAACATCCCGACGGCCGTCCCAAAGGAGGCTGACGATGATGGCGCCAGGAAAAGAGCCGAAAGATGGGGCAACAGGCCGGCAATGCGCGGGTTGACGCCCGCATACGCCGACATGACGACGGCCGCCCACCTTCTTCGCCTTCTCTGGCCTCCCAACGCCAGCCACCCAAGGAGGCGACCCCGAGAAGTTCGAGGGGCTGGCGTTGGAGATGATGGTTCTGCCAGCCCCGCCCAGGGACGGCGTATCCGCCGCCTAGTCGAACCCGTCATCCTCATGTCCGCCGCCCTCGTCGTCGCTGCCGCTATCCTCCCCATCGCTCTCGCTCAAGGAGGAGTTTCCGTCGTCGGTTGAGCTCTCCACATAGCACCCTAGCCTGTGTCCCGAGTGCCCGAAGACTTTGACAGAGAGCAGATCGCTCTCCGCTAGCCTGAAGCAGAGGACGTGCCCCTTCACCAAGCAGTGGGCGCGCGTGAAGGTCTTCCACCCCCGGCGAAAAAGCATCACGTGAGGGGTGGGGAACCTGGTGTCCACCCACATGGCGTCATGGCAACACCCCTCCATGTGAAGCCTCAGCCTTGGTAGCTGATCGACCTCCAACGCCCTCGCGAACGCTCTAGGAAGGCGGAGGCGACTGCGCGGCAGCTCGCGCAGCTGTACGATGAACTCCAACGCCGTGTCCTTGACATGGCCGCGTGGGGAGGCAGGAGGAGACAACGAAGGAGATGAAGACGGAGACGACGATGGAGCGGGTGTCCCCCGACCCCGTCTGTCTCTGCCTCGGCCGCCTCGCCGGCCGCGGCCCCGGCCGGCGCTTCTGCCTCCAGCATGCCCCCCATCTAAGGCATCTGGCTCCTCTTTGACTACCGCCGCCCTCTGGCGGGAAGATGACCTGGTCGCTTCCGCGGAGGAGCGGCCACGACCATGCCCGCTCGGCATACCTTGGGGAGGGAAGGAAACAGACAGGAAGAGGATGGGTGGAGAGGTGAGAAGCGCCGCTCCTCTCCTCCCCTCTTTATGGAAGGGCGACCGCCCGAATCAACCATTCCAAGCATGCCGCAAACCTCCCCACACACGACCCCCACGTCAGCACAGATCGTGGGGAAGTGCAACCATCGGAGGAGTCACTACGGTGAAAGAGGATCCGGCCTCACTGCCCGCGCACTGTTCTGGGCCTAGCCCAACAACGCGTTGCGCTTATGAATGGCCCATGCCCGGGGGCTCCTGTCGGTGTACAAAAGTAGGGGCGCTCCTTTTTACCACTTACTTGTGCACGGGCAGTCAGAGCCACGCGTGTGGCCGAACATAACAGGGCAGAAGGAGGAAGCCAGGAACGTGGAGTTACCAGAACAACGCCAAGACAGGCAGCATGAGAAGACCAAATAAGGAGACAGGCTCCCCCCCGGCAAGGACTCTTGCCGGGGAGGCCTGTGCACCCCCCGGCAAGGCTCTTGCCGGGGCAATCCACTCAGACGCCTCTGTCGCATCCACCCTTAAAGCCTATGGGCTCCAACGGTACCAACATTGGAGCGTAGGCTCGGGAAGCACCCACGTGATGGCATGCAGATCTTTGTGAAGACAAAGATCTATGACTCCCAAGATAAGAACCAGAAGACATGGCGATCACAGAGCTCCTTGCCGAGGACGCCCACGAGGCCCCGGCAAGGCTCCTTACCGAAGACAACCAGGAGCCCCGACAAGCCTCTGGCCGCAGGGTACTCATGGAGACCTCGGCAAGACCCTTGCCGAGAACAGAAGCAAGTCTGCGGCAAGCCCTTAACGCCCCAGCTCGGCGACCGACCCGCTGGCCCAGGCAGGCACCCACGTGGCGATACGTGGTTCCTGGGCCGGCTAGCCAAGCACCTGCATGGTGCCATGCAGATCTTCGTGAATACCCTACCGCGATGCCACCTCAGTTGCCTACCGTGCTGGCCTGGACGCGGTCGCAACCAGACAGAGCGGCCACGGACGGGACGGGCTTCTTTTCCGTCCCCGATAAAGTGAATAGACACCTAAGCAGCGCATTGAATGTGCCTTGTCCCGTAATGGCGTGGGATAAGCCCATACACTGTACAACTTTCCACCTCATGTGTGCCACTGTGGCAGCCCCTTTAAACTATAACAGGAGGCCCGCGGCATACTGGAGAAGGATTCGGATCCTGAAAAGCTGGGTAGGCACCGTAGCTATCGGAAGAACTCAAGAACACTCAAATATACACCAAAGCAGGACTAGGGTATTACGCATCCTCGCGGCCCAAACCTGGGTAAACGATCGTTGTGCTGACTCTTAGACCTGCTCTTTGCACAACTTCGCGCCCGCCAACCGTAGAAGGGATTCCAGTAGTCCCATAGGTGTCGTTTCGTACCGACGGACTATGGAACCAAGAGTGGCAAGACCCTAAGCTTGGGGATGCCCAAGGCACCCCATGGTAAAATTCAAGGACAACCAAAAGCCTAAGCTTGGGGATGCCCGGGGAAGGCATCCCCTCTTTCATCTTCATCTATCGGTAACTATACTGAGACTATATTTTTATTCACCACATGGTATGTGGTTTGCTTGGAGCGTCATGTATGATTTAAGTCTTTGCTTTTTAGTTCGCCACGATCATCCTTGCTGGACACACCTTTTGAGAGAGATAATTATGGTTTAGAATTTATTAGAATACTATATGTGCTTCACTTATATCTTTTGAGCTAGATAGTTTTGCTCTAGTGCTTCACTTATATCATTTAGAGCACGATGGTGGTTTTATTTTGTAGAAATTGTTGATATCGCATGCTTCACTTATATCTATTTGATAGTCTTTTAGAACAGCATGGTAATGTGCTTTGGTTATAAAACTAGTCCTAATATGATAGGCATCCAAGATGGGTATAGTAAAAACTTTCATATAAAGTGCATCGAATACTATGAGAAGTTTGATACTTGATGATTGTTTTGAGATATGAGGATGGTGATATTAGAGTCATGCTAGTAGAGTAGTTGTGAATTTGAGAAATACTTGTGTTGAGGTTTGCAAGTCACGTAGCATGCACGTATGGTAATCGTTGTGTGACAAATTTGAAGCATGAGGTATTTCATTGAGTGTCATCCTTTGTGTGGAGGCCGGGGGCGCGCGATAGTTAACTCCTACCAACCTCCCCCCTAGGAGCATGCATGTAGTGCTTTGTTTTGATGACTTGTAGATTTTTGCAATAAGTATGTGAGTTCTTTATGACTAATGTTGAGTACATGGATTATACGCACTCTCACCCTTCCACCATTGTTAGCCTCTCTCATACCGCGCAACTTTCGCCGGTACCATACACTCACCATATACCTTCCTCAAAACAGCCACCATACCTACCTATCATGGCATTTCCATAGCCATTCCGAGATATATTGCCATGCAACTTTCCACCGTTCCGTTTGTTATGACACACTTCATCATTGTCATATTGCCCTGCATGATCATGTAGTTGACATCGTATTTGTGGCAAGGCCACCATGCATAATTTTTCATACATTCCACTCTTGTTTCATTGCACATCCCGGTACACAGCCGGAGGCATTCATATAGAGTCATACTTTGTTTTAGTATCGAGTTGTAATATCGAGTTGTAAATCAATATAAGTGTGATGATCATCACTATTAGAGCATTGTCCCAAAGAAAAAAAGGAAAAAAAAAGAAGGAAAGGCCAAAGAAAAAAAGAAAGGCCCAAAAAAGAAAAAGAAAAAGAAAAGAAAAGAAAAAAGGGACAATGCTACTATCCTTTTCCACACTTGTGCTTCAAAGTAGCACCATGATCTTCATGATAGAGAGTCTCTTGTTTAGTCACTTTCATATGCTAGTGGGAATTTTCATTATAGAACTTGGCTTGTATATTCCAACGATGGGCTTCCTCAAATGCCCTAGGTCTTCGTGAGCAAGCAAGTTGGATGCACACTCACTTAGTTTCTTTTATTGAGCTTTCATACATTTATAGCTCTAGTGCATCCGTTGCATGGCAATCCCTACTCACTCACATTGATATCTATTGATGGGCATCTCCATAGCCCATTGATACGCCTAGTTGATGTGATACCATCTTCCTCTTTTGTCTTCTCCACAACCACCACTCTATTCCACATAGTGCTATGTCCAATGCTCACGCTCATGTATTGCGTGAAAGTTGAAAGTGTCTGAAAAAATTAAAGTATGAAACAAGTGCTTGGCTGAAATCAGGGTTGTGCATGATTGGAAAATTTTGTGTGACGAAGATGGAGCATAGCCTAACTATATGATTTTGTAGGGATGAACTTTCTTTGGCCATGTTATTTTGAGAAGACATGATTGCTTTGTTAGTATGCTTGAAGTATTATTATTCTTATGTCAATATGAACTTTTATCTTGAATCTTTTGGATCTGAACATTCATGCCACAACAAAGAGAATTACATTGAGACTTATGTTAGTTAGCATTCCACATCAAAAATTCTATTTTTATCATTTACCTACTCGAGGACGAGCAGGAATTAAGCTTGGGGATGCTTGATATGAAGGAAATATGCCCTAGAGGTAATAATAAAGATGTTATTTGTATTTCCTTATATCATGATAAATGTCTTTTATTCATGCTAGAATTGTATTAACCGGAAACTTAGTACATGTGTGAATACATAGACAAAACAGTATGTCCCTAGTATGCCTCCACTAGACTACCTCATTGATCAAAGATGGTTATGTTTCCTAGCCATAGACATGAGTTGTCATTTCATCAAAGAGATCACATCATTAGTAGAATGATGTGATGGACTAGACCCATCCGTTAGCTTAGCACTATGATCGTTTAGTTTTACTGCTATTGCTTTCTTCATGACTTATACAAGTTCCTATGACTATGAGATTATGCAACTCCCGTATACCGGAGGAACACCTTGTGTGTTATCAAACGTCACAACGTAACTGGGTGATTATAAAGATGCTATACAGGTGTCTCCGAATGTGTTCGTGGTGTTGGCATAGATCAAGAATAGGATTTGTCACTCCGAGTGTCGGAGAGGTATCTCTGGGCCCTCTCGGTAATGCACATCATAATAAGCCTTGCAAGCAAATGACTAATGAGTTAGCCACGAGATGATTTATTACGGAACGAGTAAAGAGACTTGTCGGTAACGAGATTGAACTAGGTATTGAGATACCGGCGATCGAATCTCTGGCAAGTAACATACCGATGACAAAAGGAACAAAGTATGTTGTTGTGCGGTTTGATCGATAAAGACCTTCGTAGAATATGTAGGAGCCAATATGAGCATCCAGGTTCCGCTATTGGTTATTCACCGGAGATGAGTCTCGGTCATGTCTACATAGTTCTCAAACCCGTAGGGTCCGCACGCTTAACGTTTGATGACGATCGGTATTATGAGTTTATGAGTTTTGATGTACCGAAGGTAGTTCGGAGTCCCCTCCCTTTTGGTGGACTCCTACTAGGAATAGGATTGGAATTCTATTCCTAGTAGGGTTGGCCCTCTAGGGCGCGCCATAGGAGCCGTCTGGTCTCCCCCCTTGCTCCTTTATATACGTGGGCAGGGGGCACCTCTAGACACACAAGTTGATAAAGTTGATCTCTCCCAACCATGTGCGGTGCCCCCTCCATAGAAACACACCTCGGTCATATCGTTGCAGTGCTTAGGCAAAGCCCTGCGCCGGTAGCTTCATCATCTCTGTCACCACGCCATCGTGCTGATGAAACTCTCCCGCGAGGTTCTACTGGATCAAGAGCTCGTGGGACGTCATCAAGCTGAACGTGTGCTGAACGCGGAGGCTCCGTACATTCGGTGCTTGATCGGTTGGATCGCGAAGAAGTTCGACTACATCAACCGCGTCACTAGACGCTTCCGCTCCCAGTCTACGAGGGTACGTAGACACACTCTCCCCTCTGGTTGCTATGCTTCTAGTAGATAGATCTTGCGTGATTGTAGGAAAATTTTGAAATACTACGTTCCCCAACAGTGGCATCATGAGCCAGGTCTATGCGTAGATGATATGCACGAGTAGAACACAAGTGAGTTGTGGACGATGATAGTCATACTGCTTACCAGCATGTCATACTTTGGTTCGGTGGTATTGTGAGATGAAGCGGCCCGGACCGACATTACGCGTACGCTTACACGAGACTGGTTTCACCGCTATGAGCACTCGTTGCTTAAAGGTGACTAGCGGGTGTCTGTCTCTCTCACTTTAGTTGAATCAAGTGTGGCTACGCCCGGTCCTTGTGAAGGTTAAAACAACACATACTTGACAAAAAATCGTTGTGGTTTTGTATGCGTAGGTAAGAACGGTTCTTGCTAAGCTTGTAGCAGCCACGTAAAACTTGCAACAACAAAGTAGAGGACGTCTAACTTGTTTTTGCAAGGCATGTTGTGATGTGATATGGTCAAGACATGATGAGTTATACGTTATTGTATGTGATGATCATGTTTTGTAAAGTTATCGGCAACTGACAGGAGCCATATGGTTGTCGCTTTATTGTATGAAATACAGTCTCCATTTAATTGCTTTACTTTATCACTAAGCGGTAGCGATAATCGTGGAAGCGATAGTTGGCGAGACGACAAGGATGCTATGATGGAGATCAAAGGTGTTGCGCCGGTGACGATGGTGATCATGACGGTGCCTTGGAGATGGAGACCAAAGCACAAGATGATGATGGCCATATCATGTCACATATTTTGATTGCATGTGATGTTTATTTTATTATGCTTCTTATTTTGCTTAGTACGACGGTAGCATTATAAGATGATCTCTCACTAAATTTCAAGGTATAAGTGTTCTCCCTGAGTATGCACCATTGCGAAAGTTCGTCGTGCTGAGACACCACGTGATGATCGGGTGTGATAAGCTCTACGTTCACATACAACGGGTGTAAGCCAGTTTTGCACACGCAGAATACTTGGGTTAAACTTGACGAGCCTAGCATATGCAGATATGGCCTCGGAACACTGGAAACCGAAAGGTCGAGTGTGAATCATATAGTAGATATGATCAACATAAGATGTTCACCAATGAAAACTACTCCATCTCACGTGATGATCGGACATGGTTGATTTGGATCACGTGATCATTTAGATGACCAGAGGGGTGTCTATCTAAGTGGGAGTTCTTTACTAATATGATTAATTGAACTTCAATTTATCATGAACTTAGTCCTGATAGTTTTTGCATATTTATGTTGTTGTAGATCAATGGCCCGTGCTACCGTTCCTTTGAATTTTAATGCATTCCTAGAGAAAGCTAAGTTGAAAGATGATGGTAGCAATTACACGGACTGGGTCCGTAACTTGAGGATTATCCTCATTGCTGCACAGAAGAATTATGTCCTTGAAGCACCGCTAGGTGATAAGCCCCCTCCCGCTAATGTAGACGCTTTGAATGTCTGGTAGACGCGGTCTGATGACTACACGATAGTTCAGTGTGCCATGTTTTACAGCTTAGAACCGGGACTTCAATGACGTTTTGAACGTCATGGAGCATATGAGATGTTCCAGGAGTTGAAGTTAATATTTCGAGCAAATGCCTGGATTGAGAAATATGAGATTTCCAAGTTCTACATCTGCAAGATGGAGGAGAATAGTTCTATCAGTAAACACTTGCTCAGAATGTCTGGGTACTACAATCATATGACTCAACTTGGATGCAAAGTTGACGAAGATAGTGTTATTAATAGAGTTCTTCAGTCACTGCCACCAAGCTATAAAGGCTTCGTGATGAACTATAACATGCAAGGGATGTAGAAGACAATTCCCGAGCTCTTCGCTATGCTCAAAGCTGTGGAGGTAGAAATAAAAAATGAGCATCAAGTGTTGATGGTTAACAAGACCACTAGTTTCAAGAAAAAGGGCAAGGGAAAGAATGGGAACTTCAAGAAGAATAGCAAAATAGTTGCTACTCCCACGAAGAAACCCAAGTCTGGAGCCAAGCCTGAAACTGAGTACTTCTACTGCAAAGGGACTGTACACTGGAAGTGGAACTACCCCAAGTATTTAGCGGATAAGAAGGATGGCAAGGTGAACAAAGGTATATGTGATATACATGTTATTGATGTGTACCTTACTAATGCTCGTAGTAGTACCTGGGTATTTGATACCGTTTCGGTTGCTAATATTTGTAACTCGAAACAGGGACTACGGATTAAATGAAGATTGGCTAAGGACGAGGTGACGATGCGCGTGGGAAATGGTTCCAAAGTTGATGTGATCGCCGTCGGCACGCTACCTCTACATCTACCTTCGGGATTAGTTTTAGACCTGAATAATTGTTATTTGGTGCCAGCGTTAAGCATCAACATTATATCTGGATCTTGTTTATTGCGAGACGGTTATTCATTTAAATCTGAGAATAGTGGTTGTTCTATTTATATGAGTAATATCTTTTATGGTCATGCACCCTTGAAGAGTCGTCTATTCTTGTCGGATCTCGATCGTAGTGATACACATATTCATAATATTGCAGCCAAAAGATGTAAGGTTAATAATGATAGTGCAACTTATTTGTGGCACTGCCATTTAGGTCATATTGGTGTAAAGCGCATGAAGAAACTCCATAGTGGTGGACTTTTGGAATCACTTGATTATGAATCACTTGGTGCTTGCGAACCATGCCTCATAGGCAAGATGACAAAAACTCCGTTCTTCGAAACAATGGAGCGAGCAACAAATTTGTTGGAAATCATACATACTGATGTATGTGGACCGATGAGTGTTGAAGCTCGCGGAGGGTATCGTTATTTTCCGACCTTCACTGATGATTTGAGCAGATATGGGTATATCTACTTGTTGAAGCACAAGTCTGAAACATTTGAAAAGTTCAAAGAATTTTAGAGTGAAGTAGAGAATCATCGTAACAAGAAAATAAAGTTTCTACTATCTCATCGTGGAGGTGAATATTTGAGTTACGAGTTTGGTCTTCATTTCAAACAATGTGGAATAGTTTCACAACTCACGCCACCCGGAACACCACATCGTAATGGTGTGTCCGAACGTCGTAACCGTACTTTATTAGATATGGTGCGGTCTATGATGTCTCTTACCGATTTACCACTATCGTTTTGGGGTTATGCCTTAGAGACAGCTACATTCACGTTAAATAGGGCACCATCTAAATCCGTCGAGACGACGCCTTATGAACTGTGGTTTGGGAAGAACCCAAAGTTGTCGTTTCTTAAAGTTTGGGGTTGCGATGCTTATGTGAAAAAGCTTCAACCTGATAAGCTCGAACCCAAATCGGATAAATGTGTCTTCATAGGATACCCAAAGGAGACTGTTGGGGACACCTTCTATCACAGATCCGAAGGCAAGATATTCGTTGCTAAGAATGGATCATTTCTAGAGAAGGAGTTTCTCTCAAAAGAAGTGAGTGGGAGGAAAGTAGAACTTGATGAGGTAATTGTACCTTCTCCCGAATTGGAAACTAGTACATCACAGAAACTGGTTCTAGTGATTCCTACACCAATTAGTGAGGAAGCTAATGATGATGATCATGAAACTTCAGATCAAGTTTCTACTGAACTTCGTAGATCAACCAGAGTATGTTCCGCGCGAGAGTGGTACGGCAATCCAGTTCTGGAAGTCATGTTACTAGACCATGATGAACCTACGAACTATGAGGAAGTAATGATGAGCCCAGATTCCGCAAAATGGCTTGAGGCCATGAAATCTGAGATGGGATCCATGTATGAGAACAAAGTGTGGACTTTGGTTGACTTGCCCGATGATCGGCAAGCCATCAAAAATAAATGGATCTTCAAGAGGAAGACCGACGCTGACGGTAATGTTACTGTTTACAAAGCTCGACTTGTTGCAAAAGATTTTCGACAAGTTCAAGGAGTTGACTACGATGAGACTTTCTCACCCGTAGCGATGCTTAAGTCTGTCCGAATCATGTTAGCAATTGCCGCATTTTATGATTATGAAATCTGACAAATGGATGTCAAAACTGCATCCCTGAATGGATATCTCAAAGAAGAGTTGTATATGTTGCAACCAGAAGGTTTTGTCGATCCTAAAGGTGCTAACAAAGTGTGCAAGCTCCACCGATCCATCTATGGACTGGTGCACGCATCTCGGAGTTGAAATATACGCTTTGATGAGGTGATCGAAGCGTATGGTTTTATACAGACTTTTGGAGAAGCCTGTATTTACAAGAAAGTGAGTGGGAGCTCTGTAGCATTTCTGATATTATATGTGGATGACATATTGTTGAATTGAAATGATATAGAATTTCTAGATAGCATAAAAGGATACTTGAATAAGAATTTTTCAATGAAAGACCTCGGTGAAGCTGCTTACATACTATAGAGATAGATCAAGACGCTTAATTGGACTTTCACAAAGCACATACCTTGATAAAGTTTTGAATTAGTTCAAAATGGATTAGTCAAAGAAAGGGTTCTTGCCTGTGTTACAAGGTGTGAAGTTGAGTAAGACTCAATGCCCGACCACTGCACAAGATAGAGAGAAAATGAAAGTCATTCCCTATGCCTCGGCCATAGGATCTATCATGTATGCAATGCCGTGTACCAGAACTGATGTGTGCCTTGCTATAAGTTTAGCAGGGAGGTACCAAAGTAATCCAGGAGTGGATCACTGGACAGTGGTCAAGAACATCCTAAAGTACCTGAAAAGGACAAAGGATATGTTTCTTGTGTATGGACGTAACAAAAGAGCTCGTCGTAAATGGTTACGTCGATTCAAGCTTTGACACTGATCTGGATGACTCTAAGTCACAAACCGGATATGTATTTTTATTAAACGGTGGATCTGTCAGTTAGTGCAGTTCCAAGCAAAGCGTCGTGGCAGGATCTTGTGTAAAGCGGAATACATAGCTGCTTCGGAAGCAGCAAATGAAGGAGTCTGGATGAAGGATTTCATATCCGATCTAGGTGTGGTACCTTGTGCATCGGGTCCAATGAAAATCTTTTGTGACAACACTGGAGCAATAGCCTTGGCGAAGGAATCCAGGTTTCACAAGAGAACAAAGCACATCAAAAGACGCTTCAATTCCATCCGCGGTCAAGTCAAGGAGGGAGACATAGAAATTTGCAAGATACATACGGATCTGAATGTAGCAGACCCGTTGACTAAGCCTCTTCCACGGGCAAAACATGATCAACACCAAGACTCCATGGGTGTTAGAATCATTACTTTGTAATCTAGATTATTGACTCTAGTTCAAGTGGGAGACTGAAGGAAATATGCCCTAGAGGCAATAATAAAGATGTTATTTGTACTTCCTTATATCATGATAAATGTCTTTTATTCATGCTAGAATTGTATTAACCGGAAACTTAGTACCTGTGTGAATACATAGACAAAACAATATGTCCCTAGTATGCATCTACTAGACTAGCTCATTGATCAAAGATGGTTATGTTTCCTAGCCATAGACATGAGTTGTCATTTGATCAAAGAGATCACATCATTAGGAGAGTGATGTGATGGACTAGAGCCATCTGTTAGCTTAGCACTATGATCATTTAGTTTTACTGTTATTGCTTTCTTCTTGACTTATACATGTTCCTATGACTTTGAGATTATGCAACTCCCATATACCAGAGGAACACCTTGTGTGCTATCAAACGTCACAACGTAACTGGGTGATTATAAAGATGCTCTGCAGGTGTCTCTGAAAGTGTTCGTGGTGTTGGCATAGATCAAGAATAGGAATTGTCACTCCGAGTGTCGGAGAGGTATCTCTGGGCGCTCTCGGTAATGCACATAATAATAAGCCTTGCAAGCAAATGACTAATGAGTTAGTCATGAGATGATGTATTACGGAACGAGTAAAGAGACTTGCCGGTAACGAGATTGAACTAGGTATTGAGATACCGACGATCGAATCTCGGGCAAGTAACATACCGATGACAAAAGGAACAACGTATGTTGTTGTGCGGTTTGACTGATAAAGATCTTCGTAGAATATGTAGGAGCCAATATGAGCATCCAGGTTCCGCTATTGGTTATTGACCGGAGATGAGTCTCGGTCATATCTACATAGTTCTCGAACCCGTAGGGTCCGCACGCTTAACGTTTGATGACGATCGGTATTATGAGTTTATGAGTTTTGATGTACCGAAGGTAGTTCGGAGTCCCTTATGAGATCACGGACATGACAAGGAGTCTCGGAATATCCGAGACGTAAAGATTGATATATTGGTCGACTATATTCAGACACCGGAAGTGTTCCGGAAAAGTTTCGAATTAAACCGGAGTGCCGGAGGGGTATCGGTACCCCCCCTCTGGGGAACTAATGGGACACTTGGGCCCTTAGTGGAGAGAGAGAGGGCCGGCAGGGCTAGGGCCGCGCGCTCCTCCCCTTGGTCCGAATTGGACAAGGAAAGTAGGGGGTGGCGCCCCTTTCCTTCTCCCTCTTCCTCTCCTTCCTTCCCCATCTCCCTCTTGGTGGACACCTACTAGGAATAGGATTGGAATCCTATTCCTAGTAGGATTGGCCCTCTAGGGCGCGCCATAGGAGCTTGCCAGCCTCCCCCTTGCTCCTTTATATACGGGGGCAGGGGCACCTCTAGACACACAAGTTGATCAAGTTGATCTCTCCCAACCATGTGCGGTGCCCCCCCTGCACAGAAACACACCTCGGTCATATCATTGCGGTGCTTAGGCGAAGCCCTGCGCCGGTAGCTTCATCATCTCCGTCGCCACGCCGTCGTGCTGATGAAACTCTCCCGCGAGGTTCTACTAGATCAAGACCTCGTGGGACGTCATCAAGCTGAACGTGTGCTGAACGCGGAGGCTCCGTACGTTCGGTGCTTGATCGGTTGGATCGTGAAGAAGTTCGACTACATCAACCGCGTCACTAGACGCTTCCGCTCCAGGTCTATGAGGGTACGTAGACACACTCTCCCCTCTCGTTGCTATGCTTCTAATAGATAGATCTTGTGTGATCCTAGGAAAATTTGAAATACTACGTTCCCCAACATGATACGTCTCCAACGTATCTATAATTTTTTATTGTTCCATGCTATTATATATTCTATTTTGGATGTTTAATGGGCTTTATTATACACTTTTATATTATTTTTGGGACTAACCTACTAACCCAAGGCCCAGTGCAAATTGCTGTTTTTTGCCCATTTCAGGGTTTCGCAGAAAAGGAATATCAAACGGAGTCCAAACGGAATGAAACCTTCGGGAGAGTTATTTTTGGAATCGTATCTACCCAGAAGACTTGGAGTACACGCGAGGGAACGAAGGAGGTGGCCACGAGGGTCCAGGGCGTGCCCCCTCCCCCTCGGCGCACCCCCCACCCTCGTGGGCCCACTTTGGCTCCCCCGATACCCTCCTTCCTCCTATATATATCCATGTACCCTGAAAACATCGAGGCAACAGAGAAAACCCTAATTCCATCGCCGCAACCTTCTGTTCCCGTGAGATCCCATCTTGGGGCCTGTTCCGGAGCTCCGTCGGACGAGGGATCTACCACGGAGTGCTTCTACATCAACACCATAGCCTCACCCATGAGTTGTGAGTAGTTTACCACAGACCTTCGGGTCCATAGTTATTAGCTAGATGGCTTCTTCTCTCTTTTTGGATCTCAATACAAAGTTCTCCTCGATCTTCGAGGAGATCTATTTGGTGTAATCTTTTTGCGGTGTGTTTGTCGAGATCCGATGAATTGTGGGTTTATGATCAAGATTATCTTTGAACAATATTTGATTCTTTTCTAAAATCTTTTATGTATGATTATAATATCCTTGCAAGTCTCTTCGAATTATTGGTTTGGTTTGGCCTACTAGATCTATAGTTCTTGCAATGGGAGAAGTTCTTGGCTTTGGGTTTAATCTTGCGGTGTCCTTTCCCAGTGACAGCAGGGGCAGCAAGGCACGTATTGTATTGTTGCCATCAAGGATAAAAAGATGGGGTTTATATCATATTGCTTGAGTTTATCCCTCTACATCATGTCATCTTGCTTAAAGCATTACTCTGTTCTTATGAACTTAATATTCTATATGCATGCTGGATAGCGGTCGATGTGTGGAGTAATAGTAGTAGATGCAGAATCGTTTCGGTCTACTTGTCACGGACGTGATGCCTATATATAATGATCATGCCTAGATATTCTCATAACTATGCACTTTTCTATCAATTGCTCGATAGTAATCTGTTCACCCACCGTAGAATTCTGCTATCATGAGAGAAGCCACTAGTGAAACCTATGGCCCCCGGGTCTATCTTTATCATATTGCTTTACTTCAATTTCTGCTGCCGTTGCTTATTTGCTTTATTTAATTTCTGTTCTTATACCAAAAATATTATGCTATCCTATCTATCAGATCTCACTTTCGTAAGTGACCATGAAGGGATTGACAACCCCTTATCGCGTTGGCTGCGAAGTTCTTATTTGTTTGTGCAGGTGCGAGGGACTCGCGCGTGGTATCCTATTCGATGTTGGGGATATCGCTTATCGGGAACTTATCGGTCGACCCATGATAAGCGGTAAATCGGCCAGTTTCTCGGCATATCGGCCGATTTATCGCCATATCGGCTGATTTATCGGCCAATTTATCTTATCGGTCAGACAATGGTAAGCGATAAATCGGCCGATTTATCGGCATATCGGAAGATATCTTGAACAGTATTCCTATTGGATTGATACCTTGGTTCTCAAAAACTAAGGAAATACTTACGCTACTGTGCTGCATCACCCTTTCCTCTTCGAGGGAATACAACGCAAGCTCGAGAAGTAGCACTGGTCAACTGAATCTTCTTGCGGCCAAATGGGCATAGCAGCCGCATCGGCAATTGCACCTTCGAGTGAGCAATCTGAGAAATCCCCTGGCAACACAACCAGTGCAGTTGAATTTTAATTTTTTGTGTGCATCTACCTTGCTCATGCACCAGGAACTGAGCCTACGGTTTAATTTCTGGATCGTTGGCAGTTTAAGCGTTCCTCCAAATCCTATTTCTATCACTACCAGCATTTAAACTCGCTCAAATCCGTTGATGATAGTGACAGCGTGCCTGACAGAGCTCATGGATATTCTATTTGGTGGTGGGCCATCTAAGCGACTAACTGAACTATACACTCTGCTTGCAGATTGTTTGAGCGCCGCAGCGTCTGGTTGGAGTGTATGGCTAGGGCTAATCTCGTCCTGGGCGGCGGAGTCAGACATTGATACTGGGAGATAGATAAGCGGGTAAGGATTTATAAGTTCACATGCCGCATCGAGATCTAAATGCAAATCACCAATGGAAAAGGGGTGGGGTGGAGTTGGGTGAGGCCCAGCGGTTCACCTGAATGATAGCTGCGCATCTCGAGGGATAAACAGCCTCGCCGGTCTGGGAAACCGGGACGCCGCCGACGATGTTGGATTCTTGGGGTGGAGTGGCGAGACCCAGCGCGTTCGCTAGGGGGTTGGCGTGGGGATAGGAAGTACTGATCTCCGGGCTTAGATCCATCAGGGCCACAGACAAAGGAGAGCATTTGGGTGCCGCAGAAAAGGGCACGAGATCAGCGGCAGGGGCGCCGGCGTGGTCGCTGAGGAAGAGGATTCCATTGATGTGGTATGGCGAGAGCTGGGAGAGGACGGAGCTGTGTCCGCATCCAAGTAAAAAACAGCTCGTGGAGTGCTGCCGTTTTCTGAGTGTTGGTCCAGTTCGACACAGCCGTTGGGACATATCCGTCGCATCCATCTGGACAACGAACGCCGTTAGCTGGGCCTAACGATTGGTCGTACTGACAATTAGGCCAGCCTTCACGTGGGTTTGTGAAAATACAGATGGGAATACAGCCCAGCGTCCGAATCTCGAGGCAAAGGTGTGTTCCAGATAGCAGGAGCATGTGGACCCGAGAGCTGAATTGCATTTGCGAAAGATTAGATGCTATAGAAAAGGAAATGCTCACTAAACAAACATATTGCAAATTTGTATAAAATGATGCATGATCTTGCTAATAAGTTTGGATCTAAAGCGGGTGATATTTTTAAATTGCTACGAGAGAAGGAACCCGTAGTCAATGAAAGAATTGAAGAAAATCCTTCTCGGATTGATAAATTAGAAGAAATTTTTAGTAACTTGAGCATTGCCTTTTCTTCCGTTAATACTATCGAAAAAACACCCGAGAAAAGACGCAAGAACAGGGGGCTACTTCTAGTAGCTACAAAGGGGATCTTAAAATGATTAGTATTCATCCCAATTTTATTGAAGCAATAAAAATTCCCCTTTACAAAAGCGAATTCCTTGTTCTTGTCCCTAGGAGTATTATTGTTGAAAAATATATGCCAATTCTTAAAATAAATGTGTGATTGAGGAATTAGAAAATAAGGATGACAACACCTGAGATCTTTGAATTATGCCTAGCTAAGGGCGTAAAACGATAGCGTTCATTGGGAGGAAACCCAACTTGTATCTTTTTGCCTTTTGGTTTTCTTGCTATTTTTAATAAAATACCCAATAATACCTCTGGTTTGATGTGTTTTTGTGGTTTGAATCAATGTTTGTGCCAAGCAAAGCCTTTGGGATGATTGGGTTGATTGTTGATGTGATCACGTTGAAAAATTCAGAAACTTTTGCGTCCAGAGTTAGAATTTCTGACGATTACTGGAACGTGATAAACTCTTGAATTGTTTTGGAGTTATCAATATACAAATTTTCCACGTTATCCTAATTTTTAGAATTTTTAGAGTTATAGAAGTATGGTCAAAATTCGCATCTTTACATATTGTTCTGTTTTTGACAGATTCTGTTTTCGTTGTGTTATGTGCTTGTTTTGATGATTCTATCGTTTCCTTTGATGAGTTTTTGCCATAGAAAAGTAAAAATATAGTAGATATCATACAATTACAAAATAAGAATTGGTTTGCTACAATACTTAGAATAAAGATTGGTTTCGTTATACTAACGGATCTCACGAAGTTTTGTTGAGTTTTGTGTGACTAAAATTTTCAAGTTTTGGGTGAGATCACGATGGATGAAGGAAATAAGGAGTAGCAAAAGGCTAAGCTTGGGGATGCCCGAGGCACCCCAAGATAATATTCAAGAAGTATCAAGCAACTAAGCTTGGGGATGCCCCCGAGTTGCATCCCCTCTTTCTTCTAACGACCATCGATATTTTACTTGAAACTATATTTTTATTCGTCACATATTATGAGCTTTTCTTGGAGCGTCTTGTATGATATGAGTCTTGCTTGTTTTTCTTTTTTAATTTTCAATAAGTACCCTTGTTGTACACACCTAGTTGGGGGGGGGGGCCAAATTGTGTTATGCTTGCTCTTATGCTTCACTTAAAAATTTTAGAGCCTTGCAATTGCTCTAGTTCTTCACTTATATCTTTTTAAGCACGGTGTGCTTTGTTATTTTTGAAGAAATTATCTCTTGCTCCACTTAGATTAATTTGAGTGAAAGAAATATTATGCTCATGTTCTTCACTTATATTTGTTTGAGCTTATCAAAAGGAACATATAAAACTAGTCTCAAAGTGATAGATATCCAATAAGGATATAATAAAAACTTACATGAAGATCATTGGACAAAATAAAGTTGATTCTTTGTAATAGTTTTGAGATATGATGATAGTGATATGTGAGCCATGTTAATGAGTAATTATGTTTTAGTAAGAATGTCGATGTTAAGGTTGGTGATTCCCTACGCAAGAACGAAAGTCAATAGTCATGCAATGAAATTACATCATACTTGTGTTGCATTATTCGGTGTTAGTTATGTTTAATGTTCTCTTATGACGGATTTCGTTCCTTGGTTGGTCGCTTCTCAACCTCTTGCTAGCCTCCACCTTGTACTAAGTAGAAATACTACTTGTGCATCCAAATCCCGAAACCCAAGTTACGCCAAATGAGTCCACCATACCTACCTATATGCGGTATTTCCATGCAGTTCTAAGCAAATTTGTACGTGCCAACTCTAATTTCAAAATAAATTTCTCTTTTGTGTGTTTGTACCGCTCATGAAGCGGCGAGGGGTGGCTAATATTTTTCATGCTAGATGTGTTATTCTCAAGATGAGTGTTTACTGACTTGTCATTGCATGAGAGTATGGCGGTAATAGGAATTCTTACTCCCAAAATGAAAAGAAAATTTACTTTATGTTGTCAAATAATAAATTCCTTGGAAAGTGTTGGTATGGAAGGCACATGTGGATACGGTTAGCCATGGCTTGTGAAAGTTTGGTGGAAAAAAGGAATAAACTTTATTTTTATGTTTGTGAGCTGCCTATGATATATCTAGCATGGAAAGTGTTGGGAACTCTAAGTCGTTCTCGTTGACAGGAAAAGCATGCCACCCAAAATAATTGTATCTCTCAATTTAAACTTTGAGCTCTGGCACCTTTACAAATCCCTACTTCCCTCTGCGAAGGGCCTATCTTTTACTTTATGCAATTTTTATTTTATTTTGAGTCTCCGTCTTCTCTTATAAAGCACCAACTACAAAACACTATTATTGCACTTGAGCATTGGATGTAGCTAATATTTGGATGTGTTGCATGAATGCATCAATGATTGAGCATGATGAGCTAGGGATAACTTGCTTTAGTGTTGATATTTTGAAAAGACATAGTTGTTTGTTGATATGCTTGAGTATTAAAGTCCTCATGTCAAAACTAGACTATTGCTTTGAACCATATAAAAGTCCAATTGTCCATGCTATAAATAAAAGAATATGTATTGAACATGATACGCAATATGCCACATCAAAAATTCTGTTTTTATCATTTACCTACTCGAGGACAAGTAGGAATTAAGCTTGGGGATGCTGATACGTCTTCAATGTATCTATAATTTTTTATTGTTCCATGTTGTTATGTTATCATTCTTGGATGTTTTATAATCATTTTGTATAATTTTTTTGGGACTAACCTATTGACATAGTGCCAAGTGCTGGTTGCTGTTTTCTGCTTGTTTTTTACATCGCGGAAAATCAATATCAAACGGAGTCCAAATGCAGCGAAACTTTTTGTGGAATTTTTTTGGACCAAAAGACACCAGATGGGAGAAGCACCTGGGGGGTGCCCCGAGGGGGGCACAACCCACCAGGGCGCGCCCAGGTGGGTTGTGCCCACCTCGGTGGCCTCCCGCACCGCCTCTTCACTCTACAAATACCACCTACCTCCAGAAACCCTAGGGGAGTCGACGCAATTTTGTTTCAGTCGCCGCAAGTTCCAGAACCACGAGATCCAATCTATAGCCCTTTTCCGGCACTCCACCGGAGAGGAACACGATCACGGAAGGGTTCATCATCCTCATTGGTGCATCTTCGATGATGCATGAGTAGTTTACCACAGACCTACGGGTCCGTAGGTAGTAGCTAGATTGCTTCTTCTCTCTTTGTATGTCAATACAACGGTCTCTCAGAGATCTATTTCATGTAATGAATTTTTGCGGTGTGTTATTGGGATCCGATGAATTGTGAGTTTATGATCAGATTTGCCTTGATTTATATCAAATCTTGATTATTATACCCTCATATTTCTTCTCTGATATTTGGGTTTTGTTTGGCCAACTTGATCTATTTATCTTGCAATGTGAAGATGTGCTTTTTAATGGATTCGATCTTGAGGTGTTCTTTCCAAGTGACAGAAGGGGCAGCAAGGCATGCATGTATCGTTGCTATTAAGAATAAAATGATGGGGTCTATTCCTACATGAATAGATCTTGTCTACATCATGTCATCGTTCTTATTGCATTACTCCATTTTTCCATGAACTTAATATACTAGATGCATGTTGGATAGCCGTCTATTTGTGGAGTAATAGTAATAGATGCAGGCAGGAGTTGGTCTACTAATCCTGGACGTGATGCCTATATGCATGATCATTGTCTTGGATATCATCATAATTATTTGCTTTTCTATCAATTGTCCAACAATAATTTGTCTACCCACCGCACGCTATTTTCTCAAGACAAGTCAGTAGTGAAATCTACGGCCCTCGGGTATATTTCCCTATCATATACTTTCAGATCCATATTGTTATTTGCCTTTTTTTTATTTGCTTCTTTTATTTTCATATCTATATTATCAAAAACCCAAAAATACCTTGATGTGTTCTATTTGCTTTCATTTGCATCTATCAATCTACTTCCATTTTATCATATCCTTACGTCACTTTTTGGCATCGCTACCCGAAAGGGATTGACAACCCCTTTAACGCGTCGGGTTGCAAGTGGTTGTTATTTATGTGCAGGTACCGTTTACGTAGTGTTGCATGGTTCTCCTACTGGTTCGATAACCTTGGTCTCATCACTGAGGGAAATACCTTACCATTGCTGTGTTGCATCCTCCCTTATTCCTTGAGGAAACACCGACGCATCTAAGCGACATCAATATTTTACGCATATTAGTTCTTATGTTATGTGAATTGTTCAAATTTGGGCCACATTTTGGTTTTCGCTTGAGGCTTGAATTTCTAGAGCTTCATGTAGTAGATGCTTAGTTATCTCAATCTCAACACATCAGTTCAGTGGAAGCATCTCTTCTCATAATATCGTTCAAACCATCGACGATTACAAAGCAGCATACTTTTTACACCGCCGACACAAGCCATGCAAACAAAGAACCTATATGTCCTTAACATTGAACAAAAGTACAAAATTTTGATAGTGACGCCAGAGCTAGTGTTTTCAGCAACGGGCCAACGGGTATGGACGAGCGAATGATCAACATGCATGGGTACCATCCATCTTTTCAGACTGACCTGCAATGCCATTGCCAGGATTTCACATCGAGGTGGTCCAATCTATATACACCATCAATACAACAAACAAACAAACATACTAGCACAGGCCAAGGCCCCCCCCCCCC
>LR738714.1:72864183-73012911 GCA_902687465.1 Secale cereale
CCCCCCCCCCCCCCCCCCCCCCCCCCCTAATCCTCTCTCTCAGATTCTTCAGATCTGACGATTTGGTCCGTGGATTTCCTCATCATTCCATCCTAGAAGGTACTCTCCTCCGATCCCCTTCTTTCTGTAAAGAAAATTTATGTTATTTTGAAGATTTGTGGAACCATTGTTTGGTTAGATTAGACTCTTGCATGTATGTAGACTTGTGGGATTTAAGATTTGTAGATGATTTGTAATTATGTTGTAACCCTAATTTAGTTTATTTGTATTGAAAAGATATGCTTGTATGTCGAAAACCTAGATTGTTAATGTTGTCATTGTAAGGGCATCTCTTGCCTAAGGTTTTGGTGATGATGGCAATACATGTGTGGACTAATAGCGCGTCAAATATTACTCTGGTATACATTGTGTGGCGCAAGACGGTTAGGCCTTCCCTCTAAAAGGAAAAGATCGAAGACGGATTTTCCGACGCCTTTTGTTTCCCTTGGTCGTAGGAAATCCGTACTATTAAGAGGGAACCCGCATCGGGAGGTATTGGGCGAATCAAGTCACGTACACAGTTACTATGCACCCACCATATTGCCTTCGTTTGAGGAGAGAGAGGTCCCCTTGTTTCTATGTGTGTGTGCATTCTCATCTACTGCGGTAGTACCGCTGTTAGCAGCGGTAGTACCGGTGGCCGGTAGTTCCGATCAAACCACCGTCCCTAGTACCGCACAAGGGTGATTACCTTCTGTACTAGGTGCGGTGGTGGACCGGTGGTGGCCCGGAAGTACCGGTGTCCTCTCGACAAACCAGTACTACCGGTATTTAGAGCGGTAGTACCGCTTTAGCAGCCACCACTCAGGAGCTACTGCCCTAGCGGTTATTCCGGCTCTACCACCGCCCCAACTACCGTCCTTGGTTAAAACCTTCTGGACTCAAAGCGGTAGTTGACCGGTGGTGGACCGGTAGTTCTGGTTTTCTTCGGAAGACCGGTACTACCGTGTGCTACACCGGAAGTACCGCCCTGGTGCCATGACCGCGGTTTTCTTCACACACCGGTAGTACCGATGGGTTGTGCGGAAGTACCGGTGCAGTGCATTTCTGCACATAACGGTTGGAATCTTGGGGACCCTATTTAAGGAGGTCCTTCTCCTTCCTCCCACCCACCTCTTGCCTCTCTCTCTCCTCCATTAATGCCATTAAAGCTTTCTTGCCCGATCTCTCTCTCTAGCCACCCAAACTTGTTGATTTGCTAGGGATTGATGGAGGAGACCTAGATCTACACTTTCACCAAAGGAAACTAGATTCCCCCATACTTTCTTGTGTGGACTTTGTTACTCTTGGGTGTTTGAGCACCCTAGACGGAAAAGGTCACTTCGGAGCCACATTCCATTGTGGTGAAGCTCCGGGGTTTCGTTGGGAGCCTCCAATTAAGTTGTGGAGAGAGCCCCAACCTTGTTTGTAAAGGTTCGGTTGCCGCCTTCAAGGGCACCACTAGTGGATACACGGCACCTCGCATTGTGTGAGGGCGCGAGGAGAATATGGTGGCCCTAGTGGCTTCTTCGGGAGCATTGTGCCAGCACACCGCTCCAACGGAGACGTACTTCCCCTCAAAGGGAAGGAACTTCGATAACACATCCTCGTCTTCACCGGCTCAACTTGTGGTTATTTCTTTCTTTTACTTGTGCAAGCTTTCCTTGTTTATCTTAAGTAGCTTGCTTGTGAGCTTGTTGTCCTTGTTTCCTTGTAGTTGTCATCCTAGTTACTTATCTAGACAACTTACCTTGTTGCTTAATTTAAATTGGTTAAGAAAAGCTAAAAATTGTTAGTTGCCTATTCACCCCCCCTCTAGTAAACCATATCGATCCTTTCAATTGGTATCAGAGCCTCGTCTCTTTTTAAGGACTTTACCATCCAAAGAGTATGGTTGACAACGTAGTCGAGACGAAGGAACATTCCGGTGTGAAAGGATCGATATGGTTGACTAGAGGGGGGGGGGGTGAATAGGCAACTAACAATTTTTAGCTTTTCTTAACCACTTTAAATTAAGCGTCAAAGTAAGTTGTCTAGATATGCTACTAAGATGACAACTAATTGGAAGTAAGAGATAACAACCTCACAAGCACGCTATAAGAGATAAACAAGTAAAGCTTGCACAAGTAAAGGAAAGAAATAGCCACAAGTGGAACCGGTGAAGACGAGGATGTGTTGCCGAAGTTCCTTCCCTTTGAGGGGAAGTACGTCTCCGTTGGAGCGGTGTGGAGGCACAATGCTCCCAAGAAGCCACTAGGGCCACCGTATTCTCCTCACGCCCTCGCACGATGCAAGGTGTCGTGATTCCACTAGTGGTGCCCTTGAAGGCGGCAACTGAACCTTTACAAACAAGGTTGGGGCTATCTCCACAACCGAATTGGAGGTTCCCAATGATACCACGAAGCTTCACCACAATGGAATATGGCTTCGAGGTGACCTCAACCCTCTAGGGTGCTCAAACACCCAAGAGTAGCAAGATCCGCTAGGGATTAATGGGGGGGAATCAAATATCTCTTGGTGGAAGTGTAGATCGATGCCTTCTCAAGCAATCCCGAGCAAATCAATAAGTTTGATTGGCTAGGGAGAGAGATCGGGCGAAAATGGAGCTTGGAGCAAAAATGGAGTATGTGGGGGAAGAGGTGAGTCAACAAGGAGGAAGAAGATGCCTTTATATAGTGGGGGGAACAATCCACCGTTACCCCCCCCACTCAGCCCCGCAGAGAGCGGTACTACCGCTTGAGCGAGCGGTACTACCGCTTATCAAGCGGTACTACCGCTTCCCTTCGAGCAGTACTGCCGCGCTAGGGGGGCTGGGACCCAGAGCGGTACTACCGCGGTTGCAGGGCGGTACTACCGCTGAGAGCGGTACTACCGCCCCTACTACCGCTCCTAGTACCGCAAAACCCGACACGAAAAAGCGCTCTCGAGTCGAGGCGGTAGTCACATGGAGCAGTAGCGGTACTGCCGCAGAGTGCAGCAAGCGGTACTACCGCTTAGTGGAGCGGTACTTTCGCTTGAGGCACTCAGGCGGTACTACCACTGAGGCCCGCGGTACTACCGCTGGGGCCAGGAAAACCATAGAAGAGGGGAATGTAGAACTCCATCGAGGCGGGAAGGTATGGTGGGTGTGATAAGGAAGTGTACGTGTTGATTCCACCCAAACCTTACAAAAGCGGATCCCCTCTTAATAGTATGGCTTTCCTATTACTTAGATCCACCAAAAAATAAGCAAAAGGAAACACCATCTTCCATAGATTCCGAGGGGCATCTAATCGTCTTGTTCCTAGGTGAGATATATGTGAAATAACTTAGAACACATGATTAGACCGCAAAAGCATTGTCATCAATCACCAAAACACCATCGGGCTAAATATGCCCTTACAATCTTCCCCTTTTTGGTGGATTGATGATAATACGGGATTTGCACAAAAAGGAATAATGACATAGAGTAAACGCAAAAACCCACACCCCTAATATATAGACGGGCTCCCCCTAGATGTGTGCTATCTAGATAAGTGCTTTGGACTGCATGGCACACATACTAGGATCAACACTCCCCCTATATTTTAGAGACCAACAACCTAAGCATGATATATGAGAACATAGTAAATAACAAGATAAGCATGCACGCTATAGAGTACGAAAGTACATAAATAAGATAGGGTAAGGTAGCATATGTCTCACACCATATGACGGGAACTTAGGTCTCATGAAAACCAACCAAAGCAAAAGACGAGAAAGCACAAACGACAGGAACACAAAGGCAACGACACAAATTCCTAAATTCTCTCCCCCTTTGGCAACGAGACACCAAAAGGGCAGAGAGCTAAGCTACGGCTCCAGGTGAGAGCAGGTGAAGGTCTCGAACATCAAATCCCAGCGGGGTCATCTCCTTCGTCGTCGTCGACCTGAAACTGCTCGGCGTCAGAATCTGTCCATGGGCAGTGCTGCTGAATCCACTCTTCCTCCTCGGTTACATGTTCCTCAGAGCCACTGACCACAGTCGCACCCAGCTGACGCATGAGCTCCTTGTGACGTCCCCTGGCCTTCTTCTCTGCCACATGAGTCATGTACTGACCATGAGACTCCATGCAAAGCAGCTTCTTCATCTTCCGCCTGAGCTTCTTTGCCCACGAGGGCTCTGCACCAGATGGCTCATAGTCATCATCATCATCTACCTCAGCCTCAGCCTCCTCAGTCTCCATAGCAGCAGTGGAGGATGAACCTCCAGATTTGGGAGCATGAGTGCCCCAGTTGTCCTTCCTCCTCAAACGCTTGATCTCATGAGATACCAACTCTCCGGTTTCAAGCAACACATTGGGATAGACATTATCCCAAGCCTTCTCAATAAGCAGCATGATGAAAGGTCCATAGATCAGGCAATTGCGTTCAGAGATAGTAGACAGGAGCTCAGACCACATCACATGAGAAATATCCAGGGTCTCACCAGTGTTCCTTTCTAGCTGATGTTGGCAAAAGAGAAGCATGTCCACAAGATAGGAGTGAACCATATCATGATTCCCAACTCGAGGGAAGAGAGTCTCACGGAAGATGCGGTGAAGGATATCCAGATAGGTAGACAACTCATATGTTACCTTCTTAGTCTCAGGGTGGATCTTCACAGTGCAGTAGGGCCAGAGAGCTTGCTTGTGAGTGGAGGTAGTGTTCTGATGAGGACGAAAGCCAACCGGAGTCTCAAGCCCCTGGTATTCCACCCCAAGTAACTCCATGAAAGCCTTCCACTTGACATAAAGCAATTTGCCATTGGTCATCCATGTCAGAGTTCTGTCCTCATCCGTCCCTAAATGGACAGTGGCATAGAATTGAGCCACAAGATCTGCATCAAAATCCTTGTTGAACTGAATGATCTGGAGAATGTTAAGCTGCGAGCACATCTGAAGAGCATCGCCAAAATACTCAGGATCCTTCTCCAGGTAATCCTTGTCAATGGAGCGAACACTGACAAAGAGATTCTTCTTTGCCTTGAGCACATCAAAGTAGATGGCAAACTGAAAGCGGTTCCAGAATGGACGATTAACCAAATTTGGTTCTTGATCAACTTCATAGGGGTTGCAGCGACGCCTTGCCCAGAACTCCTTGCCACTCATTTGGGTCATAGTTTTGCCCTTTGGCTTCGCCATGGACTTATTCTTCTGTTGAGGTGGAGGTGGAGCACTAGAGGAACCTCATGCAGACTCAGATGTGCGGTAGCGCTTCGAGGTTGCACGATTGGGGTTGATACGGCGAGCTTGATGCTTAGGATGTTCATCACCTGGAACCAAACACAAACACAAAGGAACCAACCAGAAGGAACGAGTCATAAGCCAACGAACACAACAAAAGAATATCAAAGAATGGAAAAACATGCTTAAACTTGACAGGCAGCGGTAGTACCACGACCTATAAGCGGTAGTACTGCCCGAGCGGTAGTACCGCTCCAGGAGAGCGGTAGTACCGCTCGAGGCGGGGGAACAACAGTTCCCTACTACCGTGGTCACATCCGGCACTACCGGCCTGTCAAATTCAAAAATATTCCTACCATACTCTAATCTAGACAGTCTAGTTGCTTTCTCCATCCTACTCAAGCCTAGATTTAGCCAAAAATCTAGAGATGCAATCACTATTGCCCCTAAAACACAAGATCTAAAAACGAGACAAGAGGAAAAGAGGAACGGGGATAATACAGGCATCCATGGCAAGAGGACTAGGTGGGGATCGACTCCACCGAAGGAAATGGAGAGGAACGCCCCGGAGGAGGAGATCCGCCAGAGCCCTCCCGCGGCGACGAACTGCTGGGGAGAGAAAGAGGAACGAAGGGGCGAGTGAATGGGTATGGGGGAGAGAAATCTCCCCCTGCCCCGATATAACCCCCACGTACCACCCCGCAGTGGTAGTACCGCGCTGGTGGGCGGTAGTACCGCTTATAAGCGGTATTACCGCACACCACCAGCGGTAGTACCACCCAGCAAGCCACGGCAACTAAAGTCCAAGGCTTAGCTCAAGAAAAAGAAACACACAAGCAAGGAAAAAAACAAGACACCACACACACACACACTAGCAAGAGACAAGAAACCCCTCTTCAAGAGAGGGCGGTGGCCGAAGCCACCTATGTTTGAGTCAAGAGGTATGGCGCCGCGAAGATTTTAACCTTGGGCCCATGACCAAAACTCGTCCTTGAAGCACAAGTACCATCAAAGATGGTTAATGTGAAAGACTTGATCAATTTATGCATAATGGGGGAGAGAGAGTTCATTGAGAGAACAACGCTCCCCTTATGTCCATGCCTACATCTAGTTTAGACAATATGAAGAGTATGGTGGGGTGTGAACGTGCTCAAGCCACATTGCTCAAATCAATGATATTTAGCTCATGCCTTAACTCACGAAATCTTGCTTCATCCAAAGGCTTTGTGAATATATATCTGCAAGTTTATCATGAGTGTTGACATAGTGAAGCTCGATCTCTCCTTGCCGTATATGATCCCAGATGAAGTGATACCGAATCTCTATATGCTTTGTCTTGAAGTGTTGCACCGGCTTGAGAGAAATCTTGATGGCACTTTCATTGTCACACCAAAGAGGCACTTTGTCACAAGTGACACCATAATCCTTTAAAGTTTGCCTCATCCATAGGAGTTGAGCACAACAACTGCCAGCTGCCACATACTCTGCTTCGGTGGACGAGAGAGACACACAACTTTGCTTTTTGGACGACCAACTTACTAGAGAGCAACCAAGAAATTGGCACCCTCCGGAAGTGGGCTTCCTATCCACTTTGTCTCCCGCCCAGTCCAAATCAGAGAAACCTACAAGGTTGAAGTTTGCTCCTCTTGGGTACCATAAGCCAAAGTTTGGGGTATGAGCCAAATATCGAAAGATTCGCTTGACTGCCACAAAGTGACTTTCCTTAGGTGAGGCTTGAAACCGTGCATAGATTCCCACACTCAACATAATATCCGGTCTATATGCACAAAGGTAAAGCAAGAATCCAATCATAGAGCGATATACCTTTTGATCCACCGCTTTACCATTGGGATCAATGTCAAGTTGGCACTTGGTTGGCATTGAAGTAGTAGCCGGCTTGACATCACTTAGATTGAACCTCTTGAGCATGTCTTGAGTATACTTGGATTGTTTGATAACGATCCCTTCTCTTCTTTGCTTGATCTCAAACCCAAGGAAGTACTTCAACTCTCCCATCATAGACATCTCAAAATGTGTGGTCATGAGTGCGACGAACTCATCATTGAAAGCTTTGTTAGGAGAACCAAAGATAATATCATCAACATATAGTTGGCAGACAAACAACTCCCCTTTGACCTTCTTAGTAAAAAGAGTGGGGTCGATTTTCCCAATTTCAAACCCACGATCTTGTAACAACTCCGTAAGATGCTCATACCACGCACGTGGGGTTTGTTTAAGGCCATAGAGTGCCTTATCGAGTTGGTACACGTGAGTGGGGAGCTTGGGATCCTCAAACCCCAAGGGTTGTTTAACATACACCAACTCATTAATAGGACCATTAAGAAATGCACTTTTCACATCCATTTGTTGCAACTTAAAGTTATGATGAGAAGCATAGGCAAGCAACAAACGAATAGATTCAAGGCGAGCAACGGGGGCAAAGGTTTCACCGTTGTCAATACCCTCGACTTGGGAGTAGTCTTGAGCCACCAGACGTGCCTTGTTACAGATGACGATGCCATGAGCATCTTGCTTGTTCTTAAAGATCCACTTGGTTCCAATGACATTATGGTTCTCCTTTGGCATCGGCACCAGACGCCACACTTTGTTGCGCTCGAAGTTATGGAGTTCTTCATGCATGGCATTAAGCCAATCAGGGTCTTCGAGCGCCTCATAGACCTTCTGAGGTTCAACACAGGAGACAAAAGCTTGGTGAGCACAATAGTTAGCTAATTGTCTACGAGTGCTTACCCCCTTTTGATGCTTCCAAGAATATTCTCCATGTGATGTTCTCTGGAAACAAGCCTGGAGGCAACTTTTGCAGCACGACGCTCCAATTGCTCCTCAAGAGATAATTGAGGAACACTGAGTTGATCATCTTGAGCGACGTCAGGAGCTAGATATTGATCTTGAGCTTCCTCTTGATCTTGATCTTGCTCAGAGGGTAGAACTTGGCCTTGTGTATCATTTGGTGGCTCCGCACCATCTTGTGATTGATCTTGCACTTCGCTTTGTTCGTCCGGTTGAGGGCCTTCACTTTGTTCTTCGGAAGCGTGCGGGTCTTGGGTTGGTGATGGTTCCACTTGAGTGAAACATTGTCCTTCTCCTTCGGCCACAAGGGGTTCCTCAATGGGTAGGATATATCCAACACCCATTCTTCTTATGGCTTGAGGAGGAATTTCATCACCTACATCACAAGTACCACTTTGCTCCACTTGGGAGCCGTTATTTTCATCAAACTCTACGTTACTTGTTTCCTCAATGAGTCCATTGGACTTGTTGAGGACACGGTAAGCATGAGAGTTTGTAGCATAACCAACAAATATGCCCTCATGAGCTCTAGATTCAAATTTAGACAAACGAACACCTTTCTTGAGGATGAAACACTTACACCGGAACACCCGGAAGTACTTGAGGTTGGGCTTGTTACCGGTAAGAATCTCATATAGAGTTTTGTTAAAGCCTTTGCGGAGATAGAGCCGATTGGATGCATGACAAGCGGTGTTGATGGCTTCGGCCCAAAAGTTGTATGGAGATTTGAATTCTGCCATCATGGTCCTTGCCGCGTCCATCAGAGTCCGGTTCTTTCTCTCCGCTACACCGTTTTGTTGAGGGGTATAGGGTGCTGCATATTGATGTTTGATCCCCTCATCACTGAGAAACTCATCCAAGGTGTAGTTCTTGAACTCGGTGCCGTTGTCACTTCGGATCATCAAAATCTTTGCTTCATGTTGTCGTTGATCTTCATTTGCAAAGTTGATAACGGTTTGTTGGGTCTCACTCTTCTTCTTGAAGAAGTATACCCAAGTGTATCTTGAATAATCATCCACAATCACCAAGCAATACTTTCTTCCCCCAAGACTAACAAAAGATGGAGGCCCGAAGAGATCCATGTGAAGGAGCTCTATGGGTGCGTTTGGTTGCTGTCACCAGGTAGAACGTCATGGGTCCGACCCATTCCCAAGGCCCATTCCCGCGTTTGCTTAGTCGAACGAATCAGAACACACCTGTCCCAGGAAACAGAATATTCCCTCATTATGCGGAACCGAGGCATACCTCGAAATCGACCGGACGACGGGGAACGAGTCCTCGTCCCCCTCGCCCCGCAGCCGTACCCTATCCTCTCGCATCTCCCTGCACTGGTGCCGCTACCCTCCCACATCTCTCTCTCTCTCTCTCTCTCTCTCTCTCTCTCTCTCTCTCTCTCTCTCTCGATCTGCCTTCTCCATCCCTCCCCGACGCCGGCTTCACCTTCCTCCGGTCGTCTCCTCCGTGATGGAGTGCATCTGCACCTTGGCGGCGACCTAGCAGCAACAAGGACGCAGCAGGGCGACTACCACTCAGCGAGGCGTCGAAAGAGGAGGGAGCGACCAAAGGTGCTGCAGCAAGGTCTGGATCGACAGCTAGCGGCGAAGGCAAGTTACGGTTTCCACTACTCTGTATATCTTTGTACATGTTCATGTTTGGGTAGATTTTATTTCCTATTTGTGCATGTTCCTCCTCAATTTGTTTCAAAGTATATATGTGCTTCTGTGAATCTGTGATGTACAGCACTTCATTGCTTTTGGGTGATTGGTATGTGAACTCATTACTCGTGTATGGCTGATTGCTTCTGTTTTGTGATAGTCTTTTATGTAAAGGGCTGATGGTTACACCTGTATATTGAGAGGAACTTGTGAGATTTTGCTGGGCTGTTTTGGAGTGGGAGGGAAAGGAGTGCGTGGTTACCTTTCTCAGCATAGTCCGGGAAACAAAAAACTCTTCTGGGCGCTGTAGAGTTTGTGTTTGGTTTATGTCATATGTGTGCGATTCTTGTCAATATATATGTTGTCATCTTGTTTTTCTTCAAAATAGAAATGAAATACTGCCAAAAAATCGAATTCTATGTGGTTCCATTTTTCGTTCCATCTCTCTAACCAAACATGAGAACGGAACCAACCCATTACGCTTTTTCGTTGACACCAAACAAAGGAATGGAACGGACCCGTTCCTGTGGAATAGAACCATTCCATTCCGTTCCATTTGGTTCCTCAACCAAACACACCCTAAGGGTCTTTTTGAGTAGATGATAGTCGTGGGAGGGTGAGCCGTCTCATGTAATTTATCTTCAATGCAAGCCCTGCAAGCACGATCTTTGGCAAAGCTAGCATTTGTTAGTCCACAGACATGGTCCCCCTTGAGAAGACTTTGCAAAGATCTCATATTGACATGGGCTAATCGGCGATGCCAAAGACATCCCACATCAACTTTAGCCATTAGACATGTCGTGGTCTTAGTGGGTTGCTTCGAGAAGTTAACCACATAAAGACCGTTCTCGACATGTCCAACATAGGCTACTTTAAGAGTCTTGCTACACAAGAGGGCCACGGTATCATATCAAAGAATGTAGCAAAGCCCATGAGTGCAATTTGGCGAACAGAAAGTAAATTGTATGCAAGGGACTCAACAAGCATGACTTTCTCGATCGTGAGATCATGAGAAATAACAACCTTGCCAAGACCCAATACCTTAGAAGATGAAGCATCACCCCATTCGACGTTGGTGGCCATAGATGAACCTAGATGCACGTCCACCACCAAGTCTTTGCTTTCGGTCATATGATTTGTGGCTCCACTATCGAGCAAGCATGATCCCCCACCGGAAGCAAACCCCTACAAGAGATCAATGCTTGGATTTAGGTACCCATTTGGTAATGGGTCCTTTGAGGTTAGTAACAAGGGTCTTAGGAACCCAAATAGACCATTCAATGTACTCATAAGAAGAACCAACAAATTTAGCGAATACATGACCATCACTAGCACGACATAAAACATATGAAGGATTAAAGTCGCCGGCCATGTTTGATGGTATGGTGGGGTTTTTCTTGACACCTCCACCCTTCGCATAGTTCTTCTTCTTAGAGACGCCCTCTTCCTCTTTCACAAAGGTTTGTCGGAGAGGGGAAGGTAGCTTGGTCTTGTCATTCTTCTTCTTCTTGGGCTTAGGAGCAAACCCAATTCCTTCCTTTGCCACAACCTCCTTTTGATTGCTCAAAAGGTTGTTGAGGTTCTTCTCACCCTGTATGCATGTCACAAGGCCTTTCTCAAGTTGCTTCTTCAACTTGGCATTTTCTTCAACAAGATGCACATGCTCGCAACATGGGTTAGTAGCATTTGCATTATCAATCAACACCATGCGAGGAAATATGGCCTTTTCCTTGGTTAGAGAAACTTGGAGTTGATCATGAGACTCCTTGAGGGAAGCATGCATACCTTTCAAGGCCTTGTGAGCCTTGTCAAGTATAACAAACTCCTCCTTGAGTCTATCGTGGTCAACCCCAAGTTTTGCCTTCTCGGAGTTAAGCATGTGAGAGACAACTAAAGCATGATCGAGAACTTTCCTTAATTTAGCATGATCATCGTTGTGTGACTCCTCAAGAGCCAAACGAAGACCACGCTCTTCCTCTAGAGCATTAGAGAGATCCGATATTTCATCGGCATAGTCTCGACTATGACCTTCCATTTTAGCAATGGTCTCCTCGTGAGCCTCGATCATGTCATTGGCCTCACCGAGTTGTTCCAAGAGAGCAAAAAAATGCTTCTTGGGTTTGCCCTTGAGTTTGTTCATGAACAACTCAAATTCATTCTCTCCCTCCTTAGTTCCCTCACTCTCATCAATACAATCCGTCAATGAAGGATTAGAAGTGATGGTAGTCTTCATGTTTGGGGTTACCTTGTTGGTGGCCTTGGCCATGAGGCACTTGGCGGTGATGTTCTCATTTGGTGAGTCGAAGAGAGATGAGTGCGGAGTAGTAGCAATAGCAATTGTGGCCATGGTGACCATCTCATCATCTTCATCATTATCATCATCCTCAACATATTCTTCTTGGGCCACCAACCCTTTAGGAGGAGTCTTCTTGTTGAAGTTGTTCTTGTTGGGATAAGACTTGGCCTTGTCCTTCCGGATAAGCTTGCCTCCAAAGTCTTCTCTTTTCTCATATGGGCAATACGCAACGAAGTGGCTTACATTTCCACAGTTGAAGCAAGTCCTCACTCGTTGCTTGCCCTTGTTCCCGCTTGAGTTGTTCTTGTTGAAGTTGGGCCTCGTGTTCTTCTTGTTGCCCCAAAATTGCCGTGAAGCAAGAGCCATGTGCTCATGATAGGCATATTTGGTGTCCTCGGGGCAACTCTCATCATCATCCTCCTCCTCCTCTTCTTCCACACAAGCCTTGGCCTTCAATGCAAGATTAGGCTTCTTTGATCGTTGACCTCTTAAAACTGCATTGTCGGCGGTCTTGTCCAAGATCCTCATGGCAACGAACTCATCCAACACTTCATTTGATGACAAGTGGTGGAAGTCCGGTCTTTGACGGATGACAGGGGACATGGCCTTATGGTAGGGCATCATGGCGTTGAGAAACTTGCGCTTGATCCAATTGGCATCCGTGTCCTTACTCCCATGATCTCGAAGAGAGACCGCAAGAGTGGTTAATCTCCGATAAAGTTCATGTGGATCTTCTTCTTCGATCATAGCAAACTCATCGGCTTCATCTTGCACAACTTCATAGTTTGAGCGTTGAATGCTAGCGCTCCCCTTGTACATAGTGCCAACATGCTCCCAAGCTTCCTTGGCCACAGCGAAGGGTCGAAGATGTGCAATTTCTTCGAGAGTGATAGCATCTTGAAGTATGCAAAGAACGAACTCGTTGAATTGATGATCCGCAGTTTCTCTCGGAGTCATGTTGTCGGGATCACGTGGATAAAAACCTTGCTCAATGATTCTCCAAAGATTAGTAGAGCAATGATTTAAATGACGTTTGAAGCGAAACATCCAAGTAGCAAAATCAGAATTTTTTATAAACTTAGGAGGGGGCCCAACGGAATTTAAATGCGGTGTGGGAACGGGTCCTCCATAGTGAGTAGGAGGAGCGGAGTGGGCAAAGATGCCACTCCCATTCTTAGTAACCGGAGCTTGTTCACTACTAGCTTCTCCCTTATCGGGAGTAGCCTCCGACACGTTGGTAGCGGGACGAGCCACTTCCAACGGTGTGGTGGATAATTTAAGCCCCTCAAGCAAATCTTTAAACATGCCTTTGACCTCGGTCGCTAGTGATTCTTTCAATTTGGTCATAGCCACATTGAACTCCTCATGAGAGACCAAGGCTCCCCCATCGGACGTAGGCAAGGACGGAGTTCCACCGGAATGTCCCTCCATCTCGACTACGTTCTCACCCATACTCTTTGGACGGTAAACTCCTTAACAAGAGACGAGGCTCTGATACCAATTGAAAGGATCGATATGGTTGACTAGAGGGGGGGGGGGTTGAATAGGCAACTAACAATTTTTAGCTTTTCTTAACCACTTTAAATTAAGCGTCAAAGTAAGTTGTCTAGATATGCTACTAAGATGACAACTAATTGGAAGTAAGAGATAACAACCTCACAAGCAAGCTATAAGAGATAAACAAGTAAAGCTTGCACAAGTAAAGGAAAGAAATAACCACAAGTGGAACCGGTGAAGACGAGGATGTGTTGCCGAAGTTCCTTCCCTTTGAGGGGAAGTACGTCTCCGTTGGAGCGGTGTGGAGGCACAATGATCCCCAAGAAGCCACTAGGGCCACCGTATTCTCCTCACGCCCTCGCACGATGCAAGGTGTCGTGATTCTACTAGTGGTGCCCTTGAAGGCGGCAACCGAACCTTTACAAACAAGGTTGGGGCTATCTCCACAACCGAATTGGAGGCTCCCAACGATACCACGAAGCTTCACCACAATGGAATATGGCTTCGAGGTGACCTCAACCGTCTAGGGTGCTCAAACACCCAAGAGTAACAAGATCCGCTAGGGATTAGTGGGGGGAATCAAATATCTCTTGGTGGAAGTGTAGATCGATGCCTTCTCAAGCAATCCCGAGCAAATCAACAAGTTTGATTGGCTAGGGAGAGAGATCGGGCGAAAATGGAGCTTGGAGCAAAAATGGAGTATGTGGGGGAAGAGGTGAGTCAACAAGGAGGAAGAAGATGCCTTTATATAGTGGGGGGAACAATCCAACCGTTATCCCCCCACTCAGCCCCACGGAGAGCGGTACTACCGCTTGAGCGAGCGGTACTACCGCTTATCAAGCGGTACTACCGCTTCCCTTCGAACGGTACTACCGCGCCAGGGGGGCTGGTACCCAGAGCGGTACTACCGCGGTTGTAGGGCGGTACTACTGCTGGGAGCGGTACTACCGCCCCTACTACCGCTCCTAGTACCGCAAAACCCAACACGAAAAAGCACTCTCGAGTCAAGGCGGTAGTCACATGGAGCAGCAGCGGTACTGCCGCAGAGTGCAACAAGCGGTACTATCGCTTAGTGGAGCGGTACTACCGCTTGAGGCACTCAGGCGGTACTACCGCTGGGGCCAGGAAAACCATAGAAGAGGGGAATGTAGAAGTCCATCGAGGCGGGAAGGTATGGTGGGTGTGATAAGGAAGTGTACGTGTTGATTCCACCCAAACCTTACCAAAGCAGATCCCCTCTTAATAGTACGGCTTTCCTATTACTCAGATCCACCGAAAAATAAGCAAAAGGAAACACCATCTTCCATAGATTCCGAGGGGCATCTAATCGTCTTGTGCCTTGGTGAGATATATCTGAAAGAACTTAGAACACATGATTAGACCGCAAAAGCATTGTATCAATCACCAAAACACCATCGGGCTAAATATGCCCTTACACGGTGGAACTCCGTCCTTGCCTACGTCCGATGGGGGAGCCTCGGTCTCTCGTGAGGAGTTCAATGTGGCTATGGACACATTGAAAGAATCACTAACGACCGAGGTCAAAGGCATGTTTAAGGAATTACTAGAGGGACTCAAACTATCCACCACACCGTTGGAAGTGGTTCGTCCCGCTACCAACGTGTCGGAGGCTATTCCCGACAAGGGAGAAGCTAGTAGTGAGCAAGTCCCGGTTACTAAGAATGGGAGTGGGATTTTTGCCCACTCCGCTCCTCCTATCCACTATGGAGGACCCGTTCCTACTCCGCATTTAAATTCCGTTGGTCCTCCTCCTAAGTTTGTGAAAAATTCTGATTTTGCTACTGGGATGTTCTACTTTAGACGTCATTTAAATCATTGTTCTACTAATCTTTGGAGAATCATTGAGCAAGGTTTTTACCCACGTGATCCCGACAACTTAACTCCAAGAGAAGCTGCGGATCATCAATTCAACGAGTCCGTTCTTTGCATACTTCAAGATGCTATTCCCTTCGAAGATATTGCACATCTTTGACCCTTCATAGTGGCCAAGGAAGCTTGCGAGCATGTTGGCTCCATGTACAAGGGGAGCGCAAGCATTCAACGCTCTAACTATGAAGTTGTGCAAGATGAAGCCGATTAGTTTGCAATGATCGAAGATGAAGATCCTCGTGAACTTTATCGGAGACTAACCACTCTTGCGGTCTCTCTTCGAGATCATGGAAGTAAGGACACGGATGACAATTGGATCAAGCGCAAGTTTCTCAAGGCCATGATGCCTTACCACAAGGCCATGCCCTCCGTCATTCGCCAAAGACCGGACTTCCACACTTTGTCATCAAATGAAGTGTTGGATGAGTTCGTTGCCATGAGTATCTTGGACAAGACCCCCGACAATGCGGTTTTAAGAGCTCAACGGTCAAAGAAGCCTAACCTTGCCTTGAAGGCCAAGGCTTGTGTGGAAGAAGAGGAGGAGGAGGATGACGATGAGTGTTGCCCCGAGGACACCAAATATGCCTATCATGAGCACATGGCTCTTGCTTCGCGGCAATTTTGGGGCAACAAGAAAAACTCAAGGCCCAACTTCAACAAGAACAACTCAAGTGGCAACAAGGGCAAGCAATGAGTGAGGACATGCTTCAACTGTGGAAATGTAAGCCACTTTGTTGTAGATTGCCCTTATGAGAAAAGAGAAGACTTTGGAGGCAAGCTTATCCGGAAGGACAAGGCCAAGTCTTATCCCAACAAGAACAACTTCAACAAGAAGACTCCTCCTAAAGGGTTGGTGGCCCAAGAAGAATATGTTGAGGATGATGATAATGATGAAGATGATGAGATGCTCACCATGGCCACAATTGCTATTGCTACTACTCCACGCTCATCTCTCTTCAACTCACCAAATGAGAACATCATCGCCAAGTGTCTCATGGCCAAGGCCAGCAACAAGGTAACTCCAAACATCAACACTACCATCATCTCTTATCCTTCATTGACGGATTGTATTGATGAGAGTGAGGGAGCAAAGGAGGAAGAGAATGAGTTTGAGTTGTTTATGAGCAAACTCAAGGACAAAACCAAGAAGCATTTTGTTGCTCTCTTGGAACAACTCGGTGAGGCCAATGACATGATCGAGGCTCACGAGGAGACCATTGCTAAAATGGAAGGACATAGCTGATACTATGCCGATGAAATATCAGATCTCTCGAATGATCTAGAGGAAGAGCGTGGTCTTCGTTTGGCTCTTGAGGAGTCACACAACGATGATCATGCTAAATTAAAGAAAGATCTCGATCATGCTTTAGTTGTCTCTCGTATGCTTAATTCCGAGAAGGCAAAACTAGGGCTTGACCATGCTAGACTCAAGGAGGAGTTTGTTACACTTGACAAGGCCCACAAGGCCTTGAAAGGTATGCATGCTTCTCTCAAGGAGTCTCATGATCAACTCCAAGTTTCGCTAACCAAGGAAAAGGCTATATTTCCTCGCATGGTGTTGATTGATAATGCCAAAACTACTAACCCATGTTGCGAGCATGTGCATCTTGTTGAAGAAAATGCCAAGTTGAATAAGCAACTTGAGAAAGGCCTTGTGACATGTATACAAGGTGAGAAGAACCTCAACAATCTTTTGAGTAATCAAAAGGAGGTTGTGGCAAAGGAAGGAATTGGGTTTGCTCCCAAGCCCAAGAAGAAGAAGAACGACAAGACCAAGCTACCTCCCCCTCTCCATCAAACCTTTGTGAAAGAAGGAGAGGGTGCGTCTAAGAAGAAGAACAATGTGAAGGGTGGTGGAGTCAAGAAAAATCCCACCATACCATCAAACATGGCCTGCGACTTTAATCCTTCTTATGTTTTATGTCGTGCTAGTGATGGTCATGTCTTTGCTAAATTTGTTGGTTCTTCTTATGGGTACATTGAATGGTCTATCTGGGTTCCTAAGACCCTTGTTATTAACCTCAAAGGACCCATTACCAAATGGGTACCTAAATCCAAGCATTGATCTATTGTAGGAGTTTGCTTCCGGTGGGGATCATGGTTGCTCGAGCGTGGAGCCACAAATCATATGACCGGAAGCAAAGACTTGGTGGTGGACGTGCATCTAGGTTTCATCCATGGCCACCAACGTCGAATGGGGTGATGCTTCATCTTCTAAGGTATTGGGGCTTGGCAAGGTTGTAGTTTCTCATGATCTCACGATCGAGAAAGTCATGCTTGTTGAGTCCCTTGCATATAACTTACTTTCTGTTCGTCAACTTGCACTCATGGGCTTTGCTACATTCTTTCATATTGATACCGTGGTCCTCTTGTGGAGCAAGACATTTAAAGTAGCCTATGTTGGACATGTCGAGAACGGTATCTATGTGATGAACTTCTCGGAGCAACCCACTAAGACCGCGACATGCCTAATGGCTAAAGTTGATGTGGGATGGCTTTGGCATCGCCGGTTAGCCCATGTCAATATGAGATCCTTGCAAAGTCTTCTCAAGGGGGAACATGTCCGTGGACTAACAAATGTTAGCTTTGCCAAAGATCGTGCTTGCAGTGCTTGTATTGAAGGAAAGTTACATGAGAAGGCTCATCCTCCCACGACTATCATCTACTCAAAAAGGCCCTTAGAGCTCCTTCACATGGATCTCTTTGGGCCTCCATCATTTGATAGTCTTGGGGGCAGAAAGTATTGCTTGGTGATTGTGGATGATTGCTCAAGATACACCTGGGTATACTTCTTCAAGAAGAAGAGTGAGACCCAACAAACCGTCATCAACTTTGCAAATGAAGCTCAACGACAACATGAAGCAAAGATTTTGATGATCCGAAGTGACAACGGCACCAAGTTCAAGAACTACACCTTGGATGAGTTTCTTAGTGATGAGGGGATCAAACATCAATATGCCGCACCTTATACCCCTCAACAAAATGGTGTAGCGGAGAGAAAGAACCGGCATTGATGGACGCGGCAAGGACCATGATTGCGGAATTCAAATCTCCATACAACTTTTGGGCTGAAGCCATCAACACCGCATGCCATGCATCCAATTGGCTCTATCTTCGCAAATGTTTGAACAAGACTCCATATGAGATTATCACCGGTAACAAGCCGAATCTCAAGTACTTCCGAGTGTTCGGGTGTAAGTGTTTCATCCTCAAGAAAGGTGCTCGTTTGTCTAAATTTGAGTCTAGAGCTCATGAGGGCATATTTGTTGGTTATGCTACAAACTCTCATGCTTACCGTGTCCTCAACAAGTCCAATGGACTCATTGAGGAGACGAGTAACATAGAGTTTGATGAGAATAATGGCTGCCAAGTGGAGCAAAGTGGTACTTGTGATGTAGGTGATGAAATTCCTCCTCAAGCCATAAGAAGAATGGGTGTTGGATATATCCTACCCATTGAGGAACCCCTTGTGGCCGAAGGAGAAGGACAATGTTCCACACAAGTGGAACCATCATCAACCCAAGACCCACACGCTTCCGAAGAACAAAGTGAAGGCCCTCATCCGGACGAACAAGGCCAAGTGCAAGATCAATCACAAGATGGTGGGGAGCCACCAAATGATGCACAAGGCCAAGTTCTCTCCTCTGAGCAAGATCAAGATCAAGAGGAAGCTGAAGATCAAGATCAAGCTCTTGACGTCGCTTAAGATGATCAACTCAGTGCTCCTCAATTATCACTTGAAGAGCAATTGGAGCGTCGTGCTGCAAAAATAGCCTCCAGGCTTGCTTCTAGAGAACATCACATGGAGAATATTCTTGGAAGCATCAAAAGGGGGGTAAGCACTCATAGACAATTAGCAAACTATTGTGCTCATTAAGCTTTTGTCTCTTGTGTTGAACCTCAAAAGGTCTATGAGGTGCTCGAAGACCCTGATTGGCTTAATGCCATGCATGAAGAACTCCACAACTTCGAGCGCAACAAAGTGTGGCATCTGGTGCCAAGGCCAAAGGAGAACCATAATGTCATTGGAACCAAGTGGATCTTTAAGAACAAGCAGGATGCTCATGGCATTGTCATTCGCAACAAGGCGCGTCTGGTGGCTCAAGGCTACTCCCAAGTCGAGGGTATCAACTACAGTGAAACCTTTGCCCCCGTTACTCGCCTTGAATCTATCCGTTTGTTGCTTGCCTATGCTTCTCATCATAATTTTAAGCTGCAACAAATGGATGTGAAAAGTGCATTTCTTAATGGTCCTATTAATGAGTTGGTTTATGTCAAACAACCCCCAGGGTTCGAGGATCCTAAGTTCCCCAATCACGTGTATCAAATCGATAAGGCACTCTATGGCCTTAAACAAGCCCCACGTGCGTGGTGTGAGCATCTTACTGAGTTGTTACAAGATCGTGGGTTTGAAATTGGGAAAATCGACCCCACTCTTTTTACCATGAAGGTCAAAGGGGAGTTGTTTGTCTGCCAACTATATGTTGATAATATTATCTTTGGTTCCCCTAACAAAGCTTTCAATGATGAGTTCGCCGCACTCATGACCACACATTTTGAGATGTCCATGATGGGAGAGTTGAAGTACTTCCTTGGGTTTGAGATCAAGCAAAGAAGAGAAGGAATCTTCATCAAACAATCCAAGTATACTCAAGACATGCTCAAGAGGTTTAATCTAAGTGATGTCAAGCCGGCTACTACTCCAATGCCAACCAAGTGCCAACTTGACATTGATCCCAATGGTAAAGCGGTGGATCAAAAGGTATATCGTTCTATGATTGGTTCCTTGCTTTACCTTTGTGCATCTAGACCAAATATTATGTTGAGTGTGGGAATCTGTGCACGGTTTCAAGCCTCACCTAAGGAAAGTCACTTTGTGGCAGTCAAGCGAATCTTTTGATATTTGGCTCATACCCCAAACTTTGGCTTATGGTACCCAAGAGGAGCAAACTTCAACCTTGTAGGTTTCTCTGATTCGGACTGGGCGGGAGACAAAGTGGATAGGAAGTCCACTTCAGGAGGGTGCCAATTCCTTGGTTCCTCTCTGGTAAGTTGGTCTTCCAAAAAGCAAAGTTGTGTGTCTCTCTCGTCCACCGAAGCAGAGTATGTGGCAGCTGGCAGTTGTTGTGCTCAACTTCTATGGATGAGGGAAACTTTAAAGGATTACAGTGTCACTTGTGACAAAGTGCCTCTTTGGTGTGACAATGAAAGTGCCATCAAGATTTCTCTTAACCCGGTGCAACATTTCAAGACGAAGCATATTGAGATTCGGTATCACTTCATCCGGGATCATATTCGGCAAGGAGAAATCGAGCTTCACTATGTCAACACTCATGATAACCTTGCAGATATCTTCACGAAGCCTTTGGATGAAGCGCGAGTTAAGGCATGAGCTAAATATCATTGATTTGAGCAATGTGGCTTGAGCATGTGCACACCCCACCATACTCTTCATATTGTCTAATCTAGGTGTAGGCATGGACATAGGGGGAGTGTTGTTCTCTCAATGAACTCTCCCTCCCTCCATTATGCATAAATTGATCAACTTTTTCACATGCGGCATTTATGATGACACCTGTGTTTCAAAGACGAGCTTTGGTTATAGGCCCAAGGATAATTCTTCGCGGTGCCATGCCATTTGACTCTAACATAGGTGGCTCCGGCCACCGCCCTTGGGCTAAGTTGGTTTCTCTCGTTGGCTTTGCTCTTTGAGTTTTCTTCTTCATACTACAGTGACTAGTTCCATCCTAAGCCTTCTCATGCAAGCCATCTATTCCAAATGTACACAAGTTTGCTATCTTGGAGTGGGATGTTGCCTCCTGGCGGTACAACTGGTGGTACCAGCGGTTCTACCGCTTTACCACCGGGCTGTAGCCCAGCGGTTGTATCGATCTAGAGCTAGCGGTTCTACCTCTGGTACTCTGACCTGTACCCCTGGCCGGTACTACCGGTGTTGGTGAGCGGTTCTACCGCCTCGCGCGGAAGTACCGCCCCAACCACCTGGTAGCATCTGGAGCGGTACTACGGTCCCCGGACCGGTACTACCGGCTGCTGAACAGGGCGGGTATAAATAGCGCGGACCGAAGGGGTTTCGCTGTTTCCCCTTCACTCGTCTGTTCCTGTTGCCCTAGCCGCCGGTTGCTCCGCCCACTGCCCCGAAGCGCCCTCCGGCACTTCGGATCGGTCGGCCCTTCACCGGATCCGCTCCATGGAGGCCGCCTCCTCCTTGATCTCCTCCCATGGATACCGGTATTGCCCTGTTCTTATCCTTTTAGGGTTCTCTTCTTGAATCCTCTTTCTAGGGCAATGCTAGTGTTCCCTCATTTTTGGCTAAATGCTTTGTGGGAGAGATCCTCATCGACTACTTGTGCGTAGTTAGTAATAGACATAGTGCATCTAGTTTTGAGATCGGGTAGGTTCTCTCCTTCAACTCGGCAGATCCGTTCTCAACGGTTCTACCGGTCCCTACCACCGGTACTACCGCTGGACCGGAACTACCGGTTCAATGACCGAAACTATCGGATGCTCTGAATATATATCCTCTGTCTCTATTCTACTTACATACTCGTGAATTATTCTTCTGATCCTGTGTACATTCCTCTCATCTTTGCTGGGTTGCTATGTGTTCTCCATGTGCGTTTGCAGATGGCTCTAGCTCTCGTGCTGGTCAGTTCGCCGAGAAGAAGGCCCGTAGGGGCAAGAGGACAGTAGACAATGCAGAAGATCACGAGGTTGTGGTCCCCTCCAAAACCACTCGCCGGAAAAAGTCAGTTGCTGCCGAGCAGCGTGCAGTGCTTCCTGTGTATAAGTGGAAGCTTCCGGACTGGGAGAAGTTTCGCTTTGAGGATCCTTACACCGTACCACCACCTCCTTGCTGGAATAATCCTCAGTCCCGGAATGAAATGCAAATGTGAATTGTGTCTGAAATCTTCGAGCACCACAAGAACAAGTTCACCCGGATGTGTTCCATTGACCTTGAGCGATGGAGGAACAACCTCAATTACTTTGGAGAGGCTCTGGAGGTATGTGAGGAGTTTGACTTGATCAAGCTCATGGAGCTGCGTTGTGATTTTGATGTGGAGCTTATTCATCAGTTTTATGCTACTGTCCACTTCGGAAGTGACGATTAGCGTCACCTTTCTTTTATGTGACGGGATGAGTTCTTCCGTGTTCCCTGGAGTGCCTTCTGCAATGCTCTAGGCTATGCTGACACAGGTTTGGAGGGTCAAGGTGGTCTCCGTCCTCACGACCGAGCCAACCCCATGGATAAGGTGAAACTTGCTCCTCTGTATATCCCTGGCCGTGGCATTGTGGGTAAATCAAATGATCTTCAGCCAGTCTATGATATACACCGTGTGTTCAGTTGTGTGCTGCTATCTGGTGGATTTGCTTGTGGCCATGAAGACCAAGCGGGGCAAAGGCATCACTTTTGATGTGTCTAAGTGGATGTGGGAGGAGATGTACAACTGTGTCTGGTACCGCAAGGTACCGATCTACGCTCCCTTTGTGATGCGCTTCCTATACTCAGTTTGGGAAGCCCGGAGGCCTGGAGAGCCTCTTGCTACTCCTGATAGGCTCACAGAGCATGAGGTCAAGTTGCTGAGGCAGAAGAAACATGCCGCTCCTCGCTTCCATGCGGGGAATGAGGAGGATACCTTTGCTACCTCGGATGACGAGGACTTTGAGTTGGAGGCGGGGGCCAAGCCCTCTTGGGTGGAGAAGCTGACTGCCAAGGTCAAGAAGACCTTCTGCTTACAAGCCCATATTCAGAAGAAACTCTACAAGGCCCATGTGACTGAGAAGATGGCGCGCTGCAGACAGATTCAGATGATGAAGCATCTCAATGTGCCAGATGTGCAGAGTGGCTCTGAGAAGAGCATCGCTCCTGAGGATAAGTGGTGTCTGGCTAACTGTCAGTGGTCTGATGACTAGCCCACGACGTCTACTGCTCGTGTGACTGAGGATGCTATGGAGATTGAGGCTGAGGCTGCTGAGGATGATGAGGATGCTGAGGACTCTGACGATGATGATTCTGATGACTCCCTGGCGACAGGCGATGAGCTTTACTGAGTCCTGGGGCATTAGTTTCGCTCTTTTCCTTTTTGGTGCTTGATGCCAAAGGGGGAGAGAGTTATTAGGTCACGGGAGTTGCATGGGTTTTCTTGCTATTTTCCTCGTTTTGAACCTTTTATTTCTGTCTTGTGAACTTATCCTATGTTGTGACCTTGTGCATGGTGTGAGGCATGTGTGCCCTTATCTAGTTATCTATGCACTTAATCTTTAGCTCTCTGCAATCATATGCTTTGTTGACTACTTTGTTGGATTGTGGTCGCTGGTTGGTCTATAAAACCTAGGGGGAGCATAGATCCTAGTTTGAGCACTTTTCATTCCAAAAGCAAACTCTAAATAAGTGCTCACACTCAGGGGGAGCTCCGCCTACATTTTATAGATCCCCCGTGCTATTCATGTGGTTGTCATCATTCACCAAAAAGGGGGAGATTGTAAGGGCATCTCTTGCCTAGGGTTTTGGTGATGATGACAATACATGTGTGGACTAATCGTGCATCAAATATTACTCAGGTGTACATTGTGTGGCGCAAGACGGTTAGGCCTTCCCTCTAAAAGGAAAAGATTGAAGACGGATTTTCCGACGCCTTTTGTTTCCCTTGGTCGTAGGAAATCCGTACTATTAAGAGGGAACCCGCATCGGAAGGTATTGGGTGAATCAAGTCACGTACATAGTTACTATGCACCCACTATATTGCCTTCGTTCGAGGAGAGAGAGGTCCCCTTGTTTCTATGTGTCTGTGCATTCTCATCTACTGTGGTAGTACCGCTGTTAGCAGCAGTACCGGTGGCCGGTAGTTTCGGTCAAACCACCGTCCCTAGTACCGCACAAGGGTGATTACCTTCTATACTAGGTGCGGTGGTGGACCGATGGTGGCCCGGAAGTACCAGTGTCCTCTCGACAAACCGATACTACCGGTATTCAGAGCGGTAGTACCGCTTTTGTAGCGACCACGATCCGAATGGACCGAAGTCTCTGTGTTCTGTGTCATCCCTGTATCGGTAATGTTGACACACACAGTACTTGAAGGATTTATAACAGAGTGGCAATCACACACTTATTACATCAAATGTCTCCAATGAGAACTTGTTACAAAAATCTATGGCTTAAGGCCATCTAACAAAATAACAGCGGAAGGCTTGGAAGATAAGTGAGTCCATCAACTCCAACGGCATAGCTGAGTGCATGACAAACGACCTAGCACGTCTTATTCCTCGTCTGAAAAGTCTGCAACGTAATATGTTGCAGCCCGAAAATGGGTCAGCACATGGAATATGCTGGCAAGATAACACAGAGGATGCAAGTAACAGAATAAAGGCTATACTATATGCATATTTGGCTGGTGGAGGCTCTAAGGTTAAAGTTTTTGCGTAAAGCCCATTTTTCCCTACAACAAAGGAATGGATTTTATTTTTAACTATCATGGTGGTTGAAAATCATTAAGAAGGTACCTCCAACTCAATCCCAAATTAATGTAATCATTAACCCAACCAATAAAATTATAGAGTGATGAGATCAACCAATAATTCAAGTATCAGATACTCAAGATGTCCATAACCGGGGACACGGCTAATCATGATCAGTTTGTACACTCTGCAGAGGTTTGTGCACTTTTCCCACAAGACTCGATCGCCTCCGTTTGGTTTCTTGCACTGCATGGTGTTTGAGAAACGGATGACCGAGACACAGTCTTTCCGAAGAGGTCCCCTTAACCGGATAGATAGGCTGGTACACCTACAATCCCTCTACATCTACTAGCCCATCACAGAAAGGTTTCCCACAACTTACTCAACTATTCCAGAGCCCATATTGGCATGTGGCTGTACACGGAAGTTTCTAGCATGAATAGTTTTATGATCCCTTTGAGTGTGGGTGGCATTCCATAGGAAAAATCACACGGAACCCCGGGATTTTCCTAGGACAACACTGGATTCTCCAGGTGCCTTGCAACCAATCCACCCAGATGTGTATTCAAGTAGCCACCTTAAGTTGAATCCTTAATTAACAACTCACATCTGTCATGGATTCCACTCAAACCCAAACCACGTCTACGAGCATATCATAGCAACCTAAGCAAACGTAGAAGTAACTCCCAATGGTTTGAAAATAATGCAAGTAATAGGTTCTACCTCAAACTACTTCCCAGTCCCACAAGTTAGGAGATCGTACTCATGCAATGTGTGAGGGTTTGATCTAATGCATAAAACTGGGTAATAAAAGTATGATGAAAGTGTTACTTGCCTTCCTGACGATTCGCAAAACCTAGAGACTCGTAGTAGCACGCTTCAAAGTCCGGGTATTCTATCGCAAGCAAACAATAGCATACATAGGCAAACAAGCAAAGATGCACAAAAAAAACTCCAAAAGATAAGATCTAACCAGAAAGTTCAACTTAAGAACTCCGGTTTGCAAAAAGAATCAAATCGAAAGAAGCAACGAAACTCAAACAGCGAAAGAAAAAGAGCTCCGGTTACTAATTGATCTAAATTCAAATTTTACTGTAGCCAAAACTTGGTTCAACTGGGTGTCGAGACGAAGATCTAGGATTTTGAATCACCTGATTCCGACTCTCGAGCGAAAATAAAAAACGAAAAACAAGATCAGGGCAGAAACCGCGACCGAAATAATCGCGGATAAATACCCCAAAAAGAAAACTGACGAACAGGGTAACGAACGTACGTTCACTGTCTGCGGCTAACGGACGAACATCGTTCGTTAAAACGAACGTACGGACGAACGTCCGCTAAATAACTAAACCGAAGAAAACCGATCTAAACCTAAAAAAACTGATCTAGGGTTTTCCAAAAAAAACCGATCGATTTCTAATGAAAAACCGACGCGGCAGATAACTACCTCAACGGCAGCGGCGGCGGAGGGCGGCGGCTCCGGCGTGCGGCAGCGCTGGCGGCGGCGGCGGCGTGCGACGGCGGCGTGCGGTAGCGGCGACGTGCGGCGGCGCCAGTGGCGGCGGCGGCGAGGGCGGGAGGCAGCGGCGGCGGGAGGCAGGCGGCGGTGTGGCTTAGGGTTCGGTGCTAGCGGGCCGGCGCTATATAAAGGCCAGAGTCCTGGCCTCTTACGGCCCGGAGTCGGTTTGCCTTTTTTTAAAGAGTCCTGACATAGCAAAACTAACGAAAGAAATACTAAACGGACTCCAAAAATCCCGAAATAAATTTTCGCCGTCCTCTAATAATATTTAGGACAAAGTGACCATTTTTCCCGGACCTAAATGCAATTTTGAAAAACACGCATTTTATCTATGCAAATAAAATCGCAAATAAAATCAGAAAAAATACCAAAAGTGATTTTAACATTTTTCCTCCAATATTTCTGTTATTTTGGAGAAGTCATATTATCTCCACTCATATATTTCATTTAGAAATATTTTTAGGAGAGAAAAATAATTAAAACCAACACCGTCCTCGTACCGGTATTCGAGTAAACTCAAATACAGAACGGTAGAATTCCCAACTCTCTCCGTATGTCCTTGAGTTGCTTAGAATTTCGAGGATCGCCATGAAAAAAATGCAAATAAACATGCAATGCAATATGATCTATGTATAACATTCCAAATTGAAAATTTGGGATGTTACAGCTTTAGCAGCCACCACGCACGAGCTACTGCCCTAGCGGTTGTTCCGGCTCTACCACCGCCCCAACTACCGTCCTTGGTTAAAATCTTCTGGACTCAAAGCGGTAGTTGACCAGTGGTGGAGCGGTAGTTCCAGTTTTTTTAGGAAGACCGGTACTACCGTGTGCTACACCGGAAGTACCGCCCTGGTGCCATGACTGCAGTTTTCTTCACACATCGGTAGGTGGGTTGTGCGGAAGTACCGGTCCACTGCATTTTTGCACATAACGGTCGGAATCTTGGGGACCCTATTTAAGGAGGTCCTTCTCCTTCCTCCCACCCACCTCTTGCCCCTCTCTCTCCTCCATTAATGCCATTAAAGCTTTCTTGCCCGATCTCTCTCCCTAGCGACCCAAACTTGTTGATTTGCTAGGAATTGAAGGAGGAGACCTAGATCTACACTTTCACCAAAGGAAACTTGATTCCCCCATACTTTCTTGTGTGGATTTTGTTACTCTTGGGTGTTTGAGCACCCTAGACGGAAGAGGTCACTCCGGAGCCACATTCCATTGTGGTGAAGCTCCGGGGTTTCGTTGGGAGCCTCCAATTAAGTTGTGGAGAGAGCCCCAACCTTGTTTGTAAAGGTTCGGTTGTCGCCTTCAAGGGTACTACTAGTGGATTCATGGCACCTCGCATTGTGTGAGGGCGTGAGGAGAATACGGTGGCCCTATAGTGGCTTCTTGGGGAGCATTGTGCCTCCACACCGCTCCAACGGAGACGTACTTTCCCTCAAAGGGAAGGAACTTCGATAACACATCCTCGTCTTCACCGGCTCCACTTGTGGTTATTTCTTTCTTTTACTTGTGCAAGCTTTCCTTGCTTATCTTAAGTAGCTTGCTTGTGAGGTTGTTGTCCTTGTTTCCTTGTAGTTGTCATCCTAGTTACTTATCTAGACAACTTACCTTGTTGCTTAATTTAAATTGGTTAGGAAAAGCTAAAAATTGTTAGTTGCCTATTCACCTCCCCCTCTAGTCAACCATATCGATCCTTTCAGTAATTATTTTTGTATAGATGTTTGTGTTGATGTTTTTTAGATGTGTTAGATGAAATCATAGGTTCGTATTGACAACAATGTTTTGGATACGTATGTTGAGGTGTTATTTACATGAAACCATTATATAACCCTATATTGTTTTGGATACATATATTAGGAAGCATAGGCAGTTAGCTAACTTATGTTTATTGTTTAAACTTTGTAGGATGGTTTGGCTTCTCGATGATCACTATGACGCTCCACACCGGGCCTACTTGATGTCAGTGGAGAAGTGGGTAATAATCAAATTGCCTTGTCTTATGAAACTTGTCTTTATTTCAAACACAAATGGCCCATATGTAATGGGAAAAGCTCTCCTTCGCCCGACCGATCACTCGCGTCGCATCCACCGTCTCCGCGTCCGCCGGATCGTTTGTTGATCGGACGAACGACAGCCTCCATGCTTCCGTGTGACGCGCATACGTTTCTGAAACAGATCCATTGTTTCAGTACAGTTATTCTTGCAACTGACCAGCTCTATCGACTCTTGTCTCTGCGAGGTCTAGGGATACGCGGCTGGATTCGGGAGAGCGGCGGCGGTGGGGGCGGGGGCGCAAGGCATTGCACGGTGGCGGGGGGCGGCGGCAGCGCATATCCTCCGCGGTGGCGACGACAACGACGGGTTCGGCGGCGGCCGACATGTATGGAACTGACAACCCCCCTCCTCCTGAACCAGATGCCCCGGAAGACGTGCGGCGGCCGGAAATTAAAGCGGATTTTCCTGCACTGATTGATTTTGTTACCCTGTTCGATTCCTTGAGCATGCATTTGCCCGAAGGAACGAAATGACGTCAGAATTGTAGGCTCCCTTGTGCGGCTGGATTGTGTTCCTCAACTGTTGATGTGATTCTATTGCGGCTGCTGTTCTACTGGACTGTTGATTTGGAGCATCTTGTTCGTCTGGTTTTGCTACCTAACATGGAAGCATAAACGAGCGAACTTGTTCATTTGTTGCATTGGATATGTGTGTTAGGTTGCTGAAATGGTAGTTCAGTTATTTGCTGCTGCAAACTAGCGAACGTGCTATCACCTAGTTTGGAGGTTTTTCTTAGAATCAACTCTAGATCTTGGCAATTTGGATGCAGATTGTTTGATTTTTTACTAAGGAACTGCTAAAAGAAACAAAACATAACCGAAATAGGACCCTCTTAGTTGGCGAACGATTCGCTGGGAGGAGGTCGGCCGGTGGGGATGTAAATGGCCAATAAGTGGCGTCCATAAGTCTCGTTTAGTTAGTTTTAGCTACCTTCATAGTTCATTTTCTTCAAAAAAATAAATAAATGGCATGTCACCATGATGGAGACGATGGCGCGACAAGGAGCAGAGCGGTTGTAGGTAGTTCGGCGGTGTTGTAGGTAGTTCGACGGTGCGACAACGAGTTTCGGGATCGTTTTTTTCTTCAGATTTTATGCTACTGAAAATTTGTGCACTGGAGCGCATAGTTCTGAAAATGCATAGGTGTGTTTCTGAATTTCTGGAGCATGCAGTTTCTGTAGGATCCCCTTGTTTCATTTTTTCTGAAGCTCATAGTTTATGTTGTGATACAAATTTGTGCACTGGATCCCCATCTGATGAAAATTTGTGCACCGGGTCCAATTTGTGTGTTTTTGAATTTCCGGAGCGCGCAGTTTCTGTAGGATCCCCTTTGTTTTATTTTTACTGAAGCTCATAGTTTATATTGTGATGCAGAGTGAACTTAAAGTTGCAGGATGCCATTTTTGTGTTAGTTTATGAATTTTTGCAGCTCATTGTAGCGATGCTCCGATGTAGGGAGATGCTCTCGTCGTCGGCGCCGAGGTGGATGATGTAGATGATATAGCTGGTGTAGATGTGTAGATGTGCAGTAGGGATTTGGATGTTGCAGATCCAGTGTTGCAGAATTGTTGATTTGACTTTCAGAATACGCTGCTGGAGCTCATGCTGTCCCCTTGATGTGTTGTAGCTGATGCTATCCTTTTCTGAATGTTTGTAGCTCAAAACTTTTGTAGCATTTTTACCTGGAAGTTAGTGATGCAGGATTTTGATGTGTTGTAGGGAATTAGTGGTACGGACTTGATGTGTTGCAGGAAACTAGTGATGCAGGATTTTTCTTTTTAGTTCAAAGCTTCTGTAGCTCATGTAGTTATTTACTTTGTAGTTTCGGAGAAACATATATGTAGTTTCAGAGAAGGGAAGGAAACATATATGTAATTTCAGAGAAATTTACCTTTCTGAAACTAGTTTGTTGGTTATGTCTATAGCTTATGTTTCTGAAACTATAGGAATGTTTGTACTGCTAGCTTATAGCACAGTGAACTCAGTTTTTGCTTCTGAAACTACATATATATTTTCTTTGAAATTTCTAGCTCATGTTTATCTGAAATTAGTTGGATCAGCTAATGTTCTTTTAAACCTGCATTTTATCTGCAGATATATATGCGATCTTCAACTTTTTCTTCAATACTTTTCATTCTCTGATGAGTAGATATGCATTGCTGATAGTTTCCATGTTCTCATTTTTGCTCTTGTTTGGCAGCATGCCTATCTTCCAAACTCATTGGTCGGCAAAGCGGCTACGCGAAATATTAATCTTTTCCTTGTTTTTTTGTATTTCTACTTTTTCCATGCTCAGGACACGAGGTTGTTGCTCAATTTCCGAACATTCATAGAACCGAAGCTTTTCAAGCACCCTCAAAACACTCTCAACTCAGCCGAAGAGTTCCATAAACTGCTGAGAAGCTCGTAGAAGATGACAATCAGAACATAAGCTCGCTAGCTTTTTTTTGTGACTTCGTGTGTCCGAAGCATCCATTTATGTAACTAAAAACAACAAGTATCATGCCGGAGCTATCTAGATGTTTTTTGTTGAACTCAAGATTGGAGCATCTATCATGCTGGGCATGTCCTTTTTTCCCCCTTTTTAGTTTGTTTTGAAATGCTGGAGCATCATCCATGCTGATCCATGCTTACCCATGTGAATGTGAACTAGAGATTGGTGGAGAGTTGGTAATGAAAATGACATGCCTTTTTTGCAGCTTGATATATTTTTGTTTTCATTGGGTTTTTTTGTGCTGAAACAGTGAAATCATACTTCATGTGCCATGTATATTTACTGGGATTATATTGCTGAAACAGTTCATTTTTTAACTGAAACCTTCTTGCATCATCATGTATGTATGTAAATTACCGGAGGGAGGACAAAATGTGCTTAGGAATACTAGGAATATGTCAACATTTGCTGAAAGCATCATTCATGTTCTGGATCAGACCTCAAAAAACTGCTCAAAACACAAGATGTTTCAAGTACTAGAAACATGTTTTGTCGTAACATGAAAACAAAAATATTGTAAGGAGGAAAAAATGAAGAAAACAACAAATTCAAAACTATTTTCAAGATACAAAATGTGAACTTTTCTTGTCTGTTTTCTTGCAGGATAGTGCTCTGTTTTCAGGCACACATAGGTATCAATTACAGGATAGTGCCCTTGGACATAGCTCCCTTCCCCTTTAGTCGTAGCTTCCTGAAATGAGGCATAATTTTTTATTTTATTAAAATATAGCAGGTGTTGGGCATCGGTCACTTTTTCATCTACAAGGCATCAAGAGTTATATTGTTGTTTCAGAATTTTTAGAATTGCTGGAATTTCAGTATTTCATCTACAACGCATCAGCAGATATATGGCCTAGATAAATACATGGCATAGTCACATACATGGTATCAACAGTTGTATTTTGTTGTTTCAGAAATTCATGCAATCCATGCCATTCATAAACAAAATTGAAACAAAAGACAACAACTAGCTATGTGTTTCTTCTGTTGATAAACAACAAAAATGAGATGTTTCAGATACATGTTGCGCAGATACAAGAAGGAGGCAGGGGTTTAGGGTTGTGCCTTGGCTTCACCCACATAATTCTGAAACTTTATTTATAGCTGCCACACACATGAATCAAACACCCGCTTCTGATAAATAGGATCTACAACAATTACAGTGACACGCAGCTCAGGATTCAGATTCAGAAACCTACCCAGCTGCCCTGATTTGATCTTGTCGAAGTAGTTTCAGGAAACACAACCGGGGAGGGGGTTGTGAACTAGGACCAGATCGCGGCGGAAGCCCCCCGGCGGCGGTCGGACCTGAGAATGACGGCCACGGCTGTTCTCGAAGCAGGGGGCCACGGCTTGCTCGATCTGCGTCGGATCCCAGTGTGCGCGGCGCGATGTGGTGCGCCATTGTGTTGCAGGATTTGTCGTCGACAGAAGCGTTTTTGTGGTGGCGGGGGCTGGCGCCACGCTGCGTGCAGGTGTGTCTCGACGACGAACATGGTTTTTTGTTTCTGAAACAGTGCGGTTGCTGCAGGAATAGTCACACGTGCGGTAGTTGGATCGGAAGGTTGTTGGCGCGCGTATCAGACGGTGGTACAGGCGGCGGATGTTTTCAAAACATCCGTCGGCCGACGCGTAGCGGCCGTCATCTGTAATATTATGATTTGCTTGTTTATAGGAGCTTCAACCTCTGAAGATTGAGTCTCACGGAGTCATTCTCGGTGGGATGCAGTATGACGAGCGGTACACACCGTACATAAGGGAGACATGACTTCTCCCTTTCATTCAGTTGGCCAGCCGTTTGACGCCAACCCTCAATGCTGCAGCAATCACCGCGCTTGTTGATCGTTGGAGGCCGGAGACACACAGTTTCCATCTTCAGACCGGGGAGATGACCGTGACGCTACAGGATATTGCTATGATCGCCGGTCTTCCCCTAGAGGGATATCATCTTTGTATGAGCACAGATTCTGATGGATGGCGCGAGCAAATGCAGGCCCTTATCGGTATGGTGACTCCAGAGCCTCAGGAAACAGTAGGAGACAAGAAGAAGGAAAGAGTCACAGTTGGTGCTCCTTTCACCTGGATTGCATCGAACTTTGGGTGGTGCCATGAGGATGCTGTTGATGATGAGGTTAAGACATATGCTCGTGTCTACATGTGGTATGTTATATCCAAGACTATGTTTGCTGACGACATAGGCAATAATGCTCCATGGATGTGGCTGAAGGCGTTGACCATCTTCGATAGCAAATGGAGTTGGGGTTCGGCGACACTAGCTTACTTATATAGACATGTATGTAGTTGTTTCTTTCCACTACATTGGTATATTCTCAATGCGAATTTCTTGTTAATTCAACCATGTTTTGTTTTATGTGTAGTTGGATGATGCCTGTTGTAGGACCACGAAGGACGGAGGTATTGCTGGTTGTATGCTCGTACTTGTTCGTGTGGAGCTGTGAGCGATTGCTGGTTGGACGACCGAAGACCGTGAACTACCAGGCTTGGGATGACAAAGGTGACCCACTACCGTACCCCACTTGGGCTTACAAGTGGGATATGTTACCAGAGATGACGGATGATCCCTCGCTCATGTACAAGCAGTACACGAGCGAGTTGGACACAATTACGACTGAGCGAGTCAGTTGACATTGCGTCAGTTATTCTCATGCTATTATCGTACCTCGACATCAATGTTGCCTTGTTGTATGTTATGTTGCAGGTGAAATGGAAGCCGTATGGGAATGGGGATACATTTGGTAATCCTCGAGAATTCATGTTGAATCCAATGTGCCTTAGGGATAGGGATCTTTGGCGCATGTGGTGCCCACTCATATGCATCTCGGCGGTTGAGCTTCACATGCCACATCGGGTGTTTTGCCAGTTTGGTTTGTTCCAGGCGCACCCGCCGGAGTGGGAGGATACGGACAAGTTGCTACACGGGTAAGAGAGAATGAACTTTGTGCACTTAGCAAATTCTCGGCGGTTTCGATGGTGATAATATTATGTTTTCTAACATGCAGGTTGGATAGGAGAAAGCAGCGCAGGATCAAGGACTGGGCCAAGCATCACAGGAAGTATGTCATGCATTTCGCGCTTAGTGTGGAGCATGCTAAGGCTTAAAAACGACAAGAGCTTCGTGAGCACTGCCCGACCGCGTTAAACAACTACCTCACATGGTTTCTTACAAATACCCATGTGGAGATATGCAAGCCGGCTTTTAATGAGGAGATTTTAGCTGATCCCACCGTCTTTGATGAGCTAACCCAACACGAGTACAACAAACTTGTTAGGGAAGGCACCCGAGTCCCTTCAGCTCCAGTGATGAACTTTGCGGTAAATACTTCCCATATGTGATAGTTTGCCCTATTCACATAGTTATTTGCCTAACACGTTAATGTCGTCTCTATAAATAGCGTACCCAGATCAAAAAAGTAGCTGATGAGAGTCAGAATATTCTGTAGACAACCCCGGTTGGAAAAGGTGATGCAGAAGGTGCACTTCGAGCATTCATTAAGGTACACATCTCTTTCAATTGTCCATGCTTTTTTTGTCTTGCCACGTTCAATATCTCATTCATTTGTACATGTTGTAGCGTCAGGGCCAAAGGTTAAGGCGGTTATCGAACCTTGTCGGTTGTCGTGACCTCGAATATGTATCACCTGAGCGGTCTAGGTCGGCTACACCATCAGATCCCACTTCTGACAATGGGGCTCCTTTGGAGGACGAGAATGTGGGTGTGGTCACCCAAGAGGTATGCCAAAAACATATATTCTATTCGTTTGTTGATGCATTGCTAACTTCCTCCTGACGTGCAGTCTTTTCCATGTGGTTTGTTTTCATTATAGGTTGATGATGACATGATATTGAAGAACTTTCAAGTTCGGTCAGCATACATGTTAAAGCTTAGGAGGGGAATCAATAAATACACACCCGAAGATTTCACTGAAAATGGAAAGAGGGCGGTCGATACTTCGCGGATGGCGGTCTTGGATGACTACGTAGACGACGAGGTGGATGTGGACGAACCTAAACCTGAGCCTGAGCCTGAGCCGGTTCCTCGTCGTAAGAAGAAGAAGAAGATATCCGTCAGGAGGGGGGAGGAGCCAATAAGCGCGGAAGGAACCAGTCGTCATCCTCTATTTGTTATGTAACTCGCCTAGTGGGCGTTTTCTTATGTTGAACTTGTTATGTCGTTGAACTTGAAGTGATGGTAGCTCTTAGTAATTTTGAACTTGAAGTGGTTGTATCTCTTAATAATGTTGAACTTGAAGTGATGGTCACTCTTAGTAATGTTTTTCTGTGATACAAGTAGGGATGGCAATGGGGACAATCCCGTATGGGGATACCTACAACATCCCCATCCCCATCTATTCCCTATCATCCCATCCCCATCCCCGTTTACATGACTGTGGATGAAATTTCCCCATACCCATGCCCCACTGGGGAACGGGGCCCCATTAAGGTCCCCATCCCCACAAACAAGTACTCATATACATAATATGACACCCTATAATAAACATACATAAATGGTGTTGTCCTTGTCCTGCTAATGCATATCTAGGTCGTACTAATTGCTTGGTCATGGTGGCAGCTGAGGTAAGGATGTGAGATAGGTTTAAGGTTTTTTTGCAGAGCTTTTTGTTTTGTTTTTGCAAGTTTGTTTATGAATATTTTAAGGTTGACTGCAGTGTCACAGTTACTAACTGGGTCCCCGATGGGTATTGGGTCTGGGAAATAGGATATCTTCCCCATCCCCGTTGTACCCTATGGGCAATAAATTAGTTTGGTAAATATCCCCATGGGGAAGTTTTTCGCCCATCCCCATCCCCTAATAGATGAAATGCCCATGGGTTTGGCGGGTATGGGGCCCCGTTGCCATCCCTAGATACAAGTATATGTATAACTATTGAAAATGTGCCTGAAATGTATGCAACACTGCATCTTTACTTCTGCGGGTAACAGAGCCATGGCGCCTAAGGCCAAGGCGCCACATCTAACAGTGCAGCGCCTAGCCCAGAGGCGCCACACTACACTGTGCAACGCCTACTTGCTAGGCATTGTAGGTCCGCAAAGATGTTCCGTGGGAGCAACAGAAGGTTTTCTCCCAGTTTGAGGTCAAGAAAATTTGCTAAGTGTTGGTGCGACGTCTAGCACGGTGCAACGCCCTGACTTAGGCGTTGCACTGACTGATGTGGCGCCTCCGTGCTAGGCGCCACACCAGCACTTCGCAATTTTTCCTGCCTTCAAACTGGGTGAAAACCTTCTATTGCCTTATGTAAAGCCACGCGTCCCTTTCACGACGAGGACGCTAGGACAAGCACGAATAGAAAAAGGGCTGTTAGTGGCGCACCTATTTTGGCTATTAATGGCGCACTATAGGTGCGTCACTATTATCACGCCATTAGTAACTGTTAGTAATGGCGCACATTTGGTGCGCCAGGTGCACCATTACTATGCCTAGGAGAGAGACAAAGAAAAAGTGAAGGAGAGAGACAAAGAAAAAGTGAAGGACTCGGCTCTCATGCAAGAGTCAGGCTCTGTGTGTGCTCCTAGGCAAAATCATTTAATAAGAACAAAGAGATAGAGAGAAAGGAAAAAAAATTGTGGGCTTATAGCCAACCTTATAGCCAATTCTATTGTATGAGTAATTAATATTACTAACTCTTGATGACATGGCATGTTTATATAGCCAGCAGTTGGCTATATTATTAACCATGCTCTAATGGCGCACCACATAGAAGTGCGCCATTACTAACAAATCTCGCGTCGCTATGGCTTAATCTCGGGTCAATATGCTTAATCTCAAGTCAAATCGCACTCTGTGGTCAAACTTCCCACAAGGTCACCTATCCTCACACTACTCCAGCCCAGGCACGCTTAACGTCTCAGTTCTATCCAACCCCAGCACCAGCTCACTTAACACACACTTGTTGATATATCTATCATATCAATCCAATTAAACCTTGTTGATGTCTAGGACTTTGTTCATGTTCATGAGTGTGATGAAATTTTGAAAAAAATATTTCAAACTTCCCGGTCATATTACGTATCATATTTTGAACATTCTTTCCAAAAAAAATCAAAACCAAATTTTTTCTCTTTTACTAGTGGCGCACCTAGCAAATGGTGCGCCATTACTAAGTTTGAATTTTTTCCATTTTTCCCACCTCTAGATCTTAAAAGCCCTGTAACTTTTATTCTGCTAGGTTTTTGGGGATTCTAAAAATCTTCAACGGGGTTCCCCGTGGTTGAATTCGGATGTAACTTTTTGAGTAGATGATTTTTCATATAAAAGTTTTTAATCCGAGTTCGTATGCAAAAGTTATGCCCATTTTACTAAATTCCAGAGAGATTTTGCAAATAAAGTCGAAATTTATATTTGTAAATTTTCCCAACAACTAGACCACATATCACATGGGAAACTTATTTTCTTTTATCTTTTTGACATTTCCATCATTTTCTTTTTTTAACTGAAAAGGCAGTCCACGGGGGGTGCATTTGGTAAGTTAGTAATGAGGCACCTTCATAAAGTCTGCCATTACTATGTGTATGACTTGGTCAAACCTTGGTCAAAGTTAGTAATGACGCACTTTGTATAGGTGCGCCATTACTAAGTTTGACATAGTAATGACACACCTATGCAAAGTGCGCCATTACTAAATTTGACCAAGGTTTGACCCAGTCATACACATAGTTATGACGCACTTTGTAAAAGTGCGCCATTACCATGTCAACTTAATAATGACACACCTATACAAAGTGCGCCATTACTATGTGTATGGCTGGGTCAAACCTTGGTCAAACTTAGTAATGGCGTGCACCTACACATGGTGCGCCATTACTATATAGCAGTGGCGCACCACATACATGGTGCGCCATTAATGTCTATATTAGCTATAACCGTTTTTCTAGTAGTGAAGTAGGTACATGCATGCGTGTACATGTCGTGGTAGGGAATGGGAGAACGAACTAAGTTGATAAGGCCAACTCCATCGCGCGACCCCAAACGGAGGTCTGCTTTGCCCAGATTCTGTCCGTTCGGGTAGGGCGATGGGGTCGTGTTCGGGCCTGTCCTGGGATGCGGTGGCCGTGCGCTCAGCGCGCGGCCGCATCCGTTTGCCCCATCTTGTCCGCGTCCTTCCTAAAAAAACAATGTTTCAAATACCAGTGGCCCTATTTCAGGCCAACGGCCTAATTCACGCCACCGGCAACAGATCCAGTGGCCTACACGTTGTCGCCGGCAACACAACCAGCACCCTACACGTCGTCGCCGACAACACAACCAGCGGCCGGCAACACAGCCAGCCTCCAAAATGAATAGTTTTTCTCGCCGGCAACACACCCAGCGGCCGGCGACATAGTCAGCCTCCAAAATAAATGTGGTTCTCGCCGGCTCATAGCCAGCGGCCCAGCGGGCGGGCGACACCCATGCTAGCCTCCAAAAAAAGAACGGCCACGGCTGATCGGACGACCTAGTTCAGGCCGTTGGCGTCGAACATCTCCTTCCGCCTGGCCTCGAATCAGCTCATTGTCTTCTCGCTCATCTTGGTCATGTCCATGATCATGATCGCAAGGGCCACCTCATTTGCTTTGGTTGCGGCATTGGTGGCCTCAATGTCGAGCTTCCTCCTCTTGGCCACCTCCTCCATCTCTACCTTCTTCCTTTGAAGCTCTAGGTATTGCTTCATTTGCTCGTCCTTGCTTTATCGCTTCTTCTCGTCCCTCAAGTTCTTTTGATACATCATGCCATGCAAAGTGTCATGCAAGGCCATGGATGAGGCATCACGTATGTCGTCCACCTTGGAGTTGGTCTTGCCCCTCGACCTCTTCAATGCCTCGCCATCTCCACCTCCCGTGAATGCGGCCGTCTTCTTGCCTCTCTTCCTTTGCAGTTCACGATATTGATCCTTGAACTTGGGGCAATTGTTGATGATCGTCCAACAATGTGTAAGAGTGAATGGCTTGTCATTGTGCCGGGCCTTGAATGCTTCCAAATAATGAAATGCCTACACCACATGATCAACAACAATTGAACATGCAAACATATACAAGGCCAAAGTATCATGGCTGTAGCAAGGAAATGACTAGGATGAGGAGAGCATACCATGTCCCCAACGCCTAGACCAATCACGGGTCGTGCTTCAATGCTCTCAAATATGGCGCAATACTTTTTGCACTCTTGTTGGATGAACAACCACCTCTTTTGAATCGAGGTGATGCCACGGTTGCTTGTAATTTGGTAGGGCTCAAACATCTTCCTTTCATGGAATGTTTTGTGGACTCTCGTCCAAAAAACAATGCCCTTTTTTTGCGTGTTGGTCCTCGAATCTTGGCTAATCTCCATCCAACATTGGAAAATCAACTTGTCCTCATCATGGGTATATGAACCCGTGCGAATGCTCTTCCTCCTCTTTTGTGCTTCCGCTCTTTGGGTGAGCTCGTCGATGAACAATGGCTTGCCCGAAATATCAATATCAATGACTTCTTCTTCATCACCATCACCTTCGACGTAGATGTCATCATCTTCATGCCACGAATCACCATGGTCGTAGTCAGCACAGTCATCGGCCTCTTCATGGGCAACGAACTGGGCGCGGCCATCCTGACTTTGGGTCTCGTCGGGGTTGTAGGCACGGCCCTGCCCACCCTCGTAGATCACATCCTCCATGAACTGGTTGTAGAAGGGGTCGTCGATCGGTGGCGTTGGTGTTGGCATTCAGTCGAACAAGACGTGGGGGGACGACATGGTGCCCATAAACGCTGGCCATGCTTGCTTTCTTTGCATCTCCACGGACGGCCGGCCGCCGTTGCTGGACCCAGGCGTGACGTTGAGGTCGATGACGGCCGAGGGGCGCGGGGTGGACGGAGCGATCACGCCAACGTCCGGCGAGAAACGGGTCTGCCCGTCGTGCCTTGGCGGGGGAAAGCCGAGCGGCATAGGTGTGGTCCGCGACGTCGGCGACTGGCAGTGCGGAGGCCGGGCGACCGACGAGCCTGTGCTCACCAGGCCGATGGCCGCTGCAGGGAAACCAGCCGGACGGCAAACGCCAAGGATGAGTGTCGGAGATATTGACTACGGGTGTCTTCATCGACCACCCATGACGTTTCAAGACAAATAAGGGCCGCCTGTCATCCTCTGGCCGCCTGTGCATTGGGCCGCCTCCTGGGGCTGCCACGCCCAGGAGCCGACTGCCAACAGGCAGCGGAGCTCTAATAGGCGGTAGCCTAGCGGCTTGCATCTGGAAGACGGCCCCATACCTCCCCCTAGGGGTGTGCGCTGGAGATCCGCGACGAGACTAAGGCATGGCTACAGTTAAGCCTGTCCCTAAAGAATCCACAGAAGCGTGGCTACAGTGAGAGTGTACCCTACGGACGCTCCCTGATCGGCGTGTCACTATAGCCATGTTATCAATGACCTAGCCTTGGTCAGAGGAAACCATGATCCCACTACCCGAAGGCGGAGTGGCCAGCACGCGGTAGGCCCCACCCGTCAGAGATCCACCCAGAAGCGACCGGCCTTTGGCAGGCAGCCTGGGGGACGGGCCGCCCTGTAGCAGGCGGCTGACCGTCCCCTAGGAGTCGAAACCCCATCAAGATGACAAGACGGGATGTGGTGGCAGTGTACGACCTAGAGGCGGTGGCACTGTAGTCAGTCCCCTCCTGACAATGCTTCCGTTAGCAGAAGGACGCCAATAGTGAAAGACAATCATGCAGGCCCATAGATGACGGGGCCCAGCAGCCGGTGGAGAAGCCGGCGCCCAGAGACATTGACGATCGGGGACCACCCTGCCCAGATTACCATTGTGCCCCTGGGGGAAAGCCTATATAAACCCCCCAGGGTCCTCCATGCAGGGGGTTGGACCTCGAGAGAGACACACGAAGAGAGAGAGACACCGATAGGAAAAACCCTAGCGATCACTCCCGTTCCCTAGAGAGAAGGTAGAGAGCTAGCCTTGCCCTTCTTCCTCCTCTAGACGACACAGCTCAGGGAGCAACCTTGTAGCTACCATATTGATATTAGTCATGACGCGGAGCCCCCGCAGAGCAGGACTAGGGGTGTTATCTCCACGGAGAGCCCCGAACCTGGATAAGATTCGTAGGCGTCCTAAGTATCGCCTTATCCCGCTTCCAGGGCCCGGCGACGTACTCTTGTCCCCATGCATGATAAGCCATCCTTTGGCATATGTCGCACCAAAACCCCGACATTTGGCGCCCACCATGGGGCAAGGTGCACCGTCGTCCGGAAACATGTTCTGGACGGGAACTTTGTTCCTCCCTGGCGAGCACAACCAGCCCGGCACGCCCAGTGGCGTGGATGCCGGGATGCTTTGCGGCGCTGACGCCGCATGCACCGCGAGCAAGCTCGTCGATCTTCTTGGCGAGGTCCACCTCCACGCCGTGCCCTCTCCGATCGCAGAATCAGTCGGCTCGGAGAGCTGCCTCGTCGACCTCCTCGACAAGCTGCACATTGTCGACGAGCGCGCCTCCGACTTGGAGTCCATTGGCTCCTCTGATCCACCCGTCAACATGATCGTCGACCTCGACACGGCGTCCGCCAACTCCTTCCCCGACCACGTGGTGGTCATTGATGATCCCCTCCCTCCTGTGACCCGCGACACTAGCGTCAGCACCGTCACGGAGGTGCTGGCCGCCAGCCACGACGAGCCTTCCAGCGAGTCCGGCCAGGACCCGTTACAGGCCGCAATGCGGACTCTTTCTGCTCCTATCGCCGCGGGGACAGACGGCGTGGCGCTGGAAGCACTCCGTGTCTCGCTCCTCGACAACGCCAACAAGTTAGCCGCCTCCCGGCGCCTCACCGAAGCCTACCGCCGCGAGATCGACCGTGCCATAGGCGGAACGCCGGCTACTGGCGAGCCCAACCGAGCCGGCGCCGTCCGTGAATGAGGCGGGGCCCTTGCCAGCATGCCGGGGGCCCCACGACCGGTGTACGCCACCCCATTGGAAAACCTAAGGGCTGCCCAGGCGGCAGTTGACGAGCTAAACCATTTGGAAGGAGATGAGCTTCGATGCATGACACATCGCGTCCAACAGCTCCTCGACATGGCTGCCGAACAGCAGGAGGCCCGCCGCCGGGCTATGGAGGCCAACGCGCAAGCAGACAACCGTCCACTTAGGCGGGGGCAAGGGGCCAGATCCCGTTCGCCAATAGTCGGCGCTCGCAGTCGGTGCGACTCAGAGCCCGCTGCCAGCCGCAGCCGGCAGACCAGCATCACCATCGAGCGCGATCAAGACGACCGCCCAAGGGCTGTAGAGCAGCGAAACGAGCGCTCGCCTCTCCCTCGCTGGGAGAGGCGTGTATCCCCACCGCCCGTCGGCCATCCGTCCCTCGGAGGCCGCTTGGGCTGCCGCGAGGGAGTTGGGGAGAACGATGCCCGCCACCGCCTTGATCGGCTGGCCCGGTCCCAGGTGGTCGAGGAAGAAGACGCACTCGGCCCGGCTTGTTTTGGCCCCCGCATCCGTGACGAGCCTTTCCCCAAAGGTTTCTCACTTCCCCGTGACACTCCCAAGTACAATGCGTCCGTTAAGCCAGAGGACTGGCTGGTGGTTTACTCCACAGCCGTCAGCATAGCCACCGGCAACAAGCGCGTCGCGGTGAAGTATGTACCACTCATGCTCCAGGGCATGGCCCGGACATGGTTAAACATCCTCAAGCCCAAGAGCATCAACAACTGGCTGGACTTCACCGACGTCTTCACTCACAACTTCACCAGCACCTACAAGCGGCCGCCCAAGCCACGACAGCTCTCCCTATGTGTCCAAGGTCCGAACGAGTCCGCTCGTGACTACCTGACGCGTTGGGCCGGGCTGCGCAATTCCTTTGAAGGGGTGCATGAGGTGCAAGCCATCGAGTACTTCATTGCCGGGTGCAGAGAAGGCACTTTACTCAAGCACAAGCTCCTCTGCGACGAGCCCACCACACTGGACGAGCTGTTAAGCATAGCGGACAAGTACGCCACGACGGATTCTTCCATGAAGTCCGAGCTGCACGTGGATGCTTCCGAAAAGATGGATCCACAGGCTCCTAGGACGCCGGCTGGCGAGTCCAGTCGGTGCCAACAGCAGGCAAACAACAAGCGCAAAGCCCCCCCCCCCCGCTGGCTTCCAACAGCCGGCTGGTGGCAGCAGTTGAAGGCGAGCAGCCAGAAGTTCAAGCCGGTCCCAAGCGCCAGAAGGACGGTAAGCCGGCCTGGCAGCCTGCTTTCTCCTTTGAGCAAGCCCTGGATGCCCCTTGCTAGTTCCATACCGGTGCGAAGCCATCCAACCACGTCACACGAAAGTGCCACTAGCTCACTCGGATCGCCAGAGGCGAAGCTCTGCCCCCGCCGCTTGCTGGGCAGGCGACTCCGCCTCCAAGGCCACCGGCTCCTCGTCCAGGCGGCCAGGTCCAGGACGAATTCCCAGAAGAGAACAGAGCCTATGTCGTCTTCACGAGCCAGGTGGACGATAGGCACAGCCGGCGTCAGCAGCATAGAGAAGTTAATGCCGTTGCCACAAAAGTCCCATAATTTATGCATTGGTCCGAGAAGCCCATCAGCTGGAGCCGCGAAGATCATTCGGCCGTCATGCCTTCACCAGGCGCCTATGCCATGGTTCTAGATGCAACTTTCTCCACCGAAGGCGGGCCTGTCGTTTCTCCCAAGTGCTGATAGACGACGGCAGCAGCATCAACATCATGTACCGAGACACCATGGAAAAGTTGGGAATCAAAGAGAAGAAGCTTCAGCCTACCCGGACCGTGTTCCACGACATCATCCCCGGCCTCTCTTGCTCACCAATCGGCAAGGTCAAGATTCATGTCCTGTTTGGTGACAAGAAGCATTTTCGACGGGAGCCGATTTGGTTTGAGGTGGTGAATCTGGAAAGCCCTTATCATGTGATATTGGGTCAGCTAGCCCTCGCTAAATTCATGGCGGTACCCCATTATGCCTACCTCAAGATGAAGATGCCGGGCCCCAAAGGAATAATCACCAAAGTCGGGGACTATGAGAAGTCCATCGCATATACCACTGCCAGCAGCCGGTTGGCCGAGTCCCTTGTCATAGCTGAAGAGAAGCGCCGCCTTGATTGGTTGGTGGCAATGGCTGGCGAGCAGCCGGACATACCATCCGATCCCATGGAGGCAGATCCCCAAGGCTCATTCCAGCCGGCCAAAGAAACCAAGAAGATTGCTTTGGACCCGTCACACCCAGAGCGATTTGCTGTCATAGAGTCGAACGTAGACAACAAATAGGAAAGCGAGCTCGTCGATTCCCTCCGTGAGAATCGGGACATCTTTGCATGGTCCCCCAAGGACAAGGCGGGTGTCCCGATGGATTTCGCCGAGCACAATCTACACGTAAGAGAAGACGCGAAGCCGGTCAGGCAGCCACTTCACCGCCTGTCAGAAGAAAAAAGAAGAGTTGTTGGAGAAGAAGTCGCCCGCCTGCTAGCAGACGGCTTCATTATGGAGGTGTTCTACCCAGAGTGGCTCTCCAACCCTGTCCTGGTGCTGAGGAAGAACAACAAGTGGTGCATGTGCATTGACTACACCAGCCTTAACAAAGCTTGCCCTAAAGATCTGTTTGCTCTGCCGCGAATAGATCAAGTGATTGACTCCACAGCCAGATGCGAGCTGCTGTCATTCCTTGATGCTTATTCCGGGTACCACCAGATCAAACTAGATCCGGCTGACCGCCTGAAGACCGCCTTCCTCACGCCATTTGGAGCCTTTTGCTACGTGACTATGACGTTCGGCTCGAGAAATGCCAGCGCCACCTTTCAGCGTTGCATGCAGAAGTGTCTCCTCAAGCAACTTGGCAGAAACACCCACGTTTACGTGGACGATATCATGGTGAAGACGGAGAAGCGAGGAACTCTCCTAGAGGACCTCCAAGAGACCTTCAAAAACCTGCGCCGCTTTCAGATCATGCTAAACCCGGAGAAATGCGTCTTCGGGGTACCAGCAGGCCAGCTCCTTGGCTTCCTGGTGTCTGAACGCGGCATCGAGTGCAACCCAGAAAGGATCAAGGCCATCGAGAGGATGGAGAGGCCAACTCGCATACGAGACGTCCAGAAGTTTACTGGGTGCTTGGCACCGCTCAGCCGATTCATCAGTCAGCTGGGCGAGAAGGCACTCCCCTTGTACCAGTTGATGAAAAAGCCACCTGCTTCGAGTGGAATGACAAGGTGGACGAAGCCTTCCACCACCTCCAGAAAGTGTTGTCCACGCGGCCTGTCCTGGCGGCGCCAATAGACAAGGAACCCATGTTCCTTTACATAGCCGCCACCAGCCGGGTGGTCATCACTGTGATTGTGGTCGAGCGCCCAGAGGACGGCAGAGCCTTGCATGTCCAAAGGCTGGTCTATTACTTGAGCGAGGTGCTGTCAGCTTCCAAGCAGAATTATCTTCATTACCAGAAGATGTGCTATGGCCTGTACTTTGCCGCCAAGAAACTCAAGCAGTACTTCCAAGAGCACCCGATCACGGTCGTATGCATGGCCCCGCTTGCTGAGATCATGGGAAACAGAGATGCTTCAGGCCGAGTGGCGAAGTGGGCTATTGAGCTGGCCCCCTTCACCATCTTCTACCAGCCCCGCACCACCATCAAGTCACAAGCAGTAGCCGACTTCCTCGTCGACTGGGCCGAGACCCAGTACCTGCCGCCTGCTCCAGATTCAACCCATTGGCGGATGCACTTTGATGGATTAAAGATGCGCACTGGCTTGGGAGCCGGCATCATCCTTACCTCCCCCAACGGTGACAAGCTCAAGTACACATTGCAAATCCACTTTGCCGCCTCCAACAACGTGGCCGAGTACGAGGCGCTTATTCACAGGCTCTGGATGGCCAAAGAGATTGGCATCCGCTGAGTGTTGTGCTATGGTGACTCGGACTCAGTGGTCCAATAGCCGTCTAGTGATTGAGACGCCAAAGATGCAAACATGGCAAGTTACCGCTTCCTGGTCCAGCAGATCAGTGGGCACTTTGACGGTTGCGAGTTCCTCCACATACCATGAGCTGACAACGATCAAGCCGACGCCTTGGCACGAATTGGATCAACTCGGCAAGCAATACCGACCGGTGTGTCCCTCCAATGCTTGTGCAAGCCGTCTATCCAGCCGTCACCACAATCAGAATCAATCTTCATGCCAGCCAACCCTGGAGTTGATGGCCCAAAAACCTCAGCAGTCGGCCCGGGGACTGTTGCACCAACACCGGCCCGGGGACTTCAGAACCTGGCCCGGGGACTGCTGCGGCCGGCTCCGGAGCTCCAACAGGCGGCCAAGGAACTGCAGCGCCAACAGGCGGCCAAGGGACTGCTGCACCAGCACCTAGCCTGGGGATTGCAGAACCCGGCTCGGGGACTGCTGCAGCCGGCCCGGGGACTTCAAGAGCACAGCATGCGGAAGCCAGCTCTGGCCCTCCATCTCTCGGCCCAACCACCCTGGTTTCAGTGACAGAAGTAACAGGAGTCACAGCACCATCATGGGCACAACCAATCCTCAATTTTTTGCTCAGAAGAGAGTTGCCAGCAAATGATACCTTGGCACGGCAAGTTCAGCGCAGAGCTTCAACATATACAATAGTAAACGAAGAGCTCGACAGATGCGGCGCAACCGGCGTCTTCCAGCGCTCCATAGAAGTAGAAAAGGGCCTTGCCATTTTGAGAGATATTCATCAAGGCGAATGCGACCACCATGCGGCCTCAAGAGCCCTCGTCGCCAAAGCTTTCCGCCACGGTTTCTTCTGGCCGACTGCATTGGACGATGTCAAAGACCTAGTCAAGAAATGCAATGGTTGTCAGCGCTTCAGCTCCAAGCAATATCTGTCGGCTTCTGCACTCAAGACCATTCCGATCACATGGCCATTTGCAGTTTGGGGACTGGACATGGTGGGCCCTTTCAAGACGGCATGCTGCGGCATGACTCACTTGCTCGTTGCTATGGACAAGTTCACCAAGTGGATCGAGGCGAAGCCAATCAAGAAACTCAACGGCCCAACTGCCGTGACCTTTATTGCTGACATCACAGTCCGGTATGGCATAACACACAACATCATCGCCGACAACGGCACAAACTTTGCCAAAGGAGCATTGGCCCGTTTTTGCGCAACACAGGGCATTCGACTGGACTTAGTGTCCGTTGCTCACCCGCTCTCAAATGGCCAGGTTGAGCGTGCAAAGGGTCTCATCTTGTCCGGCATCAAGCCCCGGCTGGTCGAGCCCTTGGAATGATCGGCCGGCTGCTGGATTGAGGAGTTTACGTCTCTCCTCTGGAGCCTCAGAACGACTCCGAACAAATCAATCGGCTTCACTCCCTTCTTCCTCGTCTATGGGACCGAGGTCGTCATCCCAACAGATGTTGAGTTTGACTTGCCTCGTGTCACCATGTACACAGGAGCCGAAGCAAAAGAAGCACGAGAAGACGGCGTCGACCTGCTGGAGGAGGCCCGGCTGGTAGCACTCCCCCGATCCGCCATCTACCAGTAGACTCTCCGTTGCTATCACAGCCGGCGAGTCAGGCCGAGATCCTTTCGCGAGGGGGACCTTGTGCTCTGGCTGATCCAGCGAACAGCCGGCCAGCACAAGCTCTCATCCCCTTGGGAAGGGCCATTCATCATCAGCAAGGTACTAGGAAATGATGCCTACTACCTTATCAACGCGCAGAAGCCAAGAGCACGCAAAAGAGATGACTCGGGCAAGGAGTTAGAGCGCCCGTGGAACGCAAATCTCCTTTGCCGATTTTACAGCTAAAAGCAGTATGTATCGTACTATCTACTGTATTTTGAGAAACAACGGGATCCCCGAGGAGCACTCGGGGACTACCCCTCCCTTTATCTATATGATAAGTTTTATGCTTGTGAATGTGTTATTTTCATTCCTTCGCCCGGCACCGGGACCAAACAGACGGCCCGAGGGCTTGCCGCCTGGCCCTATGTTTAATTATTTTTCTCAAACAATCGGACAAGTAATGTGCCGGCATCCAAGCCCTCTCCCACCTAAAGGTCACGGACTCGCAGAACGCGGCTGTCTGACTGGTGGGAGTCAAAGGCAGGAAGTGGTGCCCACATGAAAAATGGCTAAAGAAAAATATATATAGGGTAAGACGGCCCTTGAGACAAGTTGGCCGGCTGCCGAGCAGCCAGCTAGCCCGGTTCTAGCTTATCTAAACCGCGTTCCAGAGGGCGGGATACTTGCCTATCCAGAAAACAACAAAGTACCTGACCCAGCCACAGACCACAGAGTACCTGCCTGGATGGCAGTGTTGGAAATATGCCCTAGAGGCAATAATAAATTGGTTATTATTATATTTCCTTGTTCATGATAATCGTTTATTATCCGTGCTAGAATTGTATTGATAGGAAACTAAGATACATGTGTGGATACATAGACAACACCGTGTCCCTAGTGAGCCTCTACTAGACTAGCTCGTTGATCAAAGATGGCTACGGTTTCCTAGCCATAGACATGAGTTGTCATTTGATAACGGGATCACATCATTAGGAGAATGATGTGATGGACAAGACCCAAACGATAAACGTAGCATATGATCGTGTCAGTTTATTGCTATTGTTTTCTGCATGTCAAGTATATGTTCCTACGACCATGAGATCATGCAACTCACTGACACCGGAAGAGTACCTTGTGTGTACCCAACATCACAACGTAACTGGGTGACTATAAAGGTGCTCTACAGGTATCTCCGAGGGTGTCTGTTTAGTTGGCATGGATCAAGACTGGGATTTGTCACTCCGTATGACGGAGAGGTATCTCAGGGCCCACTCGGTAATACAACATCACAATGAGCTTGCAAGCAATGTGACCAATGAGTTGATCACGGGATCTTGTATTACGGAACGAGTAAAGAGACTTGCCGGTAACGAGATTGAACCAGGTATAGAGATACCGATGATCGAATCTCGGGCAAGTAACATACCGACAGACAAAGGGAACTATATACGGGATTGTCTGAATCCTTGACATCGAGGTTCAATCGATAAGATCTTCGTAGAATATGTGGGAACCAATATGGGCATCCAGGTCTCGCTATTGGTTATTGACCGTAGAGGTGTCTCGGTCATGTCTGCATAGTTCTCGAACCCGCAGGGTCTACACACTTAACGTTTGGTGATGATATAAGTATAGTCGAGTCGTTATGTTGGTAACCGAAGGTTGTTCGGAGTCCCGGATGAGATCCCGGACGTGACGAGGAACTCCGGAATGGTCCGGGGATGAAGATTGATATATTGGATGATGGGAATCGGAGTCCGGAAGTGTTCCGGGGAGCACCGGGGAGTCGTCGGATGACCGAAAGGAGTTTCGGGGGGTCCCGGCAAGTGTTGCGGGCCTCATGGGCCAAAAGGGGGAGGCACATCAGCCCACACAGGGGCTGTGCGCCCCCCCCCCACAGGCCTCCCACGCAGCTAGGAGGGTGGGGGCGCCCCTAGGGCAGCCGGCCCCCTCTGGCTTGGGGGGCAAGGCGCCTAGGGGGGGCCACCCAAACCCTAGCCGCCCCCCCTCTCCCTTGTGGCCGCCACCCCCTAGGGGAAACCCTAGGGGCGCCTCCACTTCTCCCCTCCCCCTATATATAGAGAGGGAGAGAGAGGGCAGCCACACCCCTACGTGCCTTGGCGCTGCCTCTCCTCTCCCTCGTAGCATATCTTCTTCTCCGCAGTGCTTGGCGAAGCCCTGCTGAGTTTTCTCCACCACCACCTCCACCACGCCGTCGTGCTGCCGGAGGACTCAAGTTACTACTTCACCATCGCTCGCTGGATCGAGGAGGTGAAGGCGTCATCAAGCCGTACGTGTGTTGAACGCGGAGGCGCCGTCCGTTCGGCGCTAGATCGGATCTTCCGCGATTTGAATCGCCGCGAGTACGACTCCATCAACCGCGTTCTAGCAACGCTTCCGCTTAGCGATCTACAAGGGTATGTGGATCCGACTCTTCCCTCGTAGATGCATCTCCTAGATTGATCTTGGTGAGCGTAGGAAAATTTTTGTTTCCCATGCAACGTTCCCCAACAGTGGCATCATGAGCTAGGTCTTTGCGTAGATGCAATCACGAGTAGAACACAAAGGAGTTTGTGGGCGTTGATGTTTAGATTGCTTCCCTCCTTGGTCTTTCTTGATTCAGCGGCATTATGGGATGAAGCGGCCCGGACCAACTTTACATGTCCACGTACATGAGACCGGTTCCATCGACAGACATGCGACTTTTGTTGCATAAGATGGCTGGCGGGTGTCTGTCTCTCCTATCTTAGTTGAATCGGATTCAACGAAGGCGGTCCTTGTAGAAGGTTAAATAGCAACTTAAATATCACCGTTGTGGCTTTGCGTAGGTAAGAAGCGTTCTTGCTAGATACCCATAGCAGCCACGTAAAACATGCAACAACAAATTAGAGGACGTCTAACTTGTTTTTGCAGGGTATGTATGTGATATGATACGGCCAAAGACATGATGAGATATATTTGATGTATGAGATGATCATGTTGTAATAGTTAATATCGACTTGCATGTCGATGTATACGGCAACCGGCAGGAGCCATAGGGTTGTCTTTAATTTTTGTATGACCTGTGTGTCAATCATTAAGCGCTATGTAATGCTTTACTTTATCGCTAAACGGTAGCAATAGTAGTAAGAGCATGGTGGGCGCGCGACGACCCCGATGGCGACACGATGATGGAGATCATGATGATGGGGATCATGGTGTTACGCCGGTGACGATGGAGATCATGCCGGTGCTTTGGAGATGGAGATCAAAAGCACGAGTTGATGGCCATATCATGTCACTTATGATTTGCATGTGATGTTAATCCTTTTATGCATCTTATTTTGCTTAGGACGACGGTAGCATTATAAGATGATCCCTCACTAAAATTTCAAGATGAAATTGTGTTCCCCCAAGTGTGCGCCGTTGCGAAGGTTCGTCGTTTCGAAGCACCACGTGATGATCGGGTGTGATAGACTCTACGTTCGCATACAACGGGTGCAAGCCAGTTTTGCACATGCAGAACACTCGGGTTAGACTTGACGAGCCTAGCATGTACAGACATGGCCTCGGAACACGGAAGACCGAAAGGTCGAGCATGAGTCATATAGTAGATATGATCAACATGAAGATGTTCACCATTGACACCACCTCATCTCACGTGATGATCGGACTTGGGTTGGTGGATTTGGATCATGTCACGCTCGGATGACCAGAGGGATGTCAATTTGAGTGGGAGTTATAAGTAATTTGATTAGTTAAACTCACTTATCATGAACAATAGTCTAAGTTGCCTTTGCAAATTATGTTGTAGATCAATAGCTTGCACTGTAGCTCCCTGTTTAATACGTTCCTAGGGAAAGAATAAGTTGAAAGTTATTGTAAGCAATTTTGCGGACTAGGTCCGTAATCTGAGGAATGTCCTCACTGCTGCACAGAAGGCTTACGTCCTCAATGCACCGCTCGGTGTACCAACCCCTCGAGCGTCGTCTATGGATGTTGTGAACATCTGGCAGACACATTCTGATGACTACTTGATAGTTTAGTGTGCCATGCTTTACGACTTAGAATCGGGATTCCTATGACGTTTTGAACGCCATGGAACATATGAGATGTTCCAAGAGCTGAAATTGGTATTTCAAGCTCATACCCGTGTTGAGAGGTATGACCTCTGACAAGTTCTTTGCCTTACAAAGATGGAGGAGAATTGCTCAGACAGTGAGCATGTACTCAGAATATCTGGGTGCTTCAATCGCTTGAATCGAGTGGGAGTTTATCTTCCAGATAAGATAGTGATTGACAGAGTTCTCTAGTCACTATCACCAAGCTACTAGAACTTCGTGATGAACTATGACATGCAAGGGATAGAGATGATCCCGGGTTTGTTCGCGGTGCCTAAGACCGCAAAGGTAGAAGTCAAGAAGGAGCATCAATTGTTGATGGTTTAACAAGACCACTGGTTTCAAGAAGGGCAAGGGCTAGAAGGGAAACTTCATGAATGGCAAACAAGTTGCCGCTCTAGTGAAGAGACCCAAGGTTGAACCCAAACCCGAGACTAAGTGCTTCTATTATAAGGGGAACGGTCACTGGTAGCGGAACTACCCTAAATACATGGTAGATAAGAAGGCTGGCAACTTCAACAAAGTATATCTGATATACGTGTCATTGATGTGTACCTTACTAGTACTCCTAGTAGCACCTGGGTATTGGATACCGGTTCAGTTGCTATTATTGGTGACTTGAAGCAAAAGCTACAGACTAAACGGAGACTGGCTGGGCGAGGTGACGATGTGTGTTGGAAGTGTTTCCAAGGTTGATGTGATCACCATCGCACGCTCCCTCTACCTTCGGGATTAGTGTTGAATCTAGATAAAAGTTATCGGGTGTCTACGTTGAGCATGAATATGATTGGATCATGTTCATTGTGATACGGTTGTTCATTTAAGTTAGAGAATAATGGTTGTTCTTCTTAGATGAATAATACCTTTCATGGTCATGCACCCTATGTGAATGGTTCATTGAATCTCGGTCGTAGTAATACACATGTTCATAATATTGACGCCAAAAGATGTAGAGTTAATAATGATAGTACCACTTTCTTGTGGCACTGCCGCGTAGGTCATATTGGTGTAAAGTGCATGAAGAAACTCCATGCTGATGGATGTTTGGAGTCATTTGATTTTGAATCGCTTGACACATGCGAGCCATGCCTCATGGGCAGGATGACTGAGACCCGTTTTCATGTTCAATGAGACGGGCAAGTGACTTGTTGAAAATCGCACATGTTGATGTGTGTGATCCAATGAGGATTGAGGCGAGCAGGGGATATCGTTGTTTTCTCATCTGCACTGACGACTTGAGTAGATATGGGGATATATACTTAATGAAGCACAAGTCTGAAACGTTTGAAAAGTTCAAGCAATTTCAGAGTGAAGTCAAGAATCATCATAACAAGAAGATCAAATTCCTACGATCTGATCAAGGGAGAATATCTGAGTTATGAGTTTGGCAATCACTTAAGACATGTGGAATTGTTTCACAGTTGAAGCCATCTGGAACACCACAGTGTAATGGTGTGTCCGAATGTCGTAATCGAACCTTATGAGATATGGTGCGATTTATGATGTCTCTTGCCAATCTGCCACTATCATTTTGGGGTTATGCATTAGAGACAGCTGCATTCGCTTTAGATAGGGCACCATCTAAAGTCCGTTGAGACGACATCGAATGGACATTGGTTTGGCAAGAAACCAAAGTTGTCATTTCTTAAATGTTTGGGGCTGCGATGCTTGTGGCTTCAGCCGGAAAAGCTCGAGCCCAAAGCGGACAAATGCGTCTTCATAGGATACCCAAAGGTTACAGTTGGGTATACCTTCTATCTCAGATCCGAGGGCAAAGTGTTTGTCGCTAAGAACGGGTCCTTTCTTGAGAAGGAGTTTCTCTCGAAAGAATTGAGTGGGAGGAAGATAGAACTTGATGGGGTTGTTGAACCTCTACTTCGAACGGAGAGTGGTGCAACACAGAAAGATGTTTCTGTGGAACCCACATCTGTTGAAGAGGAAGCTAATGATAGTGATCATGAAACTTCGGATCAAGTTACTGTCGAACATCGTAGGTCGACAAGGATATGTACTACTCCTGAGTGGTACGGTAATCCTGTCTTAGATGTCATGTTGTTAGACAACGATGAAACCTACGAGCAATGGAGAAGCGATGGTGGGCCCGTGTTCCGACAAATGGTTAGATGCCATGAAATCCGAGATAGGATCCATGTATCATAACAAAGTATGGACTTTGGTGGACTTGCCCGATGATCGGCAAGCCATTGAAAATAAATGGATCTTTGAGAAGAAGACGGACGTGGACGGTAATGTCACCGTCTATGAAGCTCGACTTGTGGCAAAGAGTTTTTCACAAGTTCAAGGAGTTGACTACGATGAGATTTTCTCACCCGTAGCGATGCTTAAGTCCGTCGGAATCATGGTAGCATTGGCTGCATTTTTCGATAAGGAAATCTGGCAGATGGATGTCAAAACAAGTTTCCTTACCGGTTTTCATAAGGAAAGGTTGTATGTGATGCAATCAGAAGGTTTTGCCGATCCTAAGGATGCTAAAAGGTATGCTAGCTCCAGCGATCCTTCTATGGACTAGAGCAAGCATCTCGGAGTCAGAACATACGCTTTGATGGAGTGATCAAAGTTTTTGGGTTTATACAAAGTTTACAAGAAACTTGTATTTACAAGAAAGTGAGTGGGAGCGCTACAACATTTCTGATAAGTATATGTGGATGACATATTGTTGATCCGAAATGATGTAGAATTTCTGGAAAGCATAAAGGGTTGTTTGAAAGGAGTTTTTCAAAGGAAGACCTGGGTAAAGCCGCTTACATATTAGGCATCAAGATCTATAGAGATAGATCAAGACGCCTGATTAGATTTTCAAAGAGCACACACCTTGTCATATATTTGAAGGAGTTCAAAATGGATCGGTCAAAGAAGAAGTCCTTGCCTGAATTGTAAGGTGTGAAGTTGAGTAAGACTCAAAGCTCGACCACGACAGAAGAAAGAGAAAGGACGAAAGTCGTCCCCTATGCTTTAGCCATAGGCTCTATACGGTATGCCATGCTGTGTGCCGCACCTGATGTGTGCCTTGCCACGAGTCTGGAAAGGGGGTACAAGTGTGATCCAGGAGTGGATCACTGGACAACGGTCAAAATTATCCTTAGAGGAATAAGGAAATGTTTCTCGGTTGTGGAGGTTATAAAGAGTTCAACGTAAAGAGTTACGTCGATGCAAGCTTTAACACCTATCCGGATAACTCTGAGTAGAAAAACCGGATACGTATAGTGGAGCAACCATTTGGAATAGCACCAAGTGGAGCGAAGTAGCAGCATCTACAATATGACATAGATTTTTGCGAAGTACGTGTGGATCTGCATGTTGCAGACCCATTGACTACAACCTCTCTCACAAGCATAACATGATAAAACCCCAGAACTCATTGAGTGTTGATCACATGGTGATGTGGACTAGATTATTGACTCTAGTAAACTCTTTGGGTATTAGTCACATGGCGATGTGAACTATGAGTGTTAATCACATAGCGATGTGAACTAGATTATTGACTCTAGTGCAAGTGGGAGACTGTTGGAAATATGCCCTAGAGGCAATAATAAATTGGTTATTATTATATTTCCTTGTTCATGATAATCGTTTATTATCCATGCTAGAATTTTATTGATAGGAAACTAAGATACATGTGTGGATACATAGACAACACCGTGTCCCTAGTGAGCCTCTACTAGACTAGCTCGTTGATCAAAGATGGCTACGGTTTCCTAGCCATAGACATGAGTTGTCATTTGATAACGGGATCACATCATTAGGAGAATGATGTGATGGACAAGACCCAAACGATAAACGTAGCATATGATCGTGTCAGTTTATTGCTATTGTTTTCTGCATGTCAAGTATATGTTCCTACGACCATGAGATCATGCAACTCACTGACACCGGAAGAGTACCTTGTGTGTACCCAACATCACAACGTAACTGGGTGACTATAAAGGTGCTCTACAGGTATCTCCGAGGGTGTCTGTTTAGTTGGCATGGATCAAGACTGGGATTTGTCACTCCGTATGACGGAGAGGTATCTCAGGGCCCACTCGGTAATACAACATCACAATGAGCTTGCAAGCAATGTGACCAATGAGTTGATCACGGGATCTTGTATTACGGAACGAGTAAAGAGACTTGCCGGTAACGAGATTGAACTAGGTATAGAGATACCGACGATCGAATCTCGGGCAAGTAACATACCGACAGACAAAGGGAACTATATACGGGATTGTTTGAATCCTTGACATCGAGGTTCAATCGATAAGATCTTCGTAGAATATGTGGGAACCAATATGGGCATCCAGGTCCCGCTATTGGTTATTGACCGTAGAGGTGTCTCGGTCATGTCTGCATAGTTCTCGAACCCGCAGGGTCTACACACTTAACGTTTGGTGATGATATAAGTATAGTCGAGTCGTTATGTTGGTAACCGAAGGTTGTTCGGAGTCCCGGATGAGATCCCGGACGTGACGAGGAACTCCGGAATGGTCCGGGGATGAAGATTGATATATTGGATGATGGGAATCGGAGTCCGGAAGTGTTCCGGGGAGCACCGGGGAGTCGTCGGATGACCGAAAGGAGTTTCGGGGGGTCCCGGCAAGTGTTGCGGGCCTCATGGGCCAAAAGGGGGGAGGCACATCAGCCCACACAGGGGCTGTGCGCCCCCCCACAGGCCTCCCACGCAGCTAGGAGGGTGGGGGCGCCCCTAGGGCAGTCGGCCCCCTCTGGCTTGGGGGGCAAGGCGCCTAGGGGGGGCCACCCAAACCCTAGCCGCCCCCCTCTCCCTTGTGGCCGCCACCCCCTAGGGGAAACCCTAGGGGCGCCTCCACTTCTCCCCTCCCCCTATATATAGAGAGGGAGAGAGAGGGCAGCCACACCCCTACGTGCCTTGGCGCTGCCTCTCCTCTCCCTCGTAGCATATCTTCTTCTCCGCAGTGCTTGGCGAAGCCCTGCTGAGTTTTCTCCACCACCACCTCCACCACGCCGTCGTGCTGCCGGAGGACTCAAGTTGCTACTTCACCATCGCTCGCTGGATCGAGGAGGTGAAGGCGTCATCAAGCCGTACGTGTGTTGAACGCGGAGGCGCCGTCCGTTCGGCGCTAGATCGGATCTTCCGCGATTTGAATCGCCGCGAGTACGACTCCATCAACCGCGTTCTAGCAACGCTTCCGCTTAGCGATCTACAAGGGTATGTGGATCCGACTCTTCCCTCGTAGATGCATCTCCTAGATTGATCTTGGTGAGCGTAGGAAAATTTTTGTTTCCCATGCAACGTTCCCCAACAGGCAGGGTGGCGGTTAAAGGAGATGGCAAAAGAAAAACGCCAGAAGGAAGAAAGAACGGTGCTAACTCTAGAACCCGGCAAATAGCATAAACATGTGCATGATTAAGAGAATATTTACATAACAAAAGGCCTCCACGGCCGCCTTCCAGCAAATGTTTGTGGATACACCCAGTGGGTGGAATTGTTCAAGACTAACTCTACCAAGTCATAAAGGAAACAGGAAATAAAATATAGCACGTCCGCCTACGCTAGAGGTGCAACAGGCGGATTGGATGGCACCACGGGGTCCGCTGGGCCGGCAGCTGAGGGGGCCGCGTGGTGGGTCTCAGCCTGGTCGCCTTCCATGGCAGATGGCGCGGTCCAATGGGGCTCGCTCGTGGAGGCCTGGTCGAGTTGATGACGAGCAGACGACTCCTCCTCCAGAAAGCCGCCTGCTACTTCTCGAGCTTGTGTTGTATTCCCTCGAAGAGGAAAGGGAGATGCAGCACAGTAGCGTAAGTATTTCCCTCAGTTTTTGAGAACCAAGGTATCAATCCAGTTGGAGACCACGCGCGAGTCCCTCGCACCTGCACAAAAAAATAAGAACTTCGCAGCCAATGCGATAAGGAAATGTCAATCCCTTTACGGTCACTTACGAAAGTGAGATCTGATAGAGATGATAGTTTGTATTTTTGGTATTTTTGTTTATAAGAACAGAAAATAAAAGCAGTAAAAGTAAAGTAGATGTAGATTGATATGTTGAGAATAGACTCGGGGGCCATAGTGTTCTCTAGTGGCTTCTCTCATGATAGCGATATTCTACGGCGGGTAAACAAATTACTATCGAACAATTGATAGAAAAGCGAATAAGTATGAAACTATCTAGGCATGATCATTGTATATAGGCATCACACCCGAGACAAGTAGACCGAAACGATTCTACATCTACTACTATTACTCAACACATCGACCGCTATCCAGCATGCATCTAGTGTATTGAGTTCATAAGAATAGAGTAACGCCTTAAGCAAGATGACATGATGTAGAGGGATAAACTCAAACAATATGATATAAACCCCATCTTTTTATCCTCGATGGCAACAATACTATACGTGCCTTGCTGCCCCTACTGTCACTGGGAAAGGACACCGCAAGATTGAACCCAAAGCCAAGCACTTCTCCCATTGCAAGAACTATAGATCTAGTAGGACAAACCAAACCAATAATTCAAAGAGACTTGCAAGGATATTATGAGCACACATAAAAAGTTCAGAGAAGAACCAAATATTTCTCATAGATAATCTTGATCATAAACTCACAATGTTGGGGAACGTAGTATTTTAAAAAATTCCTACGATCACGCAAGATCTATCTACCAGATGCATAGCAACGAGGGGTAGAGTGTGTCTACGTACCCTCGTAGACCGAAAGCGGAAGCGTCTAGTGACGCTGTTGATGTAGTCGAACTTCTTCGCGATCCAACTGATCAAGCACCGAACGTACGGAGCCTCCGCGTTCAGCACACGTTCAGCTTGATGACGTCCCACGAGCTCTTGATCCAGTAGAGCCTCACGGGAGAGTTTTGTCAGCACGACGGCGTGTTGACGGAGATGATGAAGCTACCGGCGCAGGGCTTCGCCTAAGCATTGCAACGGTATGAGAGGGGCACCGCACACGGTTGGGAGAGATCAACTAATCAACTTGTGTCTCTATGGGGTGCCTCTACCCCCGTATATAAAGGAGTGGAGGAGGGGGAGGGCTGACCCTCTCTATGGCACGCCCTAGGGGAGTCCTACTCCCACCGGGAGTAGGATTCCCCCTTTCCTAGTAGAACTCAGAGCCCATTCAAGTAGTAGGAGTAGGAGAGAAGGAAAGGGAAAAGAGAAGAGAAGGAAGGATGGGGCGCAGCCCCTCCCCTTAGTCCAATTCGGACTAGGCCTTGGGGGGGCGCAGCCTTCCTCTTCTCTCTTTCCCCTAAAGCCCAATAAGGCCCATATACTCCCCGGCGAATTCCCGTAACTCTCCGGTACTCCGAAAAATACCCGAATCACTCGGAACCTTTCCGATGTCCAAAAATAGTCGTCCAATATATCGATCTTTACGTCCCGACCATTTCGAGACTCCTCGTCATGTCCCCGATCTCATCCGGGACTCCGAACTACCTTCGGTACATCAAAACTCATAAACTCATAATACCGATCGTCATCAAACGTTAAGCGTGCGGACCCTACGGGTTCGAGAACTATGTAGACATGACCGAGACTCATCTCCCGTCAATAACCAATAGCGGAACCTGGATGCTCATATTGGCTCCTACATATTCTACGAAGATCTTTATCGGTCAAACCGCATAACAACATACGTTGTTCACTTTGTCATCGGTATGTTACTTGCCCGAGATCCGATCGTCGGTATCACCATACCTAGTTAATCTCGTTACCAGCTAGTCTCTTTACTCGTTCCGTAATACATCATCTCGTGACTAACTCATTAGTCATTTGCTTGCAAGTCTTATTCTGATGTGTATTACCGAGAGGGCCCAAAGATACCTCTCCGACACTCGGAGTGACAAATCCTATTCTTGATCTATGCCAACACCACAAACACCTTCGGGGACACCTGTAGAGCATCTTTATAATCACCCAGTTACGTTGTGACGTTTGATAGCACACAAGGTGTTCCTCCGATATACGGGAGCTGCATAATCTCATAGTCATAGGAACATGTATAAGTTGTGAAGAAAGCAATAGCAGTAAAACTAAACGATCATAGTGCTAAGCTAATGGATGGGTCTTGTCCATCACATCATTCTCCTAATGATGTGATCCCGTTGATCAAATGACAACTCATGTCTATGGCTAGGAAATATAACCATCTTTGATCAATGAGCTAGTCTAGTAGAGGCATACTAGGGACACTCCGTTTTGTCTATGTATTCACACATGTACTAAGTTTTCGGTTAATACAATTCTAGCATGAATAATAAACATTTATCATGATATAAGGAAATAAATAATAACTTTATTATTGCCTCTAGGGCATATTTCCTTCAGTCTCCCACTTGCACTAGAGTCAATAATCTAGATCACATCACCATGTGATTAACACCAATAGTTCACATCACCATGTGACTTAACACTTTATAGTTCACATCGCCATGTGACCAATACCGAAAAAGGTTTACTAGAGTCAGTAATCTAGTTCACATCGCCATGTGATTAACACCCAAAGAGTACTAAGGTGTGATCATGTTTTGCTTGTTGGGGAACGTAGCAGAATTCAAAAAAATTCTACGCTTCACCTAGATCAATCTAAGGAGTTCATCTAGCAACAAGCATAAAGGAGTGCATCTACATACCCTTTGTAGATCGTGAGAGGAAGCGTTCGGGGGAACGTGGATGATGGAGTCGTACTCGTCGTGATCCTCGTCACCGATGATCCCAGCGCCGAACGGACGGCACATCCGCGTTCAACACACGTATGGTACATCGATGTCTCCTCCTTCTTGATCCAGCAAGGGGGAGGAGAGGTTGATGGAGATCCAGCAGCACGACGGCGTGGTGGTGGATGCAACGGGAAAAGCTGCAGGGCTTCGCCGAGACCCTGCGGGAGGAGTAGGAGATGTAACGAGGGGGAGAGGCGCCAGGGGCTGAGGTGCGGCTGCCCTCTCTCCCCCCACTATATATAGGGGGCCAGGGGGGGCGGCGGCCCTAGCAGATCCAATCTCCTAGGGGGGGCGGCGGCCAAGGGGGTGGCTTGCCCCCCAAGCCTAGGGGACGCCCCCACCCCTAGGGTTTCAACCCTAGGCGCATGGGGGAGGCCCATGGGGGGTGCGCCAGCCTACTAGAGGCTGGTCCCCCCTCCCCTATGGCCCACGAGGCCCTCCAGGCTGGGTGGACCCCCGGGACCCTTCCGGTGGTCCCGGTACACTACCGGTGACCCCCGGAACTCTCCCGATGGCCGAAACTGGACTTCCTATACATTAATATTTACTTCCGGACCATTCCGGAACTCCTCGTGACGTCCGGGATCTCATCCGGGACTCCGAACAACATTCGGGTTTCCGTGTGCATATATCTCTATAACCCTAGCGTCACCGAACCTTAAGTGTGTAGACCCTACGGGTTTGGGAGACACGTAGACATGACCGAGACGACTCTCCGGTCAATAACCAATAGCGGGATCTGGATACCCATGTTGGTTCCCACGTGTTCCTCGATGATCTCATCGGATGAACCACGATGTCAAGGATTCACTTAATCCCATATGTAATTCCTTTTGTCTATTGGTACGATACTTGCCCGAGATTCGATCGTCGGTATACCGATACCTTGTTCAATCTCTTCATGGCAAGTCTCTTTACTTGTTCCGTAATCCATCATCTCGTGACTAACTCCTTTAGTCACTTTGAGATCATGATGATGATGTCTTATCGAGTGGGCCCAGAGATACCTCTCCGTCATACGGAGTGACAAATCCCAGTCTCGGTTCGTACCAACTCAACAGACACTTTCAGAGATACTCGTTGCGTACCTTTATAGCCACCCAGTTACGTTGTGACGTTTGGCACACCCAAAGTATTCCTACGGTATCCGGGAGTCGCACAACCTCATGGTCTTAAGCATTACGAACTACACGATCTTATGCTAGGCTTAGGATTGGGTCTTGTCCATCACATCATTCTCCTAATGATGTGTTCCCGTTATCAATGACATCCAATGTCCATGGTTAGGAAACCGTGACCATCTGTTGATCAACGAGCTAGTAACTAGAGGCTTACCAGGGACACGTTGTGGTCTATGTATTCACACATGTATCCTTGTTTCCGTACAATACAATTCAAGCATGAATAACAGACAATTATCATGAACAAGGAAAAATAATAATAATCCCTTTATTATTGCCTCTAGGGCATATTTCCAACAGTCTCCCACTTGCACTAGAGTCAATAATCTAGTAACATTGTGATGAATCGAACACCCATAGAGTTCTGGTGTTGATCATGTTTTACCCGTGGAAGAGGTTTAGTCAACGGATCTGCGACATTCAGATCTGTATGCACTTTACAAATATCTATGTCTCCATCTTGAACATAATTCCGGATGGAGTTGAAACGGCGCTTGATGTGCTTGGTCTTCTTGTGAAACCTGGGCTCCTTGGCAATGGCAATAGCCCCAGTGTTGTCATAGAAGAGAGTCATCGGGCTTGATGCGCTTGGAATGACTCCTAGGTCGATGATGAACTCCTTCATCCAGACTCCTTCCCGGGCTGCTTCGCAAGCAGGTATGTACTCTGGTTCACATGTAGAATGCGCCATGACGCTCTGCTTGCAACTGCACCAGCTGACTGCTCCACCATTCAAAATATACACGTATCCGGTTTGTGACTTGGAGTCATCCAGATCTGTGTCGAAGCTAGCATCGATATAACCTTTTACGTTGAGCTCTTCGTCACCTCCATAAACGAGAAACATATCCTTAGTCCTTTTCAGGTACTTCAGGATGTTCTTGACCGCTGTCCAGTGTTCCATACCGGGATCACTTTGGTACCTCCCTACCAAACATATGGCAAGGTTCACATCAGGTCTGGTACACAGCATGGCATACATAATAGAACCTATGGCTGAGGCATAGGGGATGACACTCACCTTTTCTCTATCTTCTGCCATGGTCGGGGACTGAGCCGTGCTCAATCTCATACCTTGTAAAACAGGCAAGAACCCCTTCTTGGACTGATCCATATTGAACTTCTTCAATATCTTGTCAAGATATGTGCTTTGTGAAAGACCAATGAGGCGTCTCGATCTATCTCTACAGATCTTGATGCCTAATATATAAGCAGCTTCTCCAAGGTCCTTCATTGAAAAACTCTTATTCAAGTAGGCCTTTATGCTCTCCAAGAATTCTATATCATTTCCCATCAGCAGTATATCATCCACATATAGTATGAGAAATGCTACAGAGCTCCCACTCACTTTCTTGTAAATACAGGCTTCTCCCCAAGTCTGTATAAAGCCAAACGCTTTGATCACATCATTAAAGCGAATATTCCAACTCCGAGATGCTTGCACCTGCCCGTAGATCGAGCGCTGGAGCTTGCATACCTTGTCAGCATTCTCTAGATCGACAAAACCATCCGGCTGCATCATATACAGTTCTTCCTTGAGGAAGCCATTAAGGAATGCCGTTTTGACGTCCATTTGCCATATCTCATAATCATAGAATGCGGCAATTGCTAACAATGTTCGGACGGACTTCAGCATCGCTACGGGAGAGAAAGTCTCGTTGTAGTCAATCCCTTGAACTTGTCGATAACCTTTAGCGACAAGCCGAGCCTTATAGATGGTCACATTACCATCCGCGTCAGTCTTCTTCTTGAATATCCATTTATTTTCTATGGCATGCCGATCATCGGGCAAGTCCACCAAAGTGCATACTTTGTTTTCATACATGGATCCTATCTCGGATTTCATGGCTTCAAGCCGTTTTTTGGAATCCGGGCCTGCCATCGCTTCTTCATAGTTCGAAGGTTCACTGTTGTCTAACAACATGATTTCCATGACAGGGTTGCCGTACCACTCTGGTGCGGAACGTGTCCTTGTGGACCTTCAAAGTTCAGTAGTAACTTGATATGTATCTTCATGATCATCATCATTAACTTCCTCCCTTGTCGGTGCAGGCACCTCGGGAACAATTTCCCGCGCTGCGCTACTTTCCGGTTCGGGAAGGGTGACTGTCACCTCTCAAGTTCTACTTTCCTCCCACTCACTTCTTTCGAGAGAAACTCTTTCTCCAGAAAGGATCCATTCTTGGCAACAAAAATCTTGCCTTCAGATCTGAGGTAGAAGGTGTACCCAATTGTTTCCTTTGGGTATCCTATGAAGACGCATTTTTCCGATTTGGGTTCGAGCTTTTCAGGTTGAAGTTTCTTGACATAAGCATCGCAACCCCAAACTTTCAGAAACGACAGCTTAGGTTTCTTGCCAAACCAAAGTTCATACGGTGGCGTCTCAACGGATTTTGACGGAGCCCTATTTAAAGTGAATGCGACAGTCTCTAAAGCAAATCCCCAAAAAGATAGCGGTAAGTCGGTGACAGACATCATAGATCGCACCATGTCCAACAAAGTACGATTTCGATGTTCGGACACACCATTATGCTGAGGTGTTCCTGGCGGTGTCAGTTGTGAAACAATTTCACAGTTCCTTAGGTGCGTGCCAAATTCATGACTCAAATATTCACCCCCACGATCTGATCATAAGAACTTTATTTTTCTGTCACGTTGATTCTCAACCTCATTATGAAATTCCTTGAACTTTTCAAAGGTCCCAGACTTGTGCTTCATCAAGTAGACATACCCATATCTACTCAAGTCATCTGTGAGGGTGAGAACATAACGATAGCCTCCGCGAGCTTCAACACTCATTGGACCGCACACATCGGTATGTATGATTTCCAATAAGTTGGTTGCTCGCTCCATTGTTCCGGAGAACGGAGTCTTGGTCATCTTGCCCAAAAGGCATGGTTCGCACGTGTCAAATGATTCATAATCAAGAGACTCTAGAAGCCCATCTGCATGGAGCTTCTTCATACGCTTGACACCAATATGACCAAGGCGGCAATGCCACAAGTATGTGGGACTATCATCATCAACTTTACATCTTTTGGCATTCACAATATGAATATGTGTATCATCACGTTCGAGATTCATCTAAAATAAACCATTGACCAGCGGGGCATGACCATAAAACATATCTCTCATATAAATAGAACAACCATTATTCTCAGATTTAAATGAGTAGCCATCTCGCATCAAACGAGATCCAGATACAATGTTCATGCTCAAAGTTGGTACTAAATAACAATTATTAAGGTTTAAAAATAATCTCGAGGATAAATGTAGAGGCAGCGTGCCAACGGCGATCACATCGACCTTGGAACCATTCTCGACGCGCATCGTCACCTCGTCCTTCGCCAGTCTCCGCTTATTCCGCAGCTCCTGCTTTGAGTTACAAATGTGAGCAACTGCACCGGTATCAAATACCCAGGAGCTACTACGAGCGCTGGTAAGGTACACATCAATAACATGTATATCATATATACCTTTGACGTTGCCGGCCTTCTTATCTGCTAAGTATTTGGGGCAGTTCCACTTCCAGTGACCCGTTCCCTTGCAATGAAAGCACTCAGTTTCAGGCTTGGGCCCATTCTTTGACTTCTTCCCAGCGACTGGCTTACCGGGCGCGACAACTCCTTTGCCGTCCTTCTTGAAGTTCTACTTACCCTTGCCTTTCTTGAACTTAGTGGTTTTATTGACCATCAACACTTGATGTTCTTTCTTGATATCCACATCCGTTGATTTCAGAATTGAATACACCTCGGGAATGGACCTCTCCATCCCTTGCATATTGAAGTTCAACACGAAGCTCTTGTAGCTAGGTGGGAGCGACTGAAGGATTCTGTCAACGACCGCTTCGTCTGGGAGATTCATTCCCAACAGAGACAAGCGGTTGTGCAACCCAGACAACTTGAGTATGTGCTCGCTGACAGAAGTATTCTCCTCCATCTTACAACTGTAGAATGCGTCGGAGACGTCATATCTCTCGACTCGGGCATGAGCTTGGAAAACCATTTTCAGCTCTTGGAACATCTCATATGCTCCATGGTGCTCAAAACGCTTTTGGAGCCCCGATTCTAAGCTGTAAAGCATGCCGCACTGAACCGGGGAGTAATCATCACAATGTGACCGCCAGGCGTTCATAACGTCTTGGGTTGTCAGGAGAATGGGTGCATCACCTAGCGGTGCTTCAAGGACATATGATCTCTTGGCAGCTATGAGGATAATCCTCAGGTTACGGACCCAATCCGTATAGTTGCTACCATCATCTTTCAGCTTGGTTTTCTCTAGGAACGCGTTGAAGTTAAGGGCAACATGAGCGTGGGCCATTTGATCTACAAGACATATTGTAAAGATTTTAGACTAAGTTCATGACAATTAAGTTCATCTAATCAAATTTAATGAACTCCCACTCAGATTGACATCTCTCCAGTCATCTAAGTGATACACGATCTGAATCGACTAGCCCGTGTACGATCATCACGTGAGACGGACTAGTCATCAACGGTGAACATCTTGATGTTGATCGTATCTTCTATACGACTCATGTTCGACCTTTCGGTCTTCCGTGTTCCGAGGCCATGTCTGTACATGCTAGGCTCGTCAAGTGAACCCTAAGTGTATTGCGTGTGTAAATCTGGCTTACACCCGTTGTATGCGAACGTTAGAGCCTATCACACCCGATCATCACGTGGTGCTTCGGAACAACGATCCTTAGCAACGGTGCACAGTTAGGGGGAACACAATTCTTGAAATTTTCATTGACAGATCATCTTATTTACTACCATCGTTCTAAGTAAACAAGATGCATAAACATGATAAACATCACATGCAATCAAATAAAGTGACATGATATGGCCAATATCATTTTGCTCCTTTGATCTCCATCTTCCGGGCACCATGATCATCTTTGTCACCGGCATGACACCATGATCTCCATCATCATGATCTCCATCATCGTGTCTTCATGAAGTCGTCTCGCCAAACATTACTTCTACTACTATGGCTAACGTTTAGCAATAAAGTAAAGTAATTACATGGCGTTATTTAGTGACACGCAGGTCATAGAATAAATAAGACAACTCCTATGGCTCCTGCCGGTTGTCATTCTCATTGACATGCAAGTCGTGATTCCTTATTACAAGAACATGATCAATCTCATACATCTCATATATCATTCATCACATCTTCTTGGCCATATCGCATCACATAGCACATGCTGCAAGAACAAGTTAGATGTCCTCTAATTGTTGTTGCAAGTTTTTACGTGGCTTCTATAGGTTTCTAGCAAGAACATTTCTTACCTACGCCAAAACCACAACGTGATATGTCAATTTCTATTTACTCTTCATAAGGACCATTTTCATCGAATCCGATCCGACTAAAGTGGGAGAGACAGATGATGGCTTCTCGCCCCTCGTTGGTTACCCCAAGTGGAAGGTTTGAGATGCAGTGTAGCGGTAGTTTTCCCTTGGCAAAGATACCAAGGATCGAATTTCCCCTGAGACTCCAAGGTTCAACAAGAAGGTGTCAACTGCTAGCGGCGCAACTAGCAATCGACCGGACCTGCACACAGATACAAATAACTTTGCTCCCAACGAGTACAAAGAGGTTGTCAATCACTCCGGCCTTGTCGTTTACAAAGGATCAAACGCAAGAGATAATAGTGATAGGTATTACTGCAACTAGTAAGTAAAAACAGAAAGTAAATAGCGGATGTGATCAGTGATGGTAATATGGACCGGGGTCCCATGATGTTCACTAGTGATGTCTCTCTCCCAAAAGATGATAAAACAGCTAAGCGAGGTAAACAAATTACAGCTGGGCAATTGACAGGATTATGTGCCCAAACCAATGCTAACTATGCTGCAAGAAAGGTAGAGGCTCAAAAGCATGGGCGGTACGCCAAGGTAAGTAGACCGAAATCCATCTGCATCTACTACTAATCATCCACCTTGAGATATCTATCCAGAACATCTCGCTAGTATTAAGTTGCGAGTCCCACCCAAAGTGTAAACTCAAAGCAACAAACAACTGCATTAAAAAAACTTTGCGTAAAGTAAACAATCCTTGCACCCGCGAGTACAAGCACCGTTGTTTTCCCCCTTGTGGCAACAGCACATCCCCTAGACTCATGTTTCTGTCACTCAAGCTAGTCATCGAGGGGCATGAACCCACAATCAAGCATAACGTTCCCTCTTGGAGTTACTACCTACTACTTGGCCAAAGCAATAAACAGCAACGGAGAACATGCAAGAATTACTCAAGAACATAAATATAAAATAGGTAAATCAAATATATTACTCAAACACAATCTGAACATAATCTCATAATCCATCGGATCCCAGCAAACTCATCATAGAAACAACATAAGGATTACATATGTGCCTCGATCATGTAGGGCAGCTCACGAGGTCTAATCGGTGAAGAACAAAGAGGGGAGGAGAACATCACATAGCTACTGGTCATGGACCCATGGTCCAAGGGAGACTACTCACAACTCATCCGGGAGGCGTCCATGGTGGTGGAGAAGCTCCCGGTGGTGATCCTCCCCTCCGGCAGGGTGCCGGGAAGAGTTCTCCTGGTGCTCCCGATCTTGGAAGCGCGGCGGCGGCGGAACAGAGATGAGATCGCGAAAAAGGGTTCCGTCCTCGAGGGTTTGGGGACGCGGTGTAAATATATGCCAAAGGGGGGCATCAGCGGAGGCCTGGGGGGCCCAGGCGCCCCCTCGGCGCGGCCACGAGGGGGGCCGCGCCCCCAGGGCGCCTGGAGCCCTGGTGGCCCCCCTCCGGCCCTACTTTGGCCGCATAGAAGCTTCCGGAACGCTGATTTTTTATATATTTTTCCCGGATTTTTTCTGGCAGTTTACGTAATGGGAAAACCTGAAATACAAAAATAGCAGAAAACAGAAACTGGCACTGGGGTGCACTGAGTTAATAGGTTAGTCCAAATATGATCAAAAGTGTATGGAAGTGCATAAATATCATAGCAATATCACACCAAAGAGGCATGGAGCAAGCAGAAATTATAGATACGTTTTGGACGTATCAACAGACACCCGCTAGCCACCTTATGCAACTAGTGCATGTCAGTCGGTGGAACCAGTCTCACGTAAGCGTACGTGTAAGGTCGGTCCGGTCCGCTTCATCTCACGATGCCGCCGAATCAAGATTGGACTAGTGGCGGCAAGAGAATTGAACAAAATCAACATCCACAACTTGTTTGTGTTCTACTCGTGCAAGATGCTACGCAAAGACCTAGCTCAGATGCCACTATTGGGAAACGTAGCAGAATTCAAAAAAATTCTACGCTTCACCAAGATCAATCTAAGGAGTTCATCTAGCAACGAGCATAAAGGAGTGCATCTACATACCCTTTGTAGATCGCGAGCGGAAGCGTTCGAAGGAACGTGGATGATGGAGTCGTACTCGTCGTGATACTCGTCACCGATGATCCCAGCGCCGAACGGACGGCACCTCCATGTTCAACACACATACGGTACAACGACGTCTCCTCATTATTGATCCAGCAAGGGGGGAGGAGAGGTTGATGGAGATCCAGTAGCACGACGGCATGGTGGTGGATGCAACAGAAAAAGCTGCACGGCTTCGCCGAGACCGTGCGGGAGGAGTAGGAGATGTAACGGGGGGGGAGAGAGGCGCCAGGGGCTGAGGTGCGGCTGCCCTCTCTCCCCCCCCACTATATATAGGGGGCTAGGGGGCGCCGGCCCTAGGAGATCCAATCTCCTAGGGGGGGCGGCGGCCAAGGGGGTGGCTTGCCCCCCGAGCCTAGGGGGCGCCCCCACCCCTAGCGTTTCAACCCTAGGCGCATGCGGGGAGGCCCATGGGGGGTGCGCCAGCCCACTAGGGGGTGGTCCCCCTTCCCCTATGGCCCACGGGGCCCTCCAGGATGGGTGGACCCACCCGGTGGACCCCCGGGACCCTTCTGGTGGTCCCGGTATACTACCGGTGACCCCCGGAACTCTCCCGATGGCCGAAACTGGACTTCCTATACATCATTCTTTACTTCCGGACCATTCGGGAACTCCTCGTGATGTCCGGGATCTCATCCAGGACTCCGAACAACATTCGGGTTTCCGTGTGCATATATCTCTATAACCCTAGTGTCACCGAACCTTAAGTGTGTAGACCCTACAGGTTCGGGAGACACGTAGACATGACCGAGATGACTCTCCGGTCAATAACCAACAGTGGGATCTGGATACCCATGTTGGTTCCCATGTGTTCCTCGATGATCTCATCGGATGAACCACGATGTCAAGGATTCACTTAATCCCGTATGTGATTTCTTTTGTCTATTGGTACGGTACTTGCCCGAGATTCGATCGTCGATATACCGATACCTTGTTCAATCTCGTCATGGCAAGTCTCTTTACTCGTTCCGTAATCCATCATCTCATGACTAACTCCTTTAGTCACTTTTAGCTCATGATGATGATGTCTTACCGAGTGGGCCCAAAGATACTTCTCCATCATACGGAGTGACAAATCCCAGTCTCGGTTCGTACCAACTCAACAGACACTTTCGGAGATACCCGTTGCGTACCTTTATAGCCACCCAGTTACGTTGTGACGTTTGGCACACCCAAAGTATTCCTACGGTATCCGGGAGTCACACAACCTCATGGTCTAAGGAACAGATACTTGACACTGGAAAAGCTTAAGCATTACGAACTACACGATCTTATGCTAGGCTTAGGATTGGGTCTTGTCCATCACATCATTCTCCTAATGATGTGATCCCGTTATCAATGACATCCAATGTCCATGGTCAGGAAATCGTGACCATCTTTTGATCAATGAGCTAGTAACCAGAGGCTTACCAGGGACACGTTGTGGTCTATGTATTCACACATGTATCGCTGTTTCCGTACAATACAATTCAAGCATGAATAACAGACAATTATCATGAACAAGGAAATATAATAATAATCCTTTTATTATTGCCTCTAGGGAATATTTGCAACATTGCTTGTGAGAGAGGTTTAGTCAACGGGTCTGTTACATACAGATCCGTATGTATTTCGCAAATTTCTGTGTCTACAATGCTCTGCATGGAGCTACTCTAGCTAATTGCTCCCACTTCCAATATGCATCCAGATTGATACTTAGAGTCATCTGGAATAGTGTAAAGCTTGCATCGGTGTAACTCTTTACGACGAACTCTTTATCACCTCCATAATCGAGAAAACATTTCCTTAGTCATCTAGTAACTAAGGATAATTTTGACCGATGTCCAGTGATCTACTCCTGGATCACTTTTGTACCTCCTTGCCAAACTCATGGTAAGGTACACAACATGGCATACTTTATAGAACCTATGGCTGAGGCATAGGGAATGACTTTCATTCATTCTCTATCTTCTACCAAGGTCGGGCTTTGAGTCTTACTCAACTTCATACCTTACAACTCAGGCAAGAACTCCTTCTCTGACTGGTTCATTTTGAACTACTTCAAAAACTTGTCAAGGTATGTACTTATTGAAAAACTTATCAAGTGTCTCGATCTATCTCTATAGATCTTGATGCTCAATATGTAAGCAGCTTCACCGAGGTCTTTCTTTGAAAAAACTCCTTTCAAACACTCCTTTATGCTTTCCAGAAAATTCTACATCATTTCCGATCGACAATATGTCATTCACATATACTTACCAGAAAAGGATGTAGTGCTCTCACTCACTTTCTTGTAAATACAGGCTTCCCCGCAAGTCTGTATAAAACTATATGCTTTGATCAACTTATCAAAGTGTATATTCCAACTCTGAGATGCTTGCACCAGTCCATAGATGGATCGCTGGAGCTTGCTTATTTAGCACCTTTAGGATTGACAAAACCTTCTGGCTGCATCATATACAACTCTTCTTTAATAAATCCATTAAAGAATGCAGTTTTGTTATCCATTTGCCAGATTTCATAAAATGCGGCAATTGCTAACATGATTCGGACAGACTTAAGCATCGCTACGAGTGAGAAAATCTCATCGTAGTCAACACCTTGAACTTGTCGAAAACCTTTCACAACAAGTCGAGCTTTGTAGATAGTAACATTACCATCGACGCCAGTCTTCCTCTTAAAGATCCATTTATTTTTAATGGCTTGCCGATCATCGGGCAAGTCAACCAAAGTCCATACTTTGTTCTCATACATGGATCCCTTCTTAGATTTCATGCCCTCAAGCCATTTTGCGGAATCTGGGCTCATCATCGCTTCCTCATAGTTCGTAGGTTCATCATGGTCTAGTAACATGACTTCCAGAACTGGGTTACCATACCACTCTGGTGCGGAACTTACTCTGGTTGATCTACGAAGTTCAGTAGTAACTTGATCCGAAGTTTCATGATCATCATCATTAGCTTCCTCACTAATTGGTGCAAGGAAACGCTGGAACTAGTTTCTGTGATGTACTACTTTCCAATTCGGGAGAAAGTACAATTACCTCATCAAGTTCCACTTTCCTCCCACTCACTTCTTTCGAGAGAAACTCCTTCTCTAGAAAGGATCCATTCTTAGCAACGAATATCTTGCCTTCGGATCTGTGATAGAAGGTGTACTCAACAGTATCCTTTGGGTATCCTATGAAGACACATTTCTCCGACTTGGGTTCGAGCTTATTAGGTTGAAGCTTTTTCACATAAGCATCGCAGCCCCAAACTTTAAGAAACAACAACTTTGGTTTCTGGCCAAACCACAGTTCATAAGGCGTCATCTCAACGGATTTAGATGGTGCCCTTATTAAACGTGAATGCAGATGTCTCTAATGCATAACCCAAAACAATAGTGGTAAATCGGTAAGAGACATCATAGATCGCACCATATATGATAAAGTACGGTTACGACGTTCGAACACACCATTACGTTGTGGTTTTCCGGGTGGCGTGAGCTGTGAAACTATTCCACATTGTTTTAAATGAAGACCAAACTCGTAACTCAAATATTCACCTCCACGATGAGGTCGTAGAAACTTTATTTTCTTGTTACGATGATTCTCTACTTCACTCTGAAATTCTTTGAACTTTTCAAATGTTTCGGACTTGTGTTTCATCAAGTAGATATACCCATATCTGCTCAAATCATCAGTGAAGTTCAGAAAATAACGATACTCGCCGCGAGCCTTGACACAAATCGGTCCACATACATCAGTATGTATGATTTCCAATAAATCAGTTGCTCGCTCCATTGTTCCGGAGAACGGAGTTTTAGTCATCTTGCCCATGAGGCATGGTTCGCAAGCACCAAGTGATTCATAATCAAGTGATTCCAGAAGTCCATCACTATGGAGTTTCTTCATGCGCTTTACACCAATATGACCTAAACGGCAGTGCCACAAATAAGTTGCACTATCATTATTAACCTTGCATCTTTTGGCTTCAATATTATGAATATGTGTATCACTACGATTGAGATCCAACAAACTATTTTCATTGGGTGTATGACCATCGAAGGTTTTATTCATGTAAATAGAATAAGAATTATTCTATGACTTTAAATTAATAACCGTATTGGAACAAACATGATCAAATCATATTCATGCTTAACGCAAATGCCAAATAACATTTATTTAGGTTCTACACTAATCCCTAAAGTATAGGGAGTGTGCGATGATGATCGTATCAATCTTGGAACCACTTCCAACTCACATCGTCACTTCACCTTTAACTAGTATCTGTTCATTCTGCAACTGTCGTTTCGAGTTACTAATTTTAGCAACTGAACCGGTATCAAATACCCAAGGGTTGCTATGAACACTAGTAAAGTATACATCAATAATCTGTATATCAAATATACCTTTGTTCACTTTGCCGTCCTTCTTATCCGCTAAGTATATAGGGCAGTTCCACTTCCAGTGATCATTTCCTTTGCAGTAGAAGCACTTAGTTTCAGGCTTCAGTTTAGCTTTGGGTTTCTTCACGAGAGTGACAACTTGCTTGTCATTCTTCTTGAAGTTCCCCTTCTATCCCTTTGCCCTTTACTTGAAACAAGTGGTCTCATTAAGCATCAACACTTGATGCTCTTTCTTGATTTCTACCTTCGCCGATTTCAGCATTGCGAAGAGCTCGGTAATTATATTTGTCATCCCTTGCATATTATAGTTCATCATGAAGTTCTACTAACTTGGTGATAGTGACTAGAGAACTTTGTCAATTACTATCTTATCTGGAAGATTAACTCCTGCTTGATTCAAGCAATTGTAGTACCCGGACAATCTGAGCACATGCTCACTGGTTGAGCTATTCTCCTCCATCTTGTAGGCAAAGTACTGTCAGAGGTCTTATACCTCTCGACATGGGCATGAGTATGAAATACTAATTTCAAATCTTGGAACATCTCATATGCTTCGTGGCGTTCAAAACATTTTTGAAGTCCCAGTTATAAGCCGTAAAGCATGTTGCACTAAACTATCAAGTAGTCATCATACCGAGCTATTGTCAAAACATTCATAACGTTTGCATCTGCTCCTGCAATAGGTCTGTCACCTAGCGGAGCATCAAGGACATAATACTTCTGTGCAGCAATGAGGAAAATCCTCAGATCACGGAACAAGTCTGCATCATTGCTACTAACATCTTTCAACTTAGTTTTCTCTAGGAACATATAAAAACAAACGGGGAGCTACATCGCGAGCTATTGATCTACAACATAGATATGCTAATACTACCTGGACTAAGTTCATGATAAATTAAAGTTCAATTAATCATATTACTAAAGAACTCCCACTTAGATAGACATCCCTCTAGTCATCTAAATGATCACGTGATCCAAATCAACTAAACCATGTCCGATCATCATGTGAGATGGAGTAGTTTTCAATGGTGAACATCTTATGTTGATCATATCTACTATATGATTCATGCTCGACCTTTCGGTCTCCAGTGCTCCGAGGCCATATCTGCATATGCTAGGCTCGTCAAGTTTAACCCGAGTATTCTGCGTGTGCAAAACTGGCTTACACCCGTTGTATTTGAACGTAGAGCTTATCACACCCGATCATCACGTGGTGTCTCGGTACGATGAACTTTCACAACGGTGCATACTCAGGGAGAACACTTATACCTTGAAATTTAGTGAGAGATCATCTTATAATGCTACCGTCGATCTAAGCAAAATAAGATGCATAAAAGATAAACATCACATGCAATCAATATAAGTGATATGATATGGCCATCATCATCTTGTGCCTTTGATCTCCATCTCCAAGGCACCATCATGATCACCATCGTCACCGACGCGACACCTTGATCTCCATCGTAGCATCGTTGTCGTCTCGCCAACAAATGCTTCCATGACTATCGCTACCGCTTAGTGATAAAGTAAAGCAATTATATGGCGATTGCATTTCATACAATAAAGCGACAACCATATGGCTCCTGCCAGTTGCCGATAACTTTACAAAACATGATCATCTCATACAATAACATATAACTCATCACGTCTTAACCATATCACATCACAACATGCCCTGCAAAAACAAGTTAGACGTCCTCTACTTTGTTGTTGCAAGTTTTACGTGGTTGCTACGGGCTTAGCAAGAACCGTTCTTACCTACGCATACAAAACCAAAACGATATTTTGTCAAGTATGTGCTGTTTTAACCTTCACAAGGACCGAGCGTAGCCACACTTGATTCAACTAAAGTTGGAGAAACTGACACCCGTCAGCCACCTGTGTGCGAAGCACATCGGTGTTGGGGATCGTAGCAGAAATCAAAAAAATTCTACGCATCACCAAGATCAATCTATGGAGTAATCTAGCAACGAGGGAGAGGGGAGTGCATCTACATACCCTTGTAGATCGCGATGCGGAAGCGTTGCAAGAACGTGGATGAAGGAGTCGTACTCGCAGCGATTCAGATCGCGGTTGATTCCGATCTAAGCGCCGAACAACGACGCCTCCGCGTTCAACACACGTGCAGCCCGGTGACGTCTCCCAAGCCTTGATCCAACAAGGAGAGAGGGAGAGGTTGGGGAAGACTCTGTCCAGCAGCAGAACGACGGCGTGGTGGTGGTGGAGGAGCGCGGAACTCCAGCAGGGCTTCGCCAAGCACTGTAAGAGACGAGGAGGGAGAGAGGTAGGGCTGCGCCAAGAGAGAGAGGTCCAACCTTATGTTGGGCAGCCCCAACCCTCACGTATATATAGGGGGAAGGGAGGGGGCGCACCACTAGGTGGGCCTTAGGCCCATCTGAGCCTAGGGTTTCCCCTCCTTCCCTTCTCTCTTCGCCTTGGGCCCTGGTGGGGGCGCACCAGCCCACCTGGGGCTGGTCCCCTCCCACACTTGGCCCACGCAGCCCTCTGGGGCCGGTGGCCCCACCCAGTGGACCCCTGGGACCCTCCCGGTGGTTCTGGTATGCTACCGATAGCGCCCGAAACTTTTCCAGTGACCAAAACGAGACTTCCCATATATGAATCTTTACCTCCGGACCATTCCGGAACTCCTCGTGACGTCCGTGGTCTCATCCGGGACTCCGAACAACATTCGATAACCGCATACACACTTTCCCTATAACCCTAGCGTCATCGAACCTTAAGTGTGTAGACCCTACGGGGTCGGGAGTCATGCAGACATGGCCGAGACAACTCTCCGGCCAATAACCAACAGCGGGATCTGGATACCCATGTTGGCTCCCACATGTTCCATGATGATCTCATTGGATGAACCACGATGTCAAGGATTCAATTAATCCCGTATACGATTCCCTTTGTCGACTGGTATAGTACTTGCCCGAGATTCAATCGTCGATATCCCGATACCTTGTTCAATCTCGTTATCGGCAAGTCTCTTTACTCGTTCCGTAACACATCATCCCGTGATCAACTCCTTGATCACATTGTGCACATTATAATGATGTCCTACCGAGTGGGCCCAGAGATACCTCTCCGTCATACGGAGTGACAAATCCCAGTCTCGATTTGTGCCAACCCAACAGACACTTTCGGAGATACCTGTAGTGCACCTTTATAGCTACCCAGTTACGTTGTGACAGTTGGTACACCCAAAGCATTCCTACGGTATCTGGGAGTTGCACAATCTCATGGTCTAAGGAAAAGATACTTGACATTTAGAAAAGCTTTAGCATACGAACTACATGATCTTGTGCTAGGCTTAGGATTGGGTCTTGTCCATCACATCATTCTCCTAATGATGTGATCCCGTTATCAATGACATCCAATGTCCATGGTCAGGAAACCGTGACCATCTATTGATCAACGAGCTAGTCAACTAGAGGCTTACTAGGGACATGGTGTTTGTCTATGTATCCACACATGTATATGAGTTTCCTATCAATACAATTCTAGCATGGATAATAAACAATTATCATGAACAATGAAATATAATAATAACCAATTTATTATTGCCTCTAGGGCATATTTCCAACAGTCTCCCACTTGGACTAGATTCAATAATCTAGTTCACATCGCCATGTGATTAACACTCACAGGTCACATCGCCATGTGACTAACATCCAAAGAGTTTACTAGAGTCAATAATCTAGTTCACATCACTATGTGATTAACACTCAACGAGTTCTGGGATTGATCATGTTATGCTTGTGAGAGAGGTTGTAGTCAACGGGTCTGCAACATTCAGATCCCTATGTATTTCGCAAAACTTTATGTCATATCGTAGATGCTGCTACCGCGTTCCACTTGGAGCTATTCCAAATTGTTGCTCCATTATACGTATTCGGTATCTCTACTCAGAGCTATCCGGATAGGTGTTAAGCTTGCATCGATGTAACTCTTTACGTTGAACTCTTTATCACCTCCATAACCGAGAAACATTTCCTTATTCCTCTAATGATAATTTTGACCGCTATCTAGTGATCCACTCCTGGATCACCTTTGTACCTTCTTGCCAGACATGTGTCAAGGCACACATCAGGTGCGGTACTCAGCATGGCATACCGTATAGAGCCTATGACAAAGGCATAGGGGACGACCTTCGTCCTTCCTCTTTCTTCTGCCGTGGTCAAGCTTTGAGTCTTACTCAACTTCACACCTTACAACTCAGGTAAGAACCGCTTCTTTGACTGATCTATTTTGAAATCCTTCAAAATCAATTCAAAGGTGTGTGTTCTTTTGAAAGAATCATCAAGCGTCTTGATCTATCTCTATAGACCTTGATGCTCAATTTGTAAGCAGCTTTATCCAGGTCTTGCTTTGAAAAACTCCTTTCAAACAACCCTTTATGCTTTCCAGAAATTCTACATCATTTTGGGTCAACAATATGTCATTCACATATACTTATCAGAAATGTTGTAGTGCTCCCACTCACTTTATTGTAAATACAAGTTTCTAACAAACTTTGTATAAACCCAAAAACTTTGATCACTCCATCAAAGTGTATATTCCGACTCCGAGATGCTTGCTCTAGTCCATGGAAGGATTGCTGGAGCTAGCATACCTTTTAGCATCCTTAGGATCGACAAAACCTTTCTGATTGTATCACATACAACCTTTCCTTGCGAAAACTGGTAAGGAAACTTGTTTTGACATTGATCTGTCAGATTTCATAAATGCAGCTAATGCTAACATGATTCCGACGGACTTAAGCATTGCTACGGGTGAGAAAATCTCATCGTAGTCAACTCCTTGAACTTGTGAAAAACTCTTCGCCACAAGTCGAGCTTCATAGACGGTGACATTACCGCCCACGTCCGTCTTCTTCTTAAAGATCCATTTATCTCAATGTCTTGCCGATCATCGGGCAAGTCCACCAAAGTCCATACTTTGTTTTGATACATGGATCCTATCTCGGATTTCTAGGCTTCTAACCATCTGTCGGAATACGGGCCCACCATCGCTTCTCCATAGTTCGTAGGTTCATTGTTGTTCAACAACATGACATCTAAGACAGGATCACCGTACCACTCAGGAGTAGTACATATCCTTGTCGACCTACGAGGTTCGATAGCAACTTGATTTGAAGCTTCATGATCACTATCATTAGTTTCCTCTTCAACAGTCGCAGGTTCCACAGAAACATATTTCTGTGTTGCACTACTCTCCGGTTGAAGTGAGGGTTCGACAACCTCATCAAGTTCTATCTTCCTCCCACTCAATTTTTTCGAGAGAAACTCCTTCTCGAGAAAGAACCCGTTCTTAGCGACAAACATTTTTTGCCCTTGGATCTGAGATAGAAGGTATACCGAATTGTTACCTTTGGGTATCCTATGAAGATGTATTTGTCCGCTTTTGGGTTCGAGCTTTTTCCGGCTGAAGCCATAAGTATCGCAGCCCTTAACATTAAGAAACGACAACTTTGGTTTCTTGCCAAACCATAGTTCATACGGCGTCATCTCAACGGACTTAGATGGTGCCCTATCTAAAGTGAATGCAGCTGTCTCTAATGCATAACCTCAAAATAATAACGGTAGATCGGTAAGAGACATCATAGATCGCACCATATCTCATAACGTTCAATTACGACGTCCGAACACACCATTACGCTGTGGTGTTCCAGGTGGCTTCAACTACGAAACAATTCCACAATGTCTTAAGTGATTGCCAAACTCATAACTCAGAAAATCTCCCCTTGATCAGATCGTAGGAACATGATCTTCTTGTTATGATGATTCTTAACTTCACTCTGAAATTGCTTGAACTTTTCAAATGTTTCAGACTTTTGCGTCATTAAGTAAATATACCCATATCTACTCAAATCGTCAGTGAAGATGAGAAAATAACGATATCCACCACACACCTTAATTCTCATTTGATCACACACATCAGCATGTATGATTTCCAACAAGTCACTTGCCCATTTCATTCTACCTGAAAACGGGATCTTAGTCATCCTGCCCATGAGGCATGGCTCGCATGTGTCAAGCGATTCAAAATCAAGTGACTCCAAACATCCATCAGCATGGAGTTTCTTCATGCATTTTATGCCAAAATGACCTAAGCGGCAGTGCCACAAGAAAGTGGTACTATCATTATTAACTCTACATCTTTTGGCATTAATATTATTATCGTATGTATTACTATGCTCGAGATTCAATAAACCATTGGGTGCATAACCATAAAGGTATTATTCATGTAAGCAGAATAACCATTATTCTCTAACTTAAATGAATAACCGTAATGAACATGATCTAATCATATTCATGCTCAACGTAGACACATGATAACATTTATCTAGGATCAACACTAATCCCGAAGGTAGAGGGAGCGTGCGATGGTGATCTTATCAACCTTGGAGACACTTCCAACACACATCGTCACCTTGCCCTTAGCTAGTCTCCGTTCAGTCTGTAGCTTTTGCTTAAAGTCACTAATAATAGCAACTGAACCGGTATCCAATACCCAGGTACTACTAGGAGTACTAGTAAGGTACACATCAATAAGACGTATATCAAATATACTTTGTTGAAGTTGCCAGCTTTCTTATCTACCATGTATTTGGGGTAGTTCCGCTACCATGTGACCGTTCCCCTTACAATAGAAGCACTTAGTCTCGAGGTTTGGGTTCAACCTTGGGTTCCTTCATTAGAGCGACAACTGGTTTGCCATTCATGAAGTTTCCCTTCTAGCCCTTGCCCCTTTTGAAACAAGTGGTCTTGTTAAACCATCAACACTTGATGCTCCTTCTTGATTTCTACTTTTGCGGTCTTAGGCACCGCTAATAGCTCCGGGATCATCTCCATCCTTTGCATGTCATAGTTCATCACGAAGTTCTAGTAGCTTGGTGATAGTGTCTAGAGAATTCCGGCAACCACTATTTCACCTGGAAGATTAACTCCCACTTGGTTCAAGTGATTTTAGCACCCAGACATTCTAAGCACATGCTCACTAGTTGAGCTATTCTCCTCCATCTTGTTGGCAAAAGAACTTGTCGGAGGTCTCATACCTCTCAACACGGGCATGAGCCTGAAATCCTAATTTCATCTCTTGAAACATCCCATATGTCTCATGGCGTTCAAAACGTCATTGGAATCCCGATTCTAAGCCGTAAAGTATGGTGCACTAAACTATCAAGTAGTCATCAGGACGTGTCTGTCAGGTGTTCATAACATCCATAGACGACGTTGTAGGGGGTTGCACATCGAGCGGTGCATCAAAGACGTAAGTCTTCTGTGTAGCAGTGAGGACACTCCTCGGACTATGGACCCAGTCCACATCATTGCTTACAATATCTTTCAACTTAGTCTTTCTCTAGGATCGTATTAAACAAGGAGCTACAACGCAGCTATTGGTCTACAACATAATTTGCGAAGACAACTTAGACTATTGTTCATGATAAATAAGTTCATCCAATGAACTCCCACTCAGATAGACATCTCTCTAGTCATCTAAGTGATACATGATCCGAATCGACTAGGCCGTGTCCGATCATCACGTGAGACAGACTAGTCATCAACGGTGAACATCTTTATGTTGATCGTATCTTCTATACGACTCATGTTCGACCTTTCGGTCATCTGGGTTCCGAGGCCATGTCTGTACATGCTAGGCTCGTCAAGTGAACCGTAAGTGTACTGCGTGTGTAAATCTGGCTTACATCCCTTGTATGCGAACGTTAGAGCCTATCACGCCCGATCATCACGTGGTGCTTCGGAACAACGAACCTTAGCAACGGTGCACAGTTAGGGGGAACAGAATTCTTGAAATTTTAGTGAGAGATCATCTTATTTACTACCGTCGTTCTAAGCAAATAAGATGTAAAACATGATAAACATCACATGCAATCAAATAGTGACATGATATGGCCAATATCATTTTGCTCCTTTTGATCTTCATCTTCGGGGCTCCATGATCATCATCGTCACCGGCATGACACCATGATCTCCATCATCATGATCTCCATCATCGGGTCTTCATGAAGTCGTCTCGCCAAACATTACTTCTACTACTATGGCTAATGGTTAGCAATAAAGTAAAGTAATTACATGGCGTTTTCAGTGACATGCGGGTCATACAATAAATTAAGAAAACTCCTATGGCTCCTGCCAGTTGTCATTCTCATCGACATGCAAGTCGTGATTCCTATTACAAGAACATGATCAATCTCATACATCACATATATCATTCATCACATCCTTTTTGGCCATATCACATCACAAGGCACATGCTGCAAGAACAAGTTTGACGTCCTCTAATTGTTGTTGCAAATTTTACGTGGCTGCTATAGGTTTCTAGCAAGAACGTTTCTTACCTACGCCAAAACCAGAACGTGATATGCCAATTTATATTTACCCTTCATAAGGACCCTTTTCATTGAATCCGATCCGACTAAAGTGGAAGAGACAGACACCCACTAGCCACCTTATGCAACTAGTGCATGTCAGTCGGTGGAACCTGTCTCACGTAAGAGTATGTGTAAGGTTGGTCCGTGCCGCTTCATCCCACGATGCCGCCGAATCAAGATAAGACTAGTAACGGAAAGTAAATTGACAAATCGACGCCCACAACTACTTTGTGTTCTACTCGTGCAAGAAACTACGCATAGACCTAGCTCATGATGCCACTGTTGGGGATCGTAGCAGAAATCAAAAAATTTCTACGCATCACCAAGATCAATCTATGGAGTAATCTAGCAACGAGGGAGAGGGGAGTGCATCTACATACCCTTGTAGATCGCGATGTGGAAGCGTTGCAAGAACGCAGATGAAGGAGTCGTACTCGCAGCGATTCAGATCGCGGTTGATTCCGATCTAAGCGCTGAACAACGGCGGCTCCACGTTCAACACACGTGTAGCCCGGTGATGTCTCCCAAGCCTTGATCCAGGAAAGAGAGAGGGAGAGGTTGGGGAAGACTCCGTCCAGCAGCAGCACGATGGCGTGGTGGTGGTGGAGGAGCGCGGGACTCCAGCAGGGCTTCGCCAAGCACTGCGAGAGACGAGGAGGGAGAGAGGTAGGGCTACGCCAAGAGAGAGAGGTCCAACCGTATGTTGGGCAGCCCCAAACCTCACGTATATATAGGGGGAAGGGAGGGGCTGCGCCCCCACCTAGGTTTCCACCCATAAGGGCGGCGGCCAGCCCTAGATCCCATCTAGGGGGCGGCCAAGGGGGAGAGAGGGGGGCGCACCACTAGGTGGGCCTTAGGCCCATCTGAGCCTAGGGTTTCCCCTCCTTCCCTTCTCTCTTCGCCTTGGGCCCTGGTGGGGGGCGCACCAGCCCACCTGGGGCTGGTCCCCTCCCACACTTGGCCCACGCAGCCCTCTGGGGCCGGTGGCCCCACCCGATGGACCACCGGGACCCTCCCGGTGGTCCCGGTACGCTACTGATAGCGCCCGAAACTTTTCCGGTGACCAAAACGGGACTTCCCATATATGAGTCTTTACCTCTAGACCATTCTGGAACTCCTCGTGACGCCCGGGATCTCATCCGGACTCCGAACAACATTCGGCAACCGCGTACATACTTTCCCTATAACCCTAGCGTCATCGAACCTTAAGTGTGTAGACCCTACGGGCTCGGGAGTCATGCAGACATGGCCGAGACAACTCTCCGGCCAATAACCAACAGCGGGATCTGGATACCCATGTTGGCTCCCACATGTTCCACAATAATCTCATCGGATGAACCACAATGTCAAGGATTCAATTAATCCCGTATATGATTCCCTTTGTCAACCGGTATAGTACTTGCCCGAGATTCGATCGTCGGTGTCCTGATACCTTGTTCAATCTCGTTATCGGCAAGTCTCTTTACTCGTTCCGTAACACATCATCCTGTGATCAACTCCTTGATCACATTGTGCACATTATGATGATGTCCTACCGAGTGGGCCCAGAGATACCTCTGAGTCATACGGAGTGACAAATCCCAGTCTCGATTCGTGCCAACCCAACAGACACTTTCGGAGATACCTGTAGTGCACCTTTATAGCCACCCAGTTACGTTGTGACGTTTGGTACACCCAAAGCATTCCTACGGTATCCGAGAGTTGCACAATCTCATGGTCTAAGGAAAAGATACTTGACATTTAGAAAAGCTTTATCATACGAACTACACGATCTTGTGCTAGGCTTAGGATTGGGTCTTGTCCATCACATCATTCTCCTAATGATGTGATCCCGTTATCAATGACATCCATTGTCCATGGTCAGGAAACCGTGACCATCTGTTGATCAACGAGCTAGTCAACTAGAGGCTTACTAGGGACATGGTGTTTGACTATGTATCCACAAATGTATCTGAGTTTCCTATTAATACAATTCTAGCATGGATAATAAACAATTATCGTGAACAAGGAAATATAATAATAACCAATTTATTATTGCCTCTAGGGCATATTTCCAACAGTCGGTAGAACCAGTCTCGCGTAAGCGTACGCGTAATGTCGGTCCGGGCCGTTTCATCCAACAATACCGCTGAATCAAATTATGACATGCTGGTAAGCAGTATGACTAGTATCGTCCACAACTCACTTGTGTTCTACTCGTGCATATCATCTACACATAAACCTGGCTCATGATGCCACTGTTGGGGAACGTAGTATTTTTAAAATTTTCCTACGATCACGCAAGATCTATCTACCAGATGCATAGAAACGAGGGGGAGAGTGTGTCTACGTACCCTCGTAGACCGAAAGCGGAAGCGTCTAGTGACGCGGTTGATGTAGTAGAACTTCTTCGCGATCCAACCGATCAAGCACCGAACGTACGGAGCCTCCGCGTTCAGCACACGTTCATCTTGATGACGTCCCACGAGCTCTTGATCCAGTAGAGCCTCACGGGAGAGTTTCGTCAGCACGACGGCGTGGTGATGGAGATGATGAAGCTACCGGTGCAGGGCTTCGCCTAAGCACTGCAATGGTATGATCGAGGTGTGTTTCTGTGGAGAGGGGCACCGCACACGGTTGGGAGAGATCAACTGATCAACTTGTGTCTCTATGGGGTGCCTCTACCCCCGTATATAAAGGAGTGGAGGAGGGGGAGGGCCGGCCCTCTCTATGGCGCGCCCTAGGGGAGTCCTACTCCCATCGGGAGTAGGATTCCCCCTTTCCTAGTAGAACTAGGAGCACTTCCAAGTAGTAGGAGTAGGAGAGAAGGAAAGGTAAAAGAGAAGAGAAGGAAGGAGGGGGCGCAACCCCTCCCCTTAGTCCAATTCGGACTAGGCCTTGGTGGGCGCAGCCTTCCTCTTCTCTCTTTCCCCTAAAGCCCAATAAGGCCCATATACTCCCCGACGAATTCCCGTAACTCTCCGGTACTCCTAAAAATACCCGAATCACTTGGAACCTTTCCGATGTCCGAATATAGTCGTCCAATATATCAATCTTTACGTCTCGACTATTTTGAGACTCCTCGTCATGTCCCCGGTCTCATCTGGGACTCCGAACTACCTTTGGTACATCAAAACTCATAAACGCATAATACTGATCATCATCAAACGTTAAGTGTGCGGACCCTACGGGTTCGAGAACTATGTAGACATGACCGAGACTCATCTCTGGTCAATAACCAATAGCGGAACCTGGATGCTCATATTGGCTCCTACATATTCTACGAAGATCTTTATCGGTCAAACCGCATAACAACATACGTTGTTCCCTTTGTCATCGGTATGTTACATGCCCGAGATTCGATCGTCGGTATCACCATACCTAGTTAATCTCATTACCGGCAAGTCTCTTTACTCGTTCCGTAATACATCATCTCGTGACTAACTCATTAGTCATTTGCTTGCAAGGATTATTATGATGTGTATTACCGAGAGGGCCCAGAGATATCTCTCCGACACTCGGAGTGACAAATCCTATTCTTGATCTATGCCAACACCACGAACACCTTCGGAGACACCTATAGAGCATCTTGATAATCACCCAGTTACGTTGTGACATTTGATAGCACACAAGGTGTTCCTCCGGTATACGGGAGTTGCATAATCTCATAGTCATAAGAACATGTATAAGTCATGAAGAAAACAATAGCAGTAAAACTAAACGATCATAGTGCTAAGCTAACAGATGGGTGTTGTCCATCACATCATTCTCCTATTGATGTGATCCCGTTGATCAAATGACAATTCATGTCTATGGCTAGGAAACATAACCATCTTTGATCAATGAGCTAGTCTAGTAGACGCATACTAGGGACACTCTGTTTTGTCTCTGTATTCACACATATACTAACTTTCCGGTTAATACAATTCTAGCATGAATAATAAACATTTATCATGATATAAGTAAATAAATAATAACTTTATTATTGCCTCTAGGGCATATTTCCTTCACACAATTCGCCGGATCTCGATAAATACACCGCAAAAAAAAACGATTACATCGAATAGATCTCTTCGAAGACCGAGGAGAACTTTGTATTGAAATCCAGAGAGAGAGAGAAGGAGCCATCTAGATACTAGCTATGGACCCGAAGGTGTGTGGTAAACTACTCACATCTCATGGTGAGGGCGGTGATGATGATGATGAAGAACTCCGTGATGGATCCCCCTCCGGTGGAGCTCCGAGACAAGCTCCAAGATGGGATCTCACGGGAACAGAAGGTTATGATGGTGGAATTAGGGTTTTCTCTCTGTTGTCGATGGTTTCGGGGTATGTAGACTTATATGGGAGGAAGGAGGACACCGGGGGAGTCACGGGGGCCCCACGAGGCAGGGGGCGCGCCCTGGGAGGGCGGGAGCCCCCCACCCACGTGGGCAGCCCGTATCTCCCCTGGCGTGGTTCTCAAGTTCTCCGTGCATGATTCTCCAAAAATATCTCATGCGAAGGTTTCATTCCGTTTGGACTCCGTTTGATATTCTTTTTCTGCAAAACCCTGAAATAGGCAAAAAAACATCAATCTGGACTGGGCCTTTGGGTTAGTAGGTTAGTCCCAAAAATGATATAAAAGTGTAAGATAAAGCCCATTAACATCCAGGACATCATAAATAATAGCACGGAACAATCAAAAATTATAGATACATTGGAAATGTATCAAGCATCCCCAAGCTTAATTCCTGCTCGTCCTCGAGTAGGTAAATGATAAAAAATAATTTTTGATGTGGAATGCTAACCAACATAGTTTTTCAATGTAATTCTCCTAATTGAGGCATGAATGTTCAGATCTGAAAGATTCAAGATAAAAGTCTATATTGACATAAGAAATAACAATACTTCAAGCATACTAACAAAGCAATCATGTCTTCTCAAAATACTATGGCTAAAGAAAGTTATCCCTACAAAATCATATAGTCTGGCTATGCTCCCTCTTCATCACACAAAATATTCATATCATGCACAACCCCGATTTCAGCCAAGCACTTGTTTTCATACTCTATTCTTTCAAACCTTTCAACTTTCACACAATACATGAGCGTGAGCCATGGACATAGCACTATGGGTGGAATAGAGGTGGTTGTGGAGAAGACAAAAAGGAGGGAGATAGTCTCACATCAACTAGGCGTATCGACGGGCTATGGAGATGCCCATCAATAGATATCAATGTGAGTGAGTGGGGATTACCATGCAACGGATGCACTGGAGCTAAAAATGTATGAAAGCACAACAAAAGAAACTAGTGGGTGTGCATCCAACTTGCTTGCTCACGAAGACCTAGGGCATTTGAGGAAGCCCATCGTTGGAATATACAAGCCAAGTTCTATAACGAAAATTCCCACTAGTATATAAAGTGACTAAATATGAGACTCTCTACAATGAAGAACATGGTGCTACTTTGAAGCACAAGTGTGAAAAAAAAGATAGTAGCAATTGTCCCTTTTTTTCTTTTTTTTGGGCCTTTTTTTTCTTTGGTCTTTTTTTTCTTTTTTCTTTTGGCGGAGGGGCTTTATAGATTTAGCCTTTCCTCCCATGGGACAATGCTCTAGTAATGAAGATCATCACACTTTCATTACAACTCGATATTACAACTCGATACTACAACAAAGTATGACTCTATATGAATGCCTCCGGCGATGTACCGGTATGTGCAATGAAACAAGAGTGGCATGTATGAAAAATAATGCATGGTGGCCTTGCCGCAAATATGATGTCAACTACATGATCATGCATGGCAATATGACAATATGATGCGTGTCATATGAACGGAACGGTGGAAAGTTGCATGGCAATATATCTCGGAATGGCTATGGAAATGCCATGATAGGTAGGTATGGTGGCTGTTTTGAGGAATAATATGGTGGCTGTTTTGAGGAAGGATATATAGTGGGTTTATGGTACCGGTGAAAGTTGCGCAGTACAAGAGAGGTTAGCAATGGTGGAAGGGTGAGAGTGAGTATAATCCATGGACTCGACATTAGTCATAAGAACTCATATACTTATTGCAAAAATCTACGAGTCATCAAAACAAAGCAATCAACGCATGCTCCTAGGGGGGAGGTTGGTAGGAGTTAACCATCATGCGCCCCCGACCTCTGATGGGCCTCGAACCCCTCGTTGGTTACCCCAAGTGGAAGGTGTAAGATGCAGTAAGTAGAAGTGTTTTCCCCTAGCAAAGATGCCAAGGATCGAATCCCCAGAGACTCCTAGGTTCAACAGGTAGGTGTCAACTGCTAACGGCGCAATTAGCAATCAACGTGGACCTGCACACAGATACAAATAACTTTGCTCCCAACGAGTACAGAGAGGTTGTCAATCTCTCCGGCCTTGTATTTCACAAAGGGTTAAAAGCAATATGATAGTAGTTATAGATAGTGTTTTGCAATAGTAAGTAAAATAGCGGAAAGTAAAATAGTGTATGTGATCAATGATGGTAATATGGACCGAAGTCTCATGATGTTCGCTAGTGATGTCTCTCTCCCAAAAGACGATAAAACAGCTATGTGAGGTAAACAAATTACAGCTGGGCAATTGACAGGACCCACGAGCGCATACAAATGCTGATTACATTGCAAGAAAGGTTGAGGTTCAAAGCATGGGCGGTACGCCAAAGTAAGTAGACCGAAATCCATCAATCTCTACTACTATTAAACAAGCAAACATATTCATCGCTAAGTGCACACAGCCTAACGTACTCATAACAACACGGATTAATTACACCCTCACGATTAAATCACTTTATTTGATCTAACCGTTAAGATTATACTAACCCTCAGTCAAATATGCGTTTAGCAATTTAGTCTGGCGGACGAAAGCTCTGCCAGGGAGCAGACGAGAGGCTCAATTGGCAACCACGTAATCCCACCCTGAGTTATCGCTAACTTCCAACCTAATCGCACCTCGAAATAAGCGCTAACCCAAAATTTAATCCGGCCTCCTAGCTTTCCCAAATCTTGGTTCAGGAAATCAACCAGGGTGCCCGTGCCAGATCCTACCTGCGCCACTGGCTCCCAAGCCGCCGCCGCCTCCATGGTGAGAACCGTGGCCAGAATAGGAGGACGAGTACGGCAACGACGCCTTCGTCATTGTCTCTCCCCGTTCATAACAGGTGTGCCGACACCCTTCTCCATCTATGTCTGTGCGGCCACGACGCGGCTCGCACGGTGGCACACGACGCCTGTGCAGCAACCCTCAAACGGCGATGGCTCGACAGGGCGGCGACGGGATGCAGGGCCGCGGCGCTGGCGCTCGTGCGGCACATGGTGCGGCTCTAACAGGCAGGCAGCTGGGCATCACGGCCGGACCACGTAGGGACGTACGCGGAGGTGGAGATTCACCGGGTGTGCTGCGACAGCAACAGAGGCTCGCCGCTAGGGGCAACGACGTGTGCAGGTACCCACTCCTTGTTATCAGTACCTTACAAAATCAAGGGGATAGGATATTGTGCTAAACTTCATCGATTCAAATATAAATCTCCAAAACACATCAACAAAAAATTGCATCATCCAGCTGTTCTTCCTGCTCTACAGTTTCGTCACAGTTTCGTTCTAATGGTTCTTATGTGCGTTTGGTAACAGGATTGTTCTCTCCAGCTATTCATTTTCCTCATGGGAAAATCGAAGTTTGCTGGTCTTCGGCGGCCCCTTCCTGCTCCGTTCACATATATATATAGGTCAAAGTCTTTGTTTTTTCTCTTACGCCGGATGATGTCCTTTGATTTGTGATCCGGGTGAGCACATTTATCATTTTCGGTCGCAAAGGTGCGCTACCTCATGCCTCTCTTGGGTCATATAATTTATTTGCGGTTTCTCATAAACTGCTGTGTGTTGTGCAGATGAAAAAAGCCCGCATCCACCCATCAGGTTCCTATCTTATTGACCCTTCAAACGTGGAGTCTTTTAGAGGCAGCATTCGTGCTTTTCGCTTCCACTTGAACTCCATGCAGACCCTGAGTTTAGGGAGTGTATTGGCCTTGAAGAAGAATAAATGTTTGATCGTTCAGGGAGTGTTGGCCTTCAAAAGAAGAATAAATGTTTGGGCGTTCATCTTTCTTATGTTCCTAGGTCAGTTTCATGGAATCCCGTGCTATTTATTACGTAAATTGCGTTTAAGATATTTCCTCTTAGGGTCATGAAGCTTGCGGGCACTTTTTATCTGTGTCTAGGTCGCCGGTTTTATTGCTCAGATGAAACAGATACCGTGTGCTCTTACAGAGTTAAGATGAATCTCCTTTTGAGTTGCAGGACAAAAGGTAGTGAAAATTAATAATCCTAAAAGTCTCCGCTTTGGAGCAGAAAAATGTTGTTAGCGCAACATGCAGTACGATCCAGGTCAGTAGTTGAACTTATAAGTCAAAACACACAGAAGGATTCATGTAAATATATTGAAGGTTCACATTATTATACTATACACACACAACAATCTTGTGTTGAAGTGGATATTAATTACTGCACAAAGCTGCAATTTTTTTTCTTATGTGACGGAAATATTGGACGCTCTCAGTAAAGCCATCTTCAAAAGATGGGCACATCTAGGTCTAAATAAAGAGCCAACCTAAGCCAGTTATTGTTTTCTTTAAATTCAATTCAGATAGCTTTAATAAAGTATTTCTGTAAAGATGTGTCATGTATTTTTGAGCAAGTTTAAATCTCCACAAATCAATGTATCTGATGCCATCGATAGATCACTTCCACTATGTTTTTTATTTATACATGTCTTTTTTTTCAGTTTCTTGGTCTTTCTGTCAAGAGACAAAAAAGGGTCATCATGAATATGCAATAGTTAGATCTATAGTTACATGTTTTTTCACATAATAACACATGGGAATTCATGGTTTATCAGTTATATTCGTAGTGTGTAACTGTAAACATGTATGGATTTCGTGTTCTTCCAAACATTCTCCTTTTGATTATTATTAGTTGAGGCGTAGCTTTGTTATGTTGTCTAGAGTTCCAATATGGTGCATATTGGTTGATACGTGCATTGCACGTGCTCGATTGCATGTATATATTGCTCCTCTGGCCTCTGCATCTCAAAACAGATACCTTGATGGCCTGGCAAATTATTGCAGCCTTGGATTTGGAGCCATGGTGCATACACAAGGGCAGTGATCCGTTTATCACTTGAGGTCTAGCGGAGGTATTTTTACTTTCTTGCCCTCAATTTTTGCTTGCACACCAACTCTTGTAGTTACTTCCTCCGTCCCAAAATGTAAGACGTTTTTTGACACTACACTGAAGTCAAAAAACGTCTTACATTGCGGGATGGAGGGAGTATTTTATGTTGTATCATATCTTCTATTTTTAAAAGACAGTATTTTACTTTGGTTCTTCAACATTTTGGCCAATTTAAGCAAAAAAAACTTGAAGCCACATACATAAAATAATGCAAACTTTAAATGGTTGGTTTCCTTTTCCATGATTTCTCTTTTCCCAAATGTTTGTTTTGGATATTGCTTTGCATGGGATAACAATAAACTATTATATGTGACAGTGACCAAGTCAGGGTCTTAAGTTTTTTTAATAGGCGTCGGTATATATTGCTATGCTCGGGGTAACATGAAACTATTCTCGGTGACAGTGAAGGCCAAACTTTTCAAAGTAAACACCCCTCCCACAATTCCTTAGTTCTACTTCTACTACAGCCAAGGACATACAAAGGTAATGAGGGAACCACCATCTAGAAAGGTTGGATGGTGAAGAAGAGCAGGCTCAACTATTTCCGAGAGGTTGCAGAACATGCAAGCATCGGAGATGGCATAGCCTTGTCTGAAACGACATTGGTTGGTGAACCTCTTGCGGTCCGGCAGCCATATGAACAAACGATCACTATTCGTTGAATATATTTTCTGATTCAGAGTTGCAAAAGGGGAGCATTTTATAAAAGTTCAAAGGCTGTAAAATATGTTGTGATTTGGTATCTCTCTCTATGTACAGACCTTTTTTATCATTCTCCTAATTGTACTATTCAGGGGAGGATGCAATGAGTAGGGTTGATATGTGCACATTTGGCTAGCGTTCTTCCGTTATATCAAAATGGATTGGTTCCAAACTATGTGCATCCATCAAGACGTGCATTGCACGTGCACGTTTACTAGTATCTACTACTAATCATCCACCTTGAGATATCTATCCAGAACATCTCGCTGGTATTAAGTTGCGAGTCCCACCCATAGTGTAAACTCAATGCAACAGACAACTGCATTAAAAGAACTTTGCGTAAAGTAAACAATCCTTGCACCCGCGGGCACAAGCACCGTTGTTTTCCCCCTTGTGGCAACAGCACATCCCCAAGACTCATGTTTTTGTCACTCAAGCTAGTCATCGAGGGGCATGAACCCACAATCGAGCATAACGTTCCCTCTTGGAGTCACTACTTACTACTCGGCCAAAGCAATAAATAACAACGGAGAACATGCAAGAATTACTTATGAACTAAAATATAAAAGAGGTGAATCAAATATATTACTCAAGATCAATCTGAACATAATCTCATAATCCATCGGATCCCAGCAAACTCAACATAGCAACAGCATAAGGATTACATAGGTGCCTCGATCATGTAGGGCAGCTCACGAGGACTAATTAGTGAAGCACAAGAACGGGAGGAGAACATCACATAGCTACTGGTCATGGACTCATGGTCCAAGGGAGACTACTCACGAGTCATCCGGGAGGCGTCCATGGTGGTGGAGAAGCTCCCGGTGGTGATCCTCCCCTCCGGCAGGGTGCCGGGAAGAGTTCTCCTGGTGCTCCCGATCTTGGAAGCGGCGGCGGCGGCGGAACAGAGATGGGATCGCGAAAAGAAGTCTTGTTTCGAGGGTTACGGGGAACCCTTTAAATATATGCCAAAGTAGGGCACCGGGGGGCTCTCGGGGGGCTGAGGCGCCCCCCGGCGCGGCCGAGGGGGGGCGCGCCCACAGGGCGCCTGGAGCCCCTGTGCCCCCCCCAGGCTGCCCTTCGGACGCAGTGTTGTTTCCGATACGCTGATTTTTTATATATTTTTTCTGGATTTTTCTGGGCAGTTATCGAAACGTGAAAACCTGAAATACAAAAACAGCCGAAAACAGAAACTGGCACTGGGGTGCACTGGATTAGTAAGTTAGTCCAAATATGATCAAAAGTGTATGGAAGTGTATGAATATCATAGCAATATCACCCAAAAGTGGCATGGAGCAAGCAGAAATTATAGATACGTTTTGGACGTATCAACATCCCCAAGCTTAATTCCTGCTCGTCCTCGAGTAGGTAAATGATAACAAGAATAATTTCTCTGGTGACATGCTATTAACCATATAGGACTTTCTCATAGTCATATGACAAAAGCTTACTGAGACAATGATTCTAAAGTAATTAAGTTGTCTCAAGAGAAAATCACAAATGACTGAATGTCTTACAATATGAAACTGAAACATCAAAAAGATTTGTAATGAACATGATGTGCAAATATGATAAAGTGATATCTAGCTTGCCCCCTTTAGTGATGCACAACATAAGTGCAGGGGCACCTTCAAGGTTTAAGTGATGACTAGATACAATCATTTTAGAATAAACGATATCACAATCATGCAAAAGACAATGCGACTTTGGGACAATGCACATTACACTCAGAATGACAATCATGCTCTCAGTAGTTGGTGCTTGAAGTGCTAGAGCTTTTTATTTTGAAACATGGAAGCAATTGTGTCAACGGTAGTAGTACTTCATATGTGTCATGCATAAAACATATTATAAGTTGCAAGCCTCATGCATCGAATACCAATAGTGCTCGCTCCTTGTCCTAATTAGCTCGGATCCCCATGGGTTATCATTGCATTGCATATGTTTTAACCAAGTGTCACAAAGGGGTACCTCTATGCCACCTGTACAAAGGTCCAAGGAGATAGATCGCATTTGATTTCTCGTTTTTGATAAATCTCAACTTGAGGACATCCATACCGGGACAACATAGAAAATAGATGATGGACTCCTCTTTAATGCATAAGCATATTCTCATGAGAGATTGAGGATTAAGGTCCAAGCTAAAACTTCCACCATGATGCATGGCTTTGGTTGGCGGCCCAATGTTCTTCTCTAACAATATGCATATTAATTCAACCCACGGTAAATCACCCTTACTTCAGACAAGACGAACATGCATAGCAACTCACATGATATTCAACAAAAGTGTGACAGTTGATGGCGTCCCCAGAAACATGGTTAGCGCTCAGCAAGCAACTCATAAGAAATAAGATACATAAGCAACATATTCTTTACCACAATAGTTTTTAGGCTACTTTCCCATGAGCTATGTATTGCATGGTTAATTTGCTTAGTGCAGGTGTAGGTTAGCAAAAGACTGGGAGCAACCAACTAAGAGAGCAATGACGGTCATAATCATGCAGAGCGACAAAGCAATATTGAATCAGGCATGGTAGTTATATCGCTACTCAGAAACAAAAGATCATCAAGGCTTGACAGACTTTCTTTACGGTCTTGAATATGCGTGAGCATACGCCAAGTCAATCAAAATAAATTCTCGAAGGAAGATATTACTAAACCATACCACATCATAGGAAAACAAACCAAGTTGGTACTCCAATAACACATTGGGAATCCCCCAGCTATTTGAGATTAACCATAAGAAAACCTGAACTACTAAGCACCATCATGAAAGTAGCGTCTTTATCATAGACACATTAACCAATGCAACGGAAGCAAACTCTCTTAATAAGGTGAGCATGGTAATTAAAAAGATTTCAAGCAACCAACTAAATAAAAGCTCTTGAAAAGATAAGCATGAATACTAAGAGCAGAGCACGATAGTAGCTATTAAAAGACAAAGAACACACACAGCATAGATAGACATGAAAATTCTATGTAATGTTCTAGGTAGAGGTGGAACGTGTTTCTCTCCCACATAAAGGAATGCTGGGTTCCGACTCGTTATGAAAAAACTAAAAAGAAAACTAAAAGCAAAACGCTCCAAGCATAGCACATAACACATGAAGTGATAAAAATATAGCGAAACGAAAGACGAACTGATAATGTTGATGGAGAAGGGGATGCACGGGGGGCATCCCCAAGCTTAGACGCTTGAGTCTCCGTGAATATTTCTTGGGGGTGCATGGGGGCATCCCCAAGCTTGAGCGCTTGACACTCCTGAATCTTTTTATCATCTTCCCTCGCACACTTGAAAACTCCCTTCATACATAACTCATCATAATCTGATTAGCGAGGTTAGTACCCTTAATAAAATAATTATACCTTGCTGGAAATAAGGATATTCTTGAAGTTCTACTGTTCCTCAAGATTGCCAAAAGGTTTTTGCAAAGAAAAAGCAAGTTCTTAATTTGCAAAGTGAAGGTAAGGCAAAACAGGACAGAATCTGTGAAAAACAGAACAGCAGGCAGTAATTGACTTGTTCGGGATACTTCTGCAACTCAAATCAAAAAACTCAGAACTGACGCACGAAAGACAATTATATAGAGAACGCTGTAGAAAAAATTCAGACCAAAAAGATGATCTGGTGATTTTATACAAATTTTTCTATCCAAGAACAGAATCTGTTTCCTGGACAGCACCTCACAACTTTTGAACTTTCTAGCAATCAGAGGCTATACTTGGCACAAATATGAAAAGCAAAGATACAATGATGATGCTACAGCAGTAAACAACATCAAGACACAACAAAAGAAAAAAATTTATTCATGTGTTCTGCCTCCCAAAAGCGCTTTCTTTTATGCCTTTAAGCTAGGCATAATGCAAAGATCAAGTTTTATCAAGAGTAAAAGAATAGCTAGCCCGTCCAACGGACTCAAAAGGTAACTTGACCTTCTTACGAGGGAAGTGTTCCATCCCTTTCTTGAGAGGAAACTGAAATTTTATATTACCCTCTTTCATGTCAATGACAGCACCAACGGTGCGCAAAAAGGGACGTCCCAAAATAATTGGACATGAAGGATCACATTCAATATCCATAATAGTGAAATCAACGGGCACATAATTATCAGACAACAATAAGAACATCGTCGATCCTCCCCAAAGGTTTCTTTATGGAAGAATCAACGAGACGAACACCAAAAGAACAAGAATCATAAGGTTTCAATTTAAGCATATCATATATCCTTTTGGGCATAACAGAGGTACTAGCACCAACATCACATAATGCATAACAAGAGAAGTCATTCAAATTAATTTTTATCATAGGATCCCAACCATCCTCTAGCTTTCTAGGTATGGAGGCTTCTACTCTAAGTTTCTCCTCCCTAGCTTTGATGAGAGCATTAGTGATATGCTCTGTGAAGGCAAGGTTAAGCGTGCTAGTGCGGGGATCTCTAGACATCTTGTGAAGGAAATCAATAACTTCTGTAAGAGTGCAATTATCAAAATCAAGGTCACGAGCATCAAGTAAGGTAGTAGTGGTGTCCTTAAGGCTCACCTGTTTGGTAGTTGACATAGCATCACCATTAATAGGTCCACTGGGACCAGGAGTACATTGGGTGCTAAGAGTGTGAACATCCTCAATAACTTGGATAGTAGCAACAGTGTGGTGGGTAGGAAGGCTCTTAATTCTTTCCTCTTCCTCCCTTTCTCTAGCCCATCTTTCTTTTAGCTTAGCCATCATCCTAATATTTTCATTAATTTGTACTTGAGTAGCATTAATAGGGATGACTTCCTTCTCCTTAAGAGAAGAAGTTTCAATTTTTAGCAATTTTAACTCATTGGCTAAGTGGTCTAAGATCATCTAGTTTATGTAGTTTCTCTTCTACATTCTTATTAAAGGCTTTTTGGGTAGTGATGAAATCTCTAAGCATGGTCTCTAGTTCAGTATTGAAGTTCTTGGTACTAGGATAAGCATTGTTGTCCCATAAGAGTTAGAGGGGAACGGTCTAGAAATGTTACCAAAGTTACTCCTATAAGCATTGTTGTTGATATTGTTTCTAGAGATAAAGTTCACATCTACTTGTTCTTGAGCAATCAAGGAATTTAAAGGAACATCATGAGGATCAACATTAGATTGCTTCGAAAGTAGAGACATGATCAAGTCAACTTTTTCATTGAGGGAGGAAATCTCCTCGACAGAGTTTACCTTCCTACCTGTTGGAGCGCATTCGGTGTGCCATTGGGAATAGTTGGTCATCATCTCATCGAGAAGCTTTGTGGTAGCACCAAGTGTAGTTGACATAAAAGTTCCTCCCGCGGCCGAATCTAACAAGTTCCGCGAGGTAAAGTTCAAGCCTGCATAAAAAGTTTGGATAACCATCCAAGTAGTCAAACCGTGAGTAGGGAAGTTTTTGATAAGAGATTTCATACGTTCCCAAGCTTGGGCAACGTGTTCATTATCCAATTGTTTAAAATTCATGATGTTACTTCTAAGTTGGATAATTTTAGCAGGTGGATAGTATCTTCCGATAAAAGTATCTTTGCACTTGTCCCATGAATCTATGCTATTTCTAGGCAAAGACTGAAACCAAATTTTAGCTCCTCCTCAGAAAGGAAAAAAGCTTAAGCTTAACAATATTACCATCTATTTCTTGGTACTTTTGCATATCACAAAGTTCTACAAAGTTGTTCAAGTGTAAAGCAGCATCATCTCCAGCACCGGAGAATTGTTCTCTCATGACTAAGTTAAGTAAAGCAGGTTTAATTTCATATGAAGGTGCTGAAGTGGCAGGTGTAGTGATAGGTGTGCTGATAAAGTCATCGTTGTTGTGACTAGTGAAGTCACACAACTTGGTGTTCTCGGTGGAACCCATAGTAGCAAGCAAGCAAGATAACTATTTTTTTTGTGATTTTCGATAAAAGGAACTAAAGCAAAAATGAAAGTAAACTAACAAGACTAAAAAGCAAAGGTAAAAGATAGCATGCAACTCCCCTATCCTGAAGAGTGGAGTCCCCGGCAACGGCGCCAGAAAATACTCCTTGATGGGCCTCGAACCCCTCGTTGGTTACCCCAAGTGGAAGGTGTAAGATGCAGTAAGTAGAAGTGTTTTCCCCTAGCAAAGATGCCAAGGATCGAATCCCCAGAGACTCCTAGGTTCAACAGGTAGGTGTCAACTGCTAACGGCGCAATTAGCAATCAACGTGGACCTGCACACAGATACAAATAACTTTGCTCCCAACGAGTACAGAGAGGTTGTCAATCTCTCCGGCCTTGTAGTTCACAAAGGGTTAAAAGAAATATGATAGTAGTGATAGATAGTGTTTTGCAATAGTAAGTAAAATAGCGGAAAGTAAAATAGTGTATGTGATCAATGATGGTAATATGGACCGAAGTCTCATGATGTTCACTAGTGATGTCTCTCTCCCAAAAGACGATAAAACAGCTATGTGAGGTAAACAAATTACAGCTGGGCAATTGACAGGACCCACGAGCGCATACAAATGCTGATTACATTGCAAGAAAGGTTGAGGTTCAAAGCATGGGCGGTACGCCAGAGTAAGTAGACCGAAATCCATCAATATCTACTACTAATCATCCACCTTGAGATATCTATCCAGAACATCTCGCTGGTATTAAGTTGCGAGTCCCACCCATAGTGTAAACTCAATGCAACAGACAACTGCATTAAAAGAACTTTGCGTAAAGTAAACAATGCTTGCACCCGCGGGCACAAGCACCGTTGTTTTCCCCCTTGTGGCAACAGCACATCCCCTAGACTCATGTTTCTGTCACTCAAGCTAGTCATCGAGGGGCATGAACCCACAATCGAGCATAACGTTCCCTCTTGGAGTCACTACTAACTACTCGGCCAAAGCAATAAATAACAACGGAGAACATGCAAGAATTACTTATGAACTAAAATATAAAAGAGGTGAATCAAATATATTACTCAAGATCAATCTGAACATAATCTCATAATCCATCGGATCCCAGCAAACTCAACATAGCAACAGCATAAGGATTACATAGGTGCCTCGATCATGTAGGGCAGCTCACGAGGACTAATTAGTGAAGCACAAGAACGGGAGGAGAACATCACATAGCTACTGGTCATGGACTCATGGTCCAAGGGAGACTACTCACGAGTCATCCGGGAGGCGTCCATGGTGGTGGAGAAGCTCCCGGTGGTGATCCTCCCCTCCGGCAGGGTGCCGGGAAGAGTTCTCCTGGTGCTCCCGATCTTGGAAGCGGCGGCGGCGGCGGAACAGAGATGGGATTGCGAAAAGAAGTCTTGTTTCGAGGGTTACGGGGAACCCTTTAAATATATGCCAAAGTAGGGCACCGGGGGGCTCTCGGGGGGCCGAGGCGCGGCCCAGGGGGGGCGCGCCCACAGGGCGCCTGGAGCCCCTGTGCCCCCCCCTCCCAGGCTGCCCTTCGGACGCAGTGTTGTTTCCGATACGCTGATTTTTTATATATTTTTTCTGGATTTTTCTGGGCAGTTCTCGAAACGTGAAAACCTAAAATACAAAAACAGCCGAAAACATAAACTGGCACTGGGGTGCACTGGATTAGTAAGTTAGTCCAAATATGATCAAAAGTGTATGGAAGTGTATGAATATCATAGCAATATCACCCAAAAGTGGCATGGAGCAAGCAGAAATTATAGATACGTTTTGGACGTATCAACCTCCACACAAAGGTTGACACTTTACAAATACCTCATGCTCTAACTTCGTCACATAGCGGTTCACCATACGTGCATGCTACGGGAATCCCTAACCTTAACACAAGTATTTCTCAATTTCATAATAACTCCACTAGCATGACTCTAATATCACTATCCTCGTATCTCGAAAGAATTATCAAGCATCCAACATCTCATTCTATTCAATGCACTTGGTGTGATTTTTTTTACTACATTGACATTGGATGTCTATCATGTGAAGACTAGTTTTATTGCCTAAACACATTACCATGCTGTTTTAATAGACTCTCAAAAGGATATAAGTGAATCATGAGAGTTCAACGATTTCTACAAAATATAACCACCACCGTGCTCCAAAAGATATAAGTGAAGCACTAGAGCAAAAACTATTCAACAGAAAAGATATAAGTGAAACACATAAAGTGTTCTAGCAATTCCTAGGCCATATTTAACTCTCTCAAATAGGTGTGTCCAGCAAGGATGATTGTGACAAACTAACAAACAAAGACTCAAATTATACAAGACGCTCCAAGTAAAATACATATCATGTGGTGAATAAAAATATAGCTCCAAATATAGTTATCGACGGATGAAGACGAAAAAGGGGATGCCTTCCCGGGGCATCCCCAAGCTTAGGCTTTTGATTATCCTTGAATTTTACTTGGGGTGCCATGGGCATCCCCAAGCTTAGGACTTTGCTACTCTTTGTTCCATAGTCCATCAAAGCAATACTCGGAACTTGAAAACTTCACAACACAAAACTTAGACAAAAATTATCGTGAGCTCCGTTAGTATAAGAAAGCAAACCACTACTCAAAGGTACTGCAATGAATTCATTCTTTGTTTATATTGGTGTTAAACCTACTGTATTACAACTTCTCTATGGTTCATACCACCAAATATTACTCATAGATGCATTGAAATAAGCAAACAACACACGAAAAAACAGAATCTGTCAAAAACAGAACAGTCTGTAGTAATCTGCAGGTTTCGCATACTTCTGTAACTCCAAAAAATTCAAACTAAATTGTTAAATGTGAGGAATTTGTCTATGAATCATCTGCAAAAATAATCAACTAAATAGCATGCTCCAGTAAAATCTGACGACCATTCTAGCGAGCGCTAACGATTCTGTTTTTCACAGCAAGATCACATAAACTTCACACACAACTTCCAAAAGGTTCTACTTGGCACAAACACTAAACAAAACATGAAACCACATCTAAACATAGGCTACATGCAATATTTATTCCCTAACAGCAACAAAAACAAAAAATATAAAGTTGGGTTGCCTCCCAACAAGCGCTATCGTTTTACGCCCCTAGCTAGGCACGATACAAGATAGATCTAGGGAATGCCATCTTTGGAAGGCAATTCTTTGATTAAGCACCGGCACTCCTTTGTCCCTATTAATAATCAAACTCTTCACTAAGAAATCAAAAACTTCTAAAGTGTCAAAAGGGTCTCTTTCAAAAGTAAGAAAATTAGGGTGAACACTAATAGATTTGAGATCCGCAACCCTAGATGTTTCACCCTTGTCTTTAGGGACATACATGAACTTAGATAATTTAGAGGTAGAGGTATTAGGAGTAGTTTTTATAGCAGAAAGAGCCGAGCCCACATTAGTAATAATATCCTCAAGCTTATTGATTCTAGTGGAATCCTGATCAAGCTTTTCTTTAACTATGGGCTCCTTTTCATTAAGATTTTTCAGAACAACTCCTACCTTAGATCCATATTGAGTAATTTCATTATGGATTTTTCTATCCAAGTTCTCTACTAGTTCTACCGTAGCAACTTTGTTTTCAATGATTTCTAACTGTTGCATAACATGTTCCAAAGTTAAAACGGTCCCATTAACCATAAGAGGTGGTGAGCCAAATAATTCAGTCATAGCATTATAAGAATCAAAGGTATGGCTACCCAAGAAATTCCCTCCGGTAATGGTATCTAATATAAATCTATTCCACGGAGTTATGCCAACATAAAAATTGCGAAGAAGCACGGAAGTGGAAATCTTCCTATTAGATCTATTTTGAGCATTGCAAATTCTATACCAGGCATCTTTTAAGTTTTCTTCCTTCCTTTGTTTAAAGTTGAGGACCTCACTCTCGGGAGTGTTGATAATGATAGGTGTGCTAGACATGATGACAAGCAAGCAAGCAGCACACAAGCAAACAAGAAGCAAGCGAACGATAAACACACGGCAGAAGAAGGGCAAATAAAACGGCAAGGGTGAAGTGCAGGAGAGGAAAACGAGAGGCAAAAAATGTAATGCAAAGGATAAGGGTTTGTGATAGGTACTTGGTATATGAGTTTTGCATAAGCCTCCCCGGCAACGGCGCCAGAAATTCTTCTTGCTACTTCTCGAGCTTGCGTTGTATTCCCTCGAAGAGGAAAGGGAGATGCAGCACAGTAGCGTAAGTATTTCCCTCAGTTTTTGGGAACCAAGGTATCTATCCAGTAGGTGACCACGCGCGAGTCCCTTGCACCTGCACAAACAAATAAGAACTTCGCAGCCAACGCGATAAGGGGTTGTCAATCCCTTTACGGTCACTTACGAAAGTGAGATCTGATAGAGATGATAGTTTCTATTTTTGGTATTTTTGTTTATAAGAACAAAAAATAAAAGCGGTAAAAGTAAAGTAGATGTAGATTGATATGTTGAGAATAGACTCGGGGGCCATAGTGTTCTTTAGTGGCTTCTCTCATGATAGCGATATTCTACGGCATGTAAACAAATTACTGTCGAGCAATTGATAGAAAAGCGAATAATTATGAGACTATCTAGGCATGATCATTGTATATAGGCATCACGTCCGAGACAAGTAGACCGAAATGATTCTGCATCTACTACTATTACTCCAGACATCGACCGCTATCCAGCATGCATCTAGTGTATTGAGTTCATAAGAACAGAGTAACGCCTTAAGCAAGATGACATGATGTAGATGAATAAACTCAAGCAATATGATATAAACCCCATCTTTTTATCCTCGATGGCAACAATACTATACGTGCCTTCCTGCCCCTACTGTCACTGGGAAAGGACACCGCAAGATTGAACCCAAAGCCAAGCGCTTCTCCCATTGCAAGAACTATAGATCTAGTAGGCAAAACCAAACCAATAATTCGAAGAGACTTGCAAGGATATTATGAGAACACATAGAAATTTCAGAGAAGAACCAAATATTTCTCATAGATAATCTTGATCATAAACTCACAATTCATCGGATCTCGACAAACACACCGCAAAAAAAAAAGATTACATCGAACAGATCTCCTCAAAGACCGAGGAGAACTTTGTATTGAGATCCAGAGAGAGAGAAGAAGCGATCTAGATACTAGCTATGGACCTGAAGGTCTGTGGTAAACTACTCACAACTCATGCTGAGGGCGATGATGATGATGATGAAGAACTCCATGATGGATCCCCCTCCGGTGGAGCTCCGGAACAGGCTCCAAGATGGGATCTCACGGGAACAGAAGGTTACGGCGGTGGAATTAGGGTTTTCTCTCAGTTGTCGATGGTTTCGGGGTACGTAGACTTATATAGGAGGAATGAGGACATCGGGGGAGTCACGGGGGCCCCACGAGGTAGGGGGCGCCTTGGGAAGGGGGGCACAGCCCCCACCCTCGTGGGCAGACCGTATCTCCCCTGACGTGGTTCTCAAGTTCTCCGTGCGTGATTTTCTCCAAAAATATCTCTTGCGAAAGTTTCATTCCGTTTGGACTTCGTTTGATATTCTTTTTCTGCAAAACCCTGAAACAGGCAAAAAACAGCAATCTGGACTGGGCCTTTGGGTTAGTAGGTTAGTCCCAAAATATAAAAGTGTAAGATAAAACCCATTAAACATCCAAGACATCATAAATAATAGCATGGAACAATAAAAAATTATAGATACGTTGGAGAGGTATCACCGCCTTCCTCGTCGTCCTCCTCCTCGTCCTCACCCTCGTCGCTTGAGGCGATCTCCTCATCCAGCTCCTCCGGCGCCGCCAGGTCCAGCCCAAAGTGGTCAGGCGGCACCACATGGCCATTTTCATCCAGCTCCGGGATGAAGACGGTAGTGTCGGCATAATCAGCAATCGCGGCGGCACGCTTGATGAGATCTCCTCGTGCCGCTGCCAGCTCGGGCTCGGCTTCCAAGCGGAAGGTTGCCAGCGGAGCGAGATCTAGATCGGGGTACCAACCCTTGGCAAATTCCAAGGCGGCCCGCGTACCGGCTCTCGCTGCAGCGCCCTTCCACGCCTCGAAGCGGCCGATGGCCGCCTCCAGCCATTCGGCAGCCCAGCTGGGAGTGCGGGGTGCCGGGACTTCTGGCCAGAGGGCGGCCAGCACATGGGACCCGGCGCGTTGAAGGCGGCGGATCAGACAGTGGGCCAGCTGGAGGCGCGCTCTCACGGCGAGGACTTGCTCGATATGAGTCCGGGGCGCGTTGGATGCGATCACCCGACCCGCCCGGCGCCTCTCGTTGCGTTGGGCCACAATGGCCTGGCTGGTGGCAACAGAGTGGCCCGGGAAGTACTCTCCGCCAAGGAAAAGACAGAGAATCAGGAAAAAGGAACCGGCTGCTGCGGCAAACGGCAAACATGTGAAAGCGAAGAAAAAGCAGCTCACCATCAACCATGTCCCCGATGGCCCCATAGCCGTCCTGCAGGGCCATCTCCGTTTCGGCCCAGTTTGAGCGCTGAGTCTCGAACTCGGCCCGAAGAAGCTCCTCAGCATCCGCCATCTTCTGAAGCTCCGCCATGTGCGCCTCCGTCTGGTCGGCCAACTCCTTGGCCAGGCGATCGCGCTCTTGGGCAGCCAGGATGCGCTCCTGCTCCTTGACGGCGAGCTCATCCTGGACCCCGCCTAAATGATTGTGGAGGTCGGTCGCAGTTGCTGACAAGAAAGGAAGAGGAGGCGTCACCATCAGTTAGCAGACAAAATAACCTTGGACTTCCAGGCTGCCCCCTCAACAGCCGGCCTAGAACTCGGGGACTACACCCAGCGGGTGCGCTGACGCGCCCCTGCAAGGAGAAAAGGAGAGGTACTTACTCCAGCTCTCTGCCAGGGCGGTTCTTAGCTGAGCCAGCTCCTGATGTTGGGAGTTGTAGGCCGCCACCTTAAGATTGTGATAATCCTGCAACAAGGGAGGCGAGAAACAAGTTAGCTCACAAATAAGCACCTTGGAGTTCCAAGCCGCCTTCTCAACAGACGGCTCGGAACTTGGGGACTACACCCAGTGGGTGCGCTGACGCGCCCCCACGAGAGAAATTGAAGGAATAAAAATTAAAGAAGAAATCAACATACCCGGACGGCAGTCCGCGTGGCCAAGAACTCCCGCAAGGCCCTCTGCAGGGTCTCGCCTTGGGTGTTGAACCGGTCGAGGACGTCCTCGGAAGCGACGTTCAGGACGCCGCCGCTACCGGACGTCCAATCTGGCGGCGCCGCGCTGGTGGCCTCGTTGTCCGGCGAAGACGAGCTGGCATCGCCGGCCTCTACCTGCCGCGGGGTTGAGGCCGCCCTTGCCAGACGCGGACGAGCTGAAACTTGGGTGGTAGGCAGCGGGCCTATCACCAGCACGCCTTCTGCCGACGGCATGTCCGGACCCCCAAGCCGGCTGTCCCGTACCTCAGCAGACGACACAGGAGGCGTTGCCTCCGCCTCCATGACGGCATGCCCATTCCCCTCCTTTCCAAGAGCGAGTTGGTCGCCACCAGCCGACACTTGAACAAACGGCTCCGGGGGAGCTGCGTGATGTGGATCGGCGCGGCTCGCCGACTGCTGGAGGGCTGCCTCCTGCTCCTGGGCCCGGACGGCGACATCCACCTGCGCCTTGGTGGCTGCCTCGACATCGGCTTTGGCTGCGGCGTCGGCCTCCGCCTGCGCCGCCTGGGACAGCTCCACCTCCCGGCAGGCCGCGGCCTCCCGCTCCTCCCGCGCCTCTCGCGCATTCCTTTCCGTCGCCTCTCGGAGGGCGGCGGCAAGGTCCACACGGCGTGGAGCAGAAGAGGCGTCCGTGCCTCTGACCACCGAGCCAACAGGAGCTCGCGAGAGGGAAAGCGGGGCTCTATTCAAGTGATCCCAAGAAGACAATAAAATCAGCCAAGAAAAGGGCAAAGGACCAAAAGCAAACATAAAGGGAAAGGAAGAACGCGGCACTTACGCGGATACGGTCGGCCGGGGCTTAGGGACCCTAAGAGGCGGCCGCCTCGTGGCGTTTTGTGGTGGCGACCGAGGCCTTGGGCTTCTTGGGCCGGCCGCCAAGCAGCCCAGCGGCAGCTCGGCGTTTCGATCCGCTGGCTGCGGTTGGCGGCGCCATCGAGGAGCTACTGCCCCCAATCGGGTCCGCCTCTTGGACGGGAGGCGGCACTTCGTCCTCCTCCTCGTCGTCTGGCCAGTCCCCGACGCCACCTCCAGATGAGCCGCCTGCTGGCTGGCCTCCGCTGCATGTGACTTCCTCCTCCTCCATGGCGGCCGCCTCTAGATCGAGGTCACTCGTGTCGCTCTGGAAGCGGCCTGGCATCAACGGGCGGGCCGACTGCCCCGAGCCTGGCTTCGGCTGGCCCGGGAAGAGCTGCAGAGCGTCACAAGGGTCAGGCGGCGGGAGCAGACGGAAGAAGGAAAGAAGAAGAAAGAGAAAGGGGGCTCACCACACGCGGCGAGTTGTTGCGGCTGTACGGTGTCTTGCCGAACGACCAGCCTGAATCGGACATCTTGCAATTGGAGATGGAGTTCACCAGATTGGCCACCTCCGCGTTCGACATCCGCTTGGTGTAGGTTCGGCTCGGGTCCCGAGGCCCGCTCATGTCGCAGATCAGATGCGGGCGGGACTGCAGCGACAACACTCGGCGCTCCGCAAAGGTGGCCAGGAAGTCAAAGAACACCAAGCCCTCCATTTCCTTCATCTCCCAAAGGAGGTTCACAACGATAGAGGCCCCGTGCGTGAAGGAGACAGGCCGGAACTTGCAGGAGGCGCGGGGCTCGGTAGGCGGACCAGCGGCATAATCCAGCAGATTGTTGAAGTCGCGCTCCGGGTCGACGTTGGAGACGTAGAAGTATGTATTCTGCCACTGCTTCGCCGAATGCACGAGAGCCAGCTTCGGGAAGTAGTTCCTGTCCCCGGTGCGCTGCACGACGACGCACCCGCCGTACTGGGCAGCTTCGCCCCGGTGTGCGGTGCCGAGCTTCAAGTAGAAGAGCTCGCTCCATAGCTCGAGCGTGGGGAGCACCCCGAGGTACCCCTCGCAGAGGTCGACGAAGGCAGAGAGCGTCACCACCGTGTTCGGCGCGAGGTGGTGAGGCTGCACGCCGTAGAAGTCGTGGAAGGAGCGGAAGAACCCGCCCGTCGGGAGCGCGAATCTGTGGAGGAAGTGCGAGCGAAATACGACACGCTCGCCCAGCCGCGGCACCGGCCTGATCTCGGTCGACGGCGCGAGGCACACGACGACCTTCTCGGCGGGGGGCAACCGTCGCAACCGGCGGAGAAAGTGCACATGCTCCTCGATGATGTCGCTGCCGTCCCACTCGCCGGAGCGGTCGACATGTGCTTCCGCGGCCATGGCTCTGGGGGGGCGATCTCCGGCGGAGCAGTGCGTGTGACGGCGATGAAGAGCGCAAGAAGACGAGAGGAAGAAGAAGATGGAGTGGGGGTGTGCGCGTGAGCTGCGCTCGCCCCCTCCCGCGCCTACTTATAGGCCTCAGACGACAAAGCCGAGGGGGCGGGGGCATGAGATTAACTAGGCCACGCCCCGCCCGACCCGCGCCTTTTTCGCACCTAATCCGCGCGCATTTAATACGCGTGGGAAAGGCAATCGATTGCCTCTGCCACAACGGATCCGCGCGTGCGCCGAGGCCCCGTAGTGGTGGCCCCCGGCCTGCCGATGCGTCCCATCATGCGCGTGGGCTGACAGGACGGCCCAGCGTGATAAATGACGTGTGGCACGCCGCCTACGGGTGGCAAAACCGCCCTGCGGCCTGCCATCCGCGCGTTGCCTTCTCCTCGAAGATTCAATGATGTAATGCCCAGGATGGGACTATACCTCCTACGTGTCGAGGCACGACTTAAAGGTATAAGCCCATCCTAGAATGATCTCAAGTTTGGTATCTTTGCATGACTCATGTAAAAGAGGGATTAAATTGCAAAAGGAGATAGTTGGCTTACACTCGCCACTTCACACAATACATTACATAAGCAATACATCATTCAAAACATCACAACCCGACTACGGGTGAAGATCCAAACGAAAGATACCAAAACAACATAAAGCCACAGGTCAGGATCGAATCCTAGTAGAAACCACTACTGATCGTCAAAACGTCACAAGCAAACGGCCAACTCTTCATCGAGCTCCCCGTGAAGAACTGATCCATCTCCTGCATCAAACTCGGCTGAACCTGCATCTGGTGTGGTGAAGTAACTGTGAGCCACAGAGGACTCAGCAATCCCGTTCCCGGGTAACAAGACTATTTAAGCCTTGGGTGTGGAACAAGGCTGAAGAAAGAATAAGAGGTGAAGGAACAACAAGAGTCTGCAGCAGCAACTAGCACTAACTTACGTAAAAGAGAGCGAGAAGAGAAGGCGCATCGGTCGAGAGATGATCACGAAGTGATCCTAACTAAAGCCGGTCAAACATAACCCCACCGTGTTCAACTCCCGAATCCCTATTCGGAAATTGACAGTCACGGTACACACGCTGGTAGTGTATTGGAAACATTGTGTCAAGTTATCTACAACCGGATATTAACAAGCTCCCATCTGCCACATAACCGCGGGCACGGCTTTCGAAAGTTCAAACCCTGCAGGGGTGTTCCAACTTGACCCATTACAAGCCCACGATCCGCGGAGTCGCAACTCCATAGGTGGGAAGGCCCGAGTATTCTCGGAATCCCATGCTCAAGTTAAACCGAACTAAGGTAAGGCTAATCCAGCAAATCCTCCCGACGTGTCGACACCCTGATAGTAGCCGCGCGTATCTAAGTCTCAGGACACGACCGGATGGGTGATCCCACAGGTTTTTACCAAACCTTGAGTTTCCTCGAGGTGGCCCCGCGTAACCCCCGTTTCGGACCAACACTCATGTGGAGCACTGGCCCGGGGTTGTAGAATTAAAATAAAAGGGATAGCTAGTCCACATGCAAGTTTTATTAGTTATTAGGCAAATAGTACCAATGTTGGGATTTGTTGGAAAAGACTTAGCACTTAGCGGTTTATCAAGGGGGTCCCATACACCCCAACCGTGTTAGGAACGCATAATCAAGGAACATGAAGCAAGCATCTTCGATCTTCACCTGCAACTAGCAATGCTATAAGAAGGGCTGAGCGAAGCATACTTAGCCAAGCAACGGTTTGCGTAGGTAGGGTGGTTAAACAGGTTCATGGTTACAATAGGAGGCTGACAGGAAAACATGAGCATCGAGGCAATATACTAAAGAACGATACTCTAGCAATAGGCAAAGATAGTAATGGTATCCGGGTTCGGTCATCTTGCCTGGAATTCCACAAGGGAGAAGAACGGATCCAAGAAGTAGACGGAGCAACAGACGAGCGGATCCTCACAACTCCGGAACGAAACCGAAGCTAACAAGAGAAGCAACCGGAAAGAAGGAAACAACACGGTAAACACACAATCATTAACATGGCATACGATGCACAAACAAGTATGATGCATGTCCGGTTTAAATATGCGTGGCATGGCAAAGTGCACAAAAAAACTACAAGTTAAGTGGAGATCAATATGCAACGAGTTGCATATTGACGAAACACCACATTTAATTATTTAATTGCCTCTCGTTTATTTACAAGACAAGATTAATTGTTTTTAACATGGCAAGAGGTGAAGCATATTAAAACTACACTATTTAGGCATTTTAAATGAGGCCGGAAAATAACAACAACATATCCGGAAAATCCCCATGAGCATGTTTAATAATTATAAGCAAACAACAATTTAACATGTCAATGTTGTTACCATGATGCGGATGACATGATCAAGTTTATGCAATTATTAAAAGGTTGACTTAAAAGAGATATAGATGATAAGGAGAATTAGTCATCGTGGTGGAAAGAAAGGGTGACACGGCAACGATTCCGAAAATGATGCCACGCAACATATCGGTTCCGGTAACTCGTTGAGAGTCCGGTGCAAAAGGAAAGATGGCGTGAGCGAGTCAAACGAGATGAAAGTGGGTTGATCCCGTCTCCGGGTTCCCACGAGTCGGCGACGAGGCAACCGAGGAGCATGACAAACGGACGAAACGACACGAAGCACACACGGGAAACATTTCATACAACACAACAAGCATCTCACGGGTCACGTCTCGGGTTATACCTTCGGGACAACCGTTCTCGGAGGGGTTCGAGTTCGTAGTGGAAGTAGTGGTACTCGCGGTCGTAGAGGAAGTAGTGGTTCCGTTTGTAGTCGTACACGGGTCGACGGTAGTGGAAGTAGACGATCTCGTAGATGTACATGTCGACGGTAGTGGTACTTGTCGGGATCGTCGTCGACGTAGGGGTACACGTTCGTCGAGGTACTTGTTACATCGCGATCGTAGGGGCACTTGACATATCGGAGGGGTACTTGGTCGGGTCGCCGTGTACTCGTTCATGTAGTCGTTCTCGAGCTCGTAGCCGTTCAACGTCACGTGTAGAGGTACTTGGCGAAAACCTGAAACCGTACACTGGTCCTTGGCAAAACAACAGCACAGAACACAAAACAACAATACGGCAGCGGCAACTTGGCGAGGTGGTTGCAGCTGCTGATGATCGACGGGATGGAGCCCCGGGGTGCGCAGGAGGCAGCACGGGGAGGACCACGGCTTGGCGCGGAGAGGAAGACCCCGGTGCTGGAGCTGGAGAGGCCGACGCGGTGGTCGTCGACCATGGCGAGGAGGCAGGATCCCTAGCCGGTACTGGGGCGCGGCTGAGGCGCGGCGGCCTTGGTCGCCGGAGAGTGCGGTCGCGGCTGGAGCTGCGAGGCGGCTCCCATGGCGAGGCGAGGCGAGGGCCTGGCGGGGCGCGGTGCTGCTGGAGACGGAGGCGCTCGGGAGGCCACGGACGGAGGGAGATCGGGGCGGCCGGAGGAGAACCAGAGGGGGTCGGGCACGGGCGCGGGAAGGAAGGGGCCCGGTGCTGCTGGCTAGGACGGCCGAAGGAGGAGGGGCAGGGACGGGCGGCTCGGCGTAGGGCAGAGGAGCCGCAGAGGAGCGATGGGGCTCGGGAAAAAGGTGCGGGCGAGGAACTGGCGACGGAGGAGCGATGTCTGCGGGGTGCGAGGGGAGGATGCGGGAGATCGGGCAGAGGGAGGTGAGTGCGGGTTCGGGCGAGCGAGGGAAGAAGAGGGAGTCGGGAAGAGGGGATCGAGGGAAAAAGCGGCGGCGGCGCTGAGGGAAACAGGAGCGAAGGGGTTCGGTGGGAGGGGTCGCTAGGTGGGCTAGGGTTAGGGGGGAGATCGGGCCTATGGGCCAGAAAGGAGATGGCTGCTGGGCGGCTGGGCCTGAATGGCCTTGGGCCAAGGAGGGAGGAAGGAGATGGGCCTATTGGCCTGGCTGCTCTCTTCTGTTAATTAAAACTGCTGCTGTTTTCTAAATTAAAACAGAAAAAAAAACAAGAAAGAAAAGAAGGAAGGTGCTAGAAATAGAGTTAGGGCATGGGTAAAATTCCCTGGACTCACAAAAATGTGAGGAATTTAATTAAAATGGCTGGAGGGTTTTTGGAAGGACCTCGAAACAACGGAAAAGAATTAGGGAAGGTTTTTGATGGAGAACTCGAAGTGAAAAAGACATGGGGGAAATATTGCAAGTGTGTTGGGTTAATTCCAACGAATGGAATATTTATTATATAGCTCCCTAAATAATATTGAGAGGCTTTTATATGTTATAAAGAGAAGACAACCTTCCCTCGATTTAAATGGACCGAAGGTCCACACGATTTATTTGTTGAGATGCAAAATAAAATATGACATGATGGCATGATGACATGATGCAATGCAAAAATAAATAACACAAGCTCAAAAGAAACACACGGGCAACCCGGAACATCTGGAATCTTCTGGAATCTTCTGGGACGTCGGTCTCGGGCGTCACAACTCTCCCACACTAACAGAGGATCTCGACCCGAGATCCTAGAGATATCACCGGGTAAAACAGAAGATGAAGAGGTAAAACAAAGTAGCTTCTTCGACAGACGAGTGAAACCAAGAACCTTGAGAGGTTGAACAATCTTGAAGGAAAGAATACAACGAAGATGAACGAAGATGAAACACTCCGGTAAAAGGAGGAACAAGGAGCACTATGAGAACCTTGTAGGTTGAAAGACGAGAAACAGAGGTCGCGGATGGCAAAAGAATATGAAACTGCAACGGTATAGCCAAGGAATAAGAAAGACAGAATTTGGACAGCACTCCGTCTGAAAATGGAAGGAATTAACAAGAACTTGCCAAGATGGTAAGATACTTGATGAAATGAACAACATACTGCCTGCGAAACAATTGAAAGAAAGGCACAAGGGGTAAGAAGGATTCAGACAGCACTCCGGTTAAAAGAGAGGCAAACTAGATAAGATGACGGAACTTGAATGAAGAATACAACACTCCGGTTAAATAGACAAGCAAGGGAGAATATGATCTTGATAAAAACGAGATGATGGTTAAAGAAAACAACAACACAAAGCCTCCGGAACGAAAGAATAGATGCTAGATCGTTTGAAAGAAAAGATCGAAGAAGAAGATGACAACTTCTCCCACGAATGAATTAGAAAATCCTCCTTACGGAGAAGGGTTGAACAGAGTTGTTGAAAATAATCAACAACAAAAGAATAAGCTTGAAGTGGGCTTATGGAATTCATCTCAAATTTAAGAGGTGACAACCAACCACTAATGGAAAACAATTGATTGGATTGATATCAACAAGGAGATGAAAAACTTATTCACCGGACTGATAAATGAAGAACTTGGGTCATTATAAGCACCATAATATCAACAATCCTTAGGGAAAGCTTTTAGGTGAAATACAACCCAAATCACTCCAACAGATAAAAATGAGGGGTTGAAGGATGTTCTCAAAAGAAAGAAATGATGGTTTTAATTATCTCATTCTTGATAACTCGTGAATCATGAAACATGAAGGAATTGACAAGAATGACATAACACCATCTGAAAAAGATAAGGTAGAAAGAATTGCAATTGGAAAGCAAGATGAAGAATGCTTGCGCTCCAACAAGAATCTTGATGAAGACTTCGAGGATGAATTAAATGATGATGAACCACCATGAAGAACTCCGGTAATGAAAGCATAAGAAGTGAAAGATGAAAAGAATAAGATTCAAGGCCTGCGATGAATTAGATGGAGCTTTGAAATGATATAATAGAAATAACTTAGAGCTCCGGAAAACAAGATGAAGAACTTAGAACCAAGGATATGATATGATGAACAAGCTCCAGACAAAGAATTAAGTCACCTTGAAGGAATAAGAATAAGAATTATTGTATGCTTATCCTTCACCAAATTAAATTGATGACAAGCAACGGATTTTGCATACTACTTATTCTCGTTGGAAAGAATTAAAGAGAGATCTCGCACAAGCTCTGATAACTACTCAACGAACCACCGGTAGGATTGTGAAAAGAACAAATGAATAAAACGATAACAACGGAAGGGTAAACTCAAATGAACCACCGTAAGAATAGGGAGACGAACGAAGAGGCATCAATGAAGAATAGTTGTAGGTTGAAGTTGAAAACTGAGAACGAAGAAGTATTCTGAAGTGATGGCCTTCGGAGGATCACAATGGAAAGAATTCATGAAATGCTTCGGATGGCATAAAAGAATTCCTCACAAACGGAACAATAATGAGGATGGCAAGAAGCTAGAACCACGAATCTTCAAGAAGACGGGCCAAGATTAAGAGAAACTCTTCTCCGATCTTCAAATGTTGAGAAGACGATGAGAAATGCCATAAGAATTGTTGAGCACTCCGGAATGAAGAATTAAAAAGGTCGAACCAACGATGGAAAGAATTTGAAAGTAACTTGGAGAAGGCATATGACTGATGGCAAATCATTCTTACGTCACAAATGGAAAAGAATTTGAGTATAACTCCAGAAAAAAAAATAGAAGAGTCAGGTAAGATCCTGGGAAAAGACCTGTGAGTTAGGGCCCACTCAAAATAAATCACCGTTGAAAAAGATTGCTTAAAAGATATTGCATCGGTTGAATAAAATGGCTTGAATAAGATAACAATGCTCAAAATAATTTGAACGGATTAAGAATGGAATTATGAATCTTCAGCACTCCGGATATGAATAGCAAGAGGAGAATGATTAATTGGTGCACCGGAATAAGAAAGCATTGTGAAAAGAGGAAAAAGGATAAGATCAAAACCGAAATCTTGAATTACATCCACCGGAAGAATTAGAGAACAAAAGAATGATGAACTTGAAGCTGTTGAGCATCTTCACGATAAATCACCGGATAAGAACATTGAAGGAAAAGAATGAAGAAACATCACATGAATAAAATGGATACTTCATTTGAGAATTTCTTGCTCCGAGAAGAAGAAGGGTGGGAGGGTGGGGAAAACAAAGACGACTTGAGATGATTGAAACAGACAAATCGTCAGATTTCTCAACGACGTACGTATGGAATATCTTGAAGAGAAGGCACACCGGTTGAAAAGAATTAACAAGACAATCTTGATTGTCAAGAAGAATTAACACTCCCATAGAAATATGAGAATACCGATTAAGAAAGGTATGGAATCAACATTTGACATCGAAGCAACTCGAATACCAGAATCAAAACAAGAACAAAGGATAGATATGCAACATGATCTTCACAATATCATCCGAACAGAGAATTGAACGAATGAATTCCGCAGGTAAATCAACTAGTCGAGAAGCCACTTGGAGAACAAAAGGTAAATAATAATAAAAAAGGAACAAGGATCAGATAGAACAAATACAAGATAGAAGCTTCGTTCGACATCTTCGTGCTGAAAGCTCATGGAACGTGTTACAAAAGGGTTTTGCAATCCCCGGATCAGCATAGCCAAGGACCCTTTAAGATGCAACTCCCGATCAGAACAAGTCCATAAAACCACTTCACTCAATGTAGAACCCCGAACTTCATATCGAGCATCCGCTGGAAGAATGCCTAGAACTACTAGATGAACCCACCTATAGATTTCCGAAAGTTTCCAGTTATGCAATCAGGTGTTGGGGATACACGGGAAGCACCGCGCAATCAACTCTAAACCTACATCCAGGTGTATCCATCCTTCAACACATAACCAGTCTTTCTCGGAAACAGTTTACCTCGGACCTTCGAAAAGCATCCACTATAACAAGCTATGGCAATACTCTCGAACTACCTCCCCAGTACTGGGTGATGTCGGGGTTATCTTGCCACTAACCGCATAGGAGAGATTTTCGATGTCGGCCGTCTTAAGTATTCTAGTACTGCCGCGATGGATTTGTGACGACAACACCTCGGAGCTCAACTCCCCGGGACACTGCCACAACCCCTAGTGACAGGAGGCATCGAGAACAATGTTCTCGTCACAAAGACATCGAAACAATCCAAACAATACTCGCGAGATCCTAAAAAAAATTTGGTGCAATTTTTGAAAGTAGAAGAGGCAAGAGTAGTCGTCAGGAGTCCTCACCAGAATGAAAAGGGAAGAGGAACAAAAGAAATCCTACTCTCCGATATATATATAGGACTCAAAACATTTTTAGTGTGTGCCTAGACTCAACCGTCAACCATTCGATCAATCAGTGGGGGCTTCTAGGTCGGAGAAGGCTCTGAATACCAACTTGTAATGCCCAGGATGGGACTATACCTCCTACGTGTCGAGGCATGACTTAAAGGTATAAGCCCATCCTAGAATGATCTCAAGTTTGGTATCTTTGCACGACTCATGTAAAAGAGGGATTAAATTGCAAAAGGAGATAGTTGGCTTACACTCGCCACTTCACACAATACATTACATAAGCAATACATCATTCAAAACATCACAACCCGGCTACGAGTGAAGATCCAAACGAAAGATACCAAAACAACATAAAGCCACAGGTCAGGATCGAATCCTAGTAGAAACCACTACTGATCGTCAAAACGTCACAAGCAAACGGCCAACTCTTCAACGAGCTCCCCGTGAAGAACTGATCCATCTCCTGCATCAAACTTGGCTGAACCTGCATCTGGTGTGGTGAAGTAACTGTGAGCCACAGAGGACTCAGCAATCCCGTTCCCGGGTAACAAGACTATTTAAGCCTTGGGTGTGGAACAAGGCTGAAGAAAGAATAAGAGGTGAAGGAACAACAAGAGTTTGCAGCAGAAACTAGCACTAACTTACGTAAAAGAGAGCGAGAAGAGAAGGCGCATCGGTCGAGAGATGATCATGAAGTGATCCTAACTAAATCCGGTCAAACATAACCCCACCGTGTTCAACTCCCGAATCCCTATTCGGAAATTGACAGTCACGGTACACACGCTGGTAGTGTATTGGAAACATTGTGTCAAGTTATCTACAACCGGATATTAACAAGCTCCCATCTGCCACATAACCGCGGGCACGGCTTTCGAAAGTTCAAACCCTGCAGGGGTGTTCCAACTTGACCCATTACAAGCCCACGATCCGCGGAGTCGCAACTCCATAGGTGGGAAGGCCCGAGTATTCTCGGAATCCCGTGCTCAAGTTAAACCGAACTAAGGTAAGGCTAATCCAGCAAATCCTCCCGGCGTGTCGACACCCTGATAGTAGCCGCGCGTATCTAAGTCTCAGGACACGACCGGATGGGTGATCCCACAGGTTTTTACCAAACCTTGAGTTTCCTCGAGGTGGCCCCGCGTAACCCCCGTTTCGGACCAACACTCATGTGGAGCACTGGCCCGGGGTTGTAGAATTAAAATAAAAGGGATAGCTAGTCCACATGCAAGTTTTATTAGTTATTAGGCAAATAGTACCAATGTTGGGATTTGCTGGAAAAGACTTAGCACTTAGCGGTTTATCAAGGGGGTCCCATACACCCCAACCGTGTTAGGAACGCATAATCAAGGAACATAACACCGGTTTATACGGTTCCTAACGGCATGAGTGGAACAAATCACCAAGCAAAAGGCTTAGCCTTCCACCCTTGCCAATATATAGATGATTTCAACTTTTAAGCATTTATATAGTGTGATATAACCCAACCAAACTTCAACATGAAGCAAGCATCTTCGATCTTCACCTGCAACTAGCAATGCTATAAGAAGGGCTGAGCGAAGCGTACTTAGCCAAGCAACGGTTTGCATAGGTAGGGTGGTTAAACAGGTTCATGGTTACAATAGGAGGCTGACAGGAAAACATGGGCATCGAGGCAATATACTAAAGAACGATACTCTAGCAATAGGCAAAGATAGTAATGGTATCCGGGTTCGGTCATCTTGCCTGGAATTCCACAAGGGAGAAGAACGGATCCAAGAAGTAGACGGAGCAACAGACGAGCGGATCCTCACAACTCCGGAACGAAACCGAAGCTAACAAGAGAAGCAACCGGAAAGAAGGAAACAACACGGTAAACACACAATCATTAACATGGCATACGATGCACAAACAAGTATGATGCATGTCCGGTTTAAATATGCGTGGCATGGCAAAGTGCACAAACAAAACTACAAGTTAAGTGGAGATCAATATGCAACGAGTTGCATATTGACGAAACACCACATTTAATTATTTAATTGCCTCTCGTTTATTTACAAGACAAGATTAATTGTTTTTAACATGGCAAGAGGTGAAGCATATTAAAACTACACTATTTAGGCATTTTAAATGAGGCCGGAAAATAACAACAACATATCCGGAAAATCCCCATGAGCATGTTTAATAATTATAAGCAAACAACAATTTAACATGTCAATGTTGTTACCATGATGCGGATGACATGATCAAGTTTATGCAATTATTAAAAGGTTGACTTAAAAGAGATATAGATGATAAGGAGAATTAGTCATCGTGGTGGAAAGAAAGGGTGCCACGGCAACAATTCCGAAAATGATGCCACGCAACATATCGGTTCCGGTAACTCGTTGAGAGTCCGGTGCAAAAGGAAAGATGGCGTGAGCGAGTCAAACGAGATGAAAGTGGGTTGATCCCGTCTCCGGGTTCCCACGAGTCGGCGACGAGGCAACCGAGGAGCATGACAAACGGACGAAACGGCACGAAGCACACACGGGAAACATTTCATACAACACAACAAGCATCTCACGGGTCACGTCTCGGGTTATACCTTCGGGACAACCGTTCTCGGAGGGGTTCGAGTTCGTAGTGGAAGTAGTGGTACTCGCGGTCGTAGAGGAAGTAGTGGTTCCGTTTGTAGTCGTACACGGGTCGACGGTAGTGGAAGTAGACGATCTCGTAGATGTACATGTCGACGGTAGTGGTACTTGTCGGGATCGTCGTCGACGTAGGGGTACACGTTCGTCGAGGTACTTGTTACATCGCGATCGTAGGGGCACTTGACATATCGGAGGGGTACTTGGTCGGGTCGCCGTGTACTCGTTCATGTAGTCGTTCTCGAGCTCGTAGCCGTTCAACGTCACGTGTAGAGGTACTTGGCGAAAACCTGAAACCGTACACTGGTCCTTGGCAAAACAACAGCACAGAACACAAAGAAACAATACGGCAGCGGCAACTTGGCGAGGTGGTTGCAGCTGCTGATGGTCGACGGGATGGAGCCCCGGGGTGCGCAGGAGGCAGCACGGGGAGGACCACGGCTTGGCGCGGAGAGGAAGACCCCGGTGCTGGAGCTGGAGAGGCCGACGCGGCGGTCGTCGACCATGGCGAGGAGGCGGGATCCCTAGCCGGTACTGGGGCGCGGCTGAGGCGCGGCGGCCTTGGGTGCCGGAGAGTGCGGTCGCGGCTGGAGCTGCGAGGTGGCTCCCATGGCGAGGCGAGGCGAGGGCCTGGCGGGGCGCGGTGCTGCTGGAGACGGAGGCGCTCGGGAGGCCACGGACGGAGGGAGATCGGGGCGGCCGGAGGAGAACCAGAGGGGGTCGGGCACGGGCGCGGGAAGGAAGGGGCCCGGTGCTGCTGGCTAGGACGGCCGAAGGAGGACGGGGCAGGGACGGGCGGCTCGGCGTAGGGCAGAGGAGCCGCAGAGGAGCGATGGGGCTCGGGAAAAAGGTGTGGGCGAGGAACTGGCGACGGAGGAGCGATGTCTGCGGGGTGCGAGGGGAGGATGCGAGAGATCGGGCAGAGGGAGGTGAGTGCGGGTTCGGGCGAGCGAGGGAAGAAGAGGGAGTCGGGAAGAGGGGATCGAGGGAAAAAGCGGCAGCGGCGCTGAGGGAAACATGAGCGAAGGGGTTCGGTGGGAGGGGTCGCTAGGTGGGCTAGGGTTAGGGGGGAGATCGGGCCTATGGGCCAGAAAGGAGATGGCTGCTGGGCGGCTGGGCCTGAATGGCCTTGGGCCAAGGAGGGAGGAAGGAGATGGGCCTATTGGCCTGGCTGCTCTCTTCTGTTAATTAAAACTGCTGTTGTTTTCTAAATTAAAACAGAAAAAAAAACAAGAAAGAAAAGAAGGAAGGTGCTAGAAATAGAGTTAGGGCATGGGTAAAATTCCCTGGACTCACAAAAATGTGAGGAATTTAATTAAAATGGCTGGAGGGTTTTTGGAAGGACCTCGAAACAACGGAAAAGAATTAGGGAAGGTTTTTGATGGAGAACTCGAAGTGAAAAAGACATGGGGGAAATATTGCAAGTGTGTTGGGTTAATTCCAACGAATGGAATATTTATTATATAGCTCCCTAAATAATATTGAGAGGCTTTTATATGTTATAAAGAGAAGACAACCTTCCCTCGATTTAAATGGACCGAAGGTCCACACGATTTATTTGTTGAGATGCAAAATAAAATATGACATGATGGCATGATGACATGATGCAATGCAAAAATAAATAACACAAGCTCAAAAGAAACACACGGGCAACCCGGAACATCTGGAATCTTCTGGAATCTTCTGGGACGTCGGTCTCGGGTGTCACAACTCTCCCACACTAACAGAGGATCTCGACCCGAGATCCTAGATATATCACCGGGTAAAACAGAAGAGGAAGAGGTAAAACAAAGTTGCTTCTTTGACAGACGAGTGAAACCAAGAACCTTGAGAGGTTGAACAATCTTGAAGGAAAGAATACAACGAAGATGAACGAAGATGAAACACTCCGGTAAAAGGAGGAACAAGGAGCACTATGAGAACCTTGTAGGTTGAAAGACGAGAAACAGAGCTCGCGGATGGCAAAAGAATATGAAACTGCAACGGTATAGCCAAGGAATAAGAAAGACAGAATTTGGACAGCACTCCGTCTGAAAATGGAAGGAATTAACAAGAACTTGCCAAGATGGTAAGATACTTGATGAAATGAACAACATACTGCCTGCAAAACAATTGAAAGAAAGGCACAAGGGGTAAGAAGGATTCAGACATCACTCCGGTTAAAAGAGAGGCAAACTAGATAAGATGACGGAACTTGAATGAAGAATACAACACTCCGGTTAAATAGACAAGCAAGGGAGAATATGATCTTGATAAAAACGAGATGATGGTGAAAGAAAACAACTACACAAAGCCTCCGGAACGAAAGAATAGATGCTAGATCGTTTGAAAGAAAAGATCGAAGAAGAAGATGACAACTTCTCCCACGAATGAATTAGAAAATCCTCCTTACGGAGAAGGGTTGAACAGAGTTGTTGAAAATAATCAACAACAAAAGAATAAGCTTGAAGTGGGCTTATGGAATTCATCTCAAATTTAAGAGGTGACAACCAACCACTAATGGAAAACAATTGATTGGATTGATATCAACAAGGAGATGAAAAACTTATTCACCGGACTGATAAATGAAGAACTTGGGTCATTATAAGCTCCATAATATCAACAATCCTTAGGGAAAGCTTTTAGGTGAAATACAACCCAAATCACTCCAACAGATAAAAATGAGGGGTTGAAGGATGTTCTCAAAAGAAAGAAATGATGGTTTTAATTATCTCATTCTTGATAACTCGTGAATCATGAAACATGAAGGAATTGACAAGAATGACATAACACCATCTGAAAAAGATAAGGTAGAAAGAATTGCAATTGGAAAGCAAGATGAAGAATGCTTGAGCTCCAACAAGAATCTTGATGAAGACTTCGAGGTTGAATTAAATGATGATGAACCACCATGAAGAACTCCGGTAATGAAAGCATAAGAAGTGAAAGATGAAAAGAATAAGATTCAAGGCCAGCGATGAATTGGATGGAGCTTTGAAATGATATAATAGAAATAACTTAGAGCTCCGGAAAACAAGATGAAGAACTTAGAACCAAGGATATGATATGATGAACAAGCTCCAGACAAAGAATTAAGTCACCTTGAAGGAATAAGAATAAGAATTATTGTATGCTTATCCTTCACCAAATTAAATTGATGACAAGCAACGGATTTTGCATACTACTTATTCTCGTTGGAAAGAATTAAAGAGAGATCTCGCACAAGCTCTGATAACTACTCAACGAACCACCGGTAGGATTGTGAAAAGAACAAATGAATAAAACGATAACAACGGAAGGATAAACTCAAGTGAACCACCGTAAGAATAGGGAGACGAACGAAGAGGCATCAATGAAGAATAGTTGTAGGTTGAAGTTAAAAACTGAGAACGAAGAAGTATTCTGAAGTGATGGCCTTCGGAGGATCACAATGGAAAGAATTCATGAAATGCTTCGGATGGCATAAAAGAATTCCTCACAAACGGAACAATAATGAGGATGGCAAGAAGCTAGAACCACGAATCTTCAAGAAGACGGGCCAAGATTAAGAGAAACTCTTCTCCGATCTTCAAATGTTGAGAAGACGATGAGAAATGCCATAAGAATTGTTGAGCACTCCGGAATGAAGAATTAAAAAGGTCGAACCAACGATGGAAATAATTTGAAAGTAACTTGGAGAAGGCATATGACTGATGGCAAATCATTCTTACGTCACAAATGGAAAAAAAATTGAGTATAACTCCAGAATTAAAAATAGAAGAGTCAGGTAAGATCCTGGGAAAAGACCTGTGAGTTAGGGCCCACTCAAAATAAATCACCGTTGAAAAAGATTGCTTAAAAGATATTGCATCGGTTGAATAAAATGGCTTGAATAAGATAACAATGCTCAAAATAATTTGAACGGATTAAGAATGGAATTATGAATCTTCAGCACTCCGGATATGAATAGCAAGAGGAGAATGATTAATTGGTGCACCGGAATAAGAAAGCATTGTGAAAAGAGGAAAAAGGATAAGATCAACACCGAAATCTTGAATTACATCCACCGGAAGAATTAGAGAACAAAAGAATGATGAACTTGAAGCTGTTGAGCATCTTCACGATAAATCACCGGATAAGAACATTGAAGGAAAAGAATGAAGAAACATCACATGAATAAAATGGATACTTCATTTGAGAATTTCTTGCTCCGAGAAGAAGAAGGGTGGGAGGGTGGGGAAAACAAAGACGACTTGAGATGATTGAAACAGACAAATCGTCAGATTTCTCAACGACGTCCGTATGGAATATCTTGAAGAGAAGGCACACCGGTTGAAAAGAATTAACAAGACAATCTTGATTGTCAAGAAGAATTAACACTCCCATAGAAATATGAGAATACCGATTAAGAAAGGTATGGAATCAAAATTTGACATCGAAGCAACTCGAATACCAGAATCAAAACAAGAACAAAGGATAGATATGCAACATGATCTTCACAATATCATCCGAACAGAGAATTGAACGAATGAATTCCGCAGGTAAATCAACTAGTCGAGAAGCCACTTGGAGAACAAAAGGTAAATAATAATAAAAAAGGAACAAGGATCAGATAGAACAAATACAAGATAGAAGCTTCGTTCGACATCTTCGTGCTGAAAGCTCATGGAACGTGTTACAAAAGGGTTTTGCAATCCCCGAATCAGCATAGCCAAGGACCCTTTAAGATGCAACTCCCAATCAGAACAAGTCCATAAAACCACTTCACTCAATGTAGAACCTCGAACTTCATATCGAGCATCCGCTGGAAGAATGCCTAGAACTACTAGATGAACCCACCTATAGATTTCCGAAAGTTTCCAGTTATGCAATCAGGTGTTGGGGATACACGGGAAGCACCGCGCAATCAACTCTAAACCTACATCCAGGTGTATCCATCCTTCAACACATAACCAGTCTTTCTCGGAAACAGTTTACCTCGGACCTTCGAAAAGCATCCACTATAACAAGCTATGGCAACACTCTCGAACTACCTCCCCAGTACTGGGTGATGTCGGGGTTATCTTGCCACTAACCGCATAGGAGAGATTTTCGATGTCGGCCGTCTAAAGTATTCTAGTACTGCCGCGATGGATTTGTGATGACAACACCTCGGAGCTCAACTCCCCGGGACACTGCCACAACCCCTAGTGACAGGAGGCATCGAGAACAATGTTCTCGTCACAAAGACATCGAAACAATCCAAACAATACTCGCGAGATCCTAAAAAAAATTTGGTGCAATTTTTGAAAGTAGAAGAGGCAAGAGTAGTCGTCAGGAGTCCTCACCAGAATGAAAAGGGAAGAGGAACAAAAGAAATCCTACTCTCCGATATATATATAGGACTCAAAACATTTTTAGTGTGTGCCTAGACTCAACCGTCAACCATTCGATCAATCAGTGGGGGCTTCTAGGTCGGAGAAGGCTCTGAATACCAACTTGTAATGCCCAGGATGGGACTATACCTGCTACGTGTCGAGGCACGACTTAAAGGTATAAGCCCATCCTAGAATGATCTCAAGTTTGGTATCTTTGCACGACTCATGTAAAAGAGGGATTAAATTGCAAAAGGAGATAGTTGGCTTACACTCGCCACTTCACACAATACATTACATAAGCAATACATCATTCAAAACATCACAACCCGACTACGAGTGAAGATCCAAACGAAAGATACCAAAACAACATAAAGCCACAGGTCAGGATCGAATCCTAGTAGAAACCACTACTGATCGTCAAAACGTCACAAGCAAACGACCAACTCTTCATCGAGCTCCCCGTGAAGAACTGATCCATCTCCTGCATCAAACTCGGCTGAACCTGCATCTGGTGTGGTGAAGTAACTGTGAGCCACAGAGGACTCAGCAATCCCGTTCCCGGGTAACAAGACTATTTAAGCCTTGGGTGTGGAACAAGGCTGAAGAAAGAATAAGAGGTGAAGGAACAACAAGAGTCTGCAGCAGCAACTAGCACTAACTTACGTAAAAGAGAGCGAGAAGAGAAGGCGCATCGGTCGAGAGATGATCATGAAGTGATCCTAACTAAAGCCGGTCAAACATAACCCCACCGTGTTCAACTCCCGAATCCCTATTCGGAAATTGACAGTCACGGTACACACGCTGGTAGTGTATTGGAAACATTGTGTCAAGTTATCTACAACCGGATATTAACAAGCTCCCATCTGCCACATAACCGCGGGCACGGCTTTCGAAAGTTCAAACCCTGCAGGGGTGTTCCAACTTGACCCATTACAAGCCCACGATCCGCGGAGTCGCAACTCCATAGGTGGGAAGGCCCGAGTATTCTCGGAATCCCGTGCTCAAGTTATACCGAACTAAGGTAAGGCTAATCCAGCAAATCCTCCCGGCGTGTCGACACCCTGATAGTAGCCGCGCGTATCTAAGTCTCAGGACACGACCGGATGGGTGATCCCACAGGTTTTTACCAAACCTTGAGTTTCCTCGAGGTGGCCCCGCGTAACCCCCGTTTCGGACCAACACTCATGTGGAGCACTGGCCCGGGGTTGTAGAATTAAAATAAAAGGGATAGCTAGTCCACATGCAAGTTTTATTAGTTATTAGGCAAATAGTACCAATGTTGGGATTTGCTGGAAAAGACTTAGCACTTAGCGGTTTATCAAGGGGGTCCCATACACCCCAACCGTGTTAGGAACGCATAATCAAGGAACATAACACCGGTTTATACGGTTCCTAACGGCATGAGTGGAACAAATCACCAAGCAAAAGGCTTAGCCTTCCACCCTTGCCAATATATAGATGATTTCAACTTTTAAGCATTTATATAGTGTGATATAACCCAACCAAACTTCAACATGAAGCAAGCATCTTCGATCTTCACCTGCAACTAGCAATGCTATAAGAAGGGCTGAGCGAAGCGTACTTAGCCAAGCAACGGTTTGCATAGGTAGGGTGGTTAAACAGGTTCATGGTTACAATAGGAGGCTGACAGGAAAACATGGGCATCGAGGCAATATACTAAAGAACGATACTCTAGCAATAGGCAAAGATAGTAATGGTATCCGGGTTCGGTCATCTTGCCTGGAATTCCACAAGGGAGAAGAACGGATCTAAGAAGTAGACGGAGCAACAGACGAGCGGATCCTCACAACTCCGGAACGAAACCGAAGCTAACAAGAGAAGCAACCGGAAAGAAGGAAACAACACGGTAAACACACAATCATTAACATGGCATACGATGCACAAACAAGTATGATGCATGTCCGGTTTAAATATGCGTGGCATGGCAAAGTGCACAAACAAAACTACAAGTTAAGTGGAGATCAATATGCAACGAGTTGCATATTGACGAAACACCACATTTAATTATTTAATTGCCTCTCGTTTATTTACAAGACAAGATTAATTGTTTTTAACATGGCAAGAGGTGAAGCATATTAAAACTACACTATTTAGGCATTTTAAATGAGGCCGGAAAATAACAACAACATATCCGGAAAATCCCCATGAGCATGTTTAATAATTATAAGCAAACAACAATTTAACATGTCAATGTTGTTACCATGATGCGGATGACATGATCAAGTTTATGCAATTATTAAAAGGTTGACTTAAAAGAGATATAGATGATAAGGAGAATTAGTCATCGTGGTGGAAAGAAAGGGTGCCACGGCAACGATTCCGAAAATGATGCCACGCAACATATCGGTTCCGGTAACTCGTTGAGAGTCCGGTGCAAAAGGAAAGATGGCGTGAGCGAGTCAAACGAGATGAAAGTGGGTTGATCCCGTCTCCGGGTTCCCACGAGTCGGCGACGAGGCAACCGAGGAGCATGACAAACGGACGAAACGGCACGAAGCACACACGGGAAACATTTCATACAACACAACAAGCATCTCACGGGTCACGTCTCGGGTTATACCTTCGGGACAACCGTTCTCGGAGGGGTTCGAGTTCGTAGTGGAAGTAGTGGTACTCGCGGTCGTAGAGGAAGTAGTGGTTCCGTTTGTAGTCGTACACGGGTCGACGGTAGTGGAAGTAGACGATCTCGTAGATGTACATGTCGACGGTAGTGGTACTTGTCGGGATCGTCGTCGACGTAGGGGTACACGTTCGTCGAGGTACTTGTTACATCGCGATCGTAGGGGCACTTGACATATCGGAGGGGTACTTGGTCGGGTCGCCGTGTACTCGTTCATGTAGTCATTCTCGAGCTCGTAGCCGTTCAACGTCACGTGTAGAGGTACTTGGCGAAAACCTGAAACCGTACACTGGTCCTTGGCAAAACAACAGCACAGAACACAAAACAACAATACGGCAGCGGCAACTTGGCGAGGTGGTTGCAGCTGCTGATGGTCGACGGGATGGAGCCCCGGGGTGCGCAGGAGGCAGCACGGGGAGGACCACGGCTTGGCGCGGAGAGGAAGACCCCGGTGCTGGAGCTGGAGAGGCCGACGCGGCGGTCGTCGACCATGGCGAGGAGGCGGGATCCCTAGCCGGTACTGGGGCGCGGCTGAGGCGCGGCGGCCTTGCGCGCCGGAGAGTGCGGTCGCGGCTGGAGCTGCGAGGCGGCTCCCATGGCGAGGCGAGGCGAGGGCCTGGCGGGGCGCGGTGCTGCTGGAGACGGAGGCGCTCGGGAGGCCACGGACGGAGGGAGATCGGGGCGGCCGGAGGAGAACCAGAGGGGGTCGGGCACGGGCGTGGGAAGGAAGGGGCCCGGTGCTGCTGGCTAGGACGGCCGAAGGAGGACGGGGCAGGGACGGGCGGCTCAGCGTAGGGCAGAGGAGCCGCAGAGGAGCGATGGGGCTCGGGAAAAAGGTGCGGGCGAGGAACTGGCGACGGAGGAGCGATGTCTGCGGGGTGCGAGGGGAGGATGCGGGAGATCGGGCAGAGGGAGGTGAGTGCGGGTTCGGGCGAGCGAGGGAAGAAGAGGGAGTCGGGAAGAGGGGATCGAGGGAAAAAGCGGCGGCGGCGCTGAGGGAAACAGGAGCGAAGGGGTTCGGTGGGAGGGGTCGCTAGGTGGGCTAGGGTAAGGGGGAGATCGGGCCTATGGGCCAGAAAGGAGATGGCTGCTGGGCGGCTGGCCCTGAATGGCCTTGGGCCAAGGAGGGAGGAAGGAGATGGGCCTATTGGCCTGGCTGCTCTCTTCTGTTAATTAAAACTGCTGCTGTTTTCTAAATTAAAACAGAAAAAAAAACAAGAAAGAAAAGAAGGAAGGTGCTAGAAATAGAGTTAGGGCATGGGTAAAATTCCCTGGACTCACAAAAATGTGAGGAATTTAATTAAAATGGCTGGAGGGTTTTTGGAAGGACCTCGAAACAACGGAAAAGAATTAGGGAAGGTTTTTGATGGAGAACTCGAAGTGAAAAAGACATGGGGGAAATATTGCAAGTGTGTTGGGTTAATTCCAACGAATGGAATATTTATTATATAGCTCCCTAAATAATATTGAGAGGCTTTTATATGTTATAAAGAGAAGACAACCTTCCCTCGATTTAAATGGACCGAAGGTCCACACGATTTATTTGTTGAGATGCAAAATAAAATATGACATGATGGCATGATGACATGATGCAATGCAAAAATAAATAACACAAGCTCAAAAGAAACACAAGGGCAACCCGGAACATCTGGAATCTTCTGGAATCTTCTGGGACGTCGATCTCGGGCGTCACAACTCTCCCACACTAACAGAGGATCTCGACCCGAGATCCTAGAGATATCACCGGGTAAAACAGAAGAGGAAGAGGTAAAACAAAGTTGCTTCTTTGACAGACGAGTGAAACCAAGAACCTTGAGAGGTTGAACAATCTTGAAGGAAAGAATACAACGAAGATGAACGAAGATGAAACACTCCGGTAAAAGGAGGAACAAGGAGCACTATGAGAACCTTGTAGGTTGAAAGACGAGAAACAGAGCTCGCGGATGGCAAAAGAATATGAAACTGCAACGGTATAGCCAAGGAATAAGAAAGACATAATTTGGACAGCACTCCGTCTGAAAATGGAAGGAATTAACAAGAACTTGCCAAGATGGTAAGATACTTGATGAAATGAACAACATACTGCCTGCGAAACAATTGAAAGAAAGGCACAAGGGGTAAGAAGGATTCAGACAGCACTCCGGTTAAAAGAGAGGCAAACTAGATAAGATGACGGAACTTGAATGAAGAATACAACACTCCGGTTAAATAGACAAGCAAGGGAGAATATGATCTTGATAAAAACGAGATGATGGTTAAATAAAACAACAACACAAAGCCTCCGGAACGAAAGAATAGATGCTAGATCGTTTGAAAGAAAAGATCGAAGAAGAAGATGACAACTTCTCCCACGAATGAATTAGAAAGTCCTCCTTACGGAGAAGGGTTGAACAGAGTTGTTGAAAATAATCAACAACAAAAGAATAAGCTTGAAGTGGGCTTATGGAATTCATCTCAAATTTAAGAGGTGACAACCAACCACTAATGGAAAACAATTGATTGGATTGATATCAACAAGGAGATGAAAAACTTATTCACCGGACTGATAAATGAAGAACTTGGGTCATTATAAGCACCATAATATCAACAATCCTTAGGGAAAGCTTTTAGGTGAAATACAACCCAAATCACTCCAACAGATAAAAAAGAGGGGTTGAAGGATGTTCTCAAAAGGAAGAAATGATGGTTTTAATTATCTCATTCTTGATAACTCGTGAATCATGAAACATGAAGGAATTGACAAGAATGACATAACACCATCTGAAAAAGATAAGGTAGAAAGAATTGCAATTGGAAAGCAAGATGAAGAATGCTTGAGCTCCAACAAGAATCTTGATGAAGACTTCGAGGATGAATTAAATGATGATGAACCACCATGAAAAACTCCGGTAATGAAAGCATAAGAAGTGAAAGATGAAAAGAATAAGATTCAAGGCCTGCGATGAATTAGATGGAGCTTTGAAATGATATAATAGAAATAACTTAGAGCTCCGGAAAACAAGATGAAGAACTTAGAACCAAGGATATGATATGATGAACAAGCTCCAGACAAAGAATTAAGTCACCTTGAAGGAATAAGAATAAGAATTATTGTATGCTTATCCTTCACCAAATTAAATTGATGACAAGCAACGGATTTTGCATACTACTTATTCTCGTTGGAAAGAATTAAAGAGAGATCTCGCACAAGCTCTGATAACTACTCAACGAACCACCGGTAGGATTGTGAAAAGAACAAATGAATAAAACGATAACAACGGAAGGGTAAACTCAAATGAACCACCGTAAGAATAGGGAGACGAACGAAGAGGCATCAATGAAGAATAGTTGTAGGTTGAAGTTGAAAACTGAGAACGAAGAAGTATTCTGAAGTGATGGCCTTCGGAGGATCACAATGGAAAGAATTCATGAAATGCTTCGGATGACATAAAAGAATTCCTCACAAACGGAACAATAATGAGGATGGCAAGAAGCTAGAACCACGAATCTTCAAGAAGACGGGCCAAGATTAAGAGAAACTCTTCTCCGATCTTCAAATGTTGAGAAGACGATGAGAAATGCCATAAGAATTGTTGAGCACTCAGGAATGAAGAATTAAAAAGGTCGAACCAACGATGGAAAGAATTTGAAAGTAACTTGGAGAAGGCATATGACTGATGGCAAATCATTCTTACGTCACAAATGGAAAAGAATTTGAGTATAACTCCAGAAAAAAAATAGAAGAGTCAGGTAAGATCCTGGGAAAAGACCTGTGAGTTAGGGCCCACTCAAAATAAATCACCGTTGAAAAAGATTGCTTAAAAGATATTGCATCGGTTGAATAAAATGGCTTGAATAAGATAACAATGCTCAAAATAATTTGAAGGATTAAGAATGGAATTATGAATCTTCAGCACTCCGGATATGAATAGCAAGAGGAGAATGATTAATTGGTGCACCGGAATAAGAAAGCATTGTGAAAAGAGGAAAAAGGATAAGATCAACACCAAAATCTTGAATTACATCCACCGAAAGAATTAGAGAACAAAAGAATGATGAACTTGAAGCTGTTGAGCATCTTCACGATAAATCACCGGATAAGAACATTGAAGGAAAAGAATGAAGAAACATCACATGAATAAAATGGATACTTCATTTGAGAATTTCTTGCTCCGAGAAGAAGAAGGGTGGGAGGGTGGGGAAAACAAAGACGACTTGAGATGATTGAAACAGACAAATCGTCAGATTTCTCAACGACGTCCGTATGGAATATCTTGAAGAGAAGGCACACCGGTTGAAAAGAATTAACAAGACAATCTTGATTGTCAAGAAGAATTAACACTCCCATAGAAATATGAGAATACCGATTAAGAAAGGTATGGAATCAACATTTGACATCGAAGCAACTCGAATACCAGAATCAAAACAAGAACAAAGGATAGATATGCAACATGATCTTCACAATATCATCCGAACAGAGAATTGAACGAATGAATTCCGCAGGTAAATCAACTAGTCGAGAAGCCACTTGGAGAACAAAAGGTAAATAATAATAAAAAAGGAACAAGGATCAGATAGAACAAATACAAGATAGAAGCTTCGTTCGACATCTTCGTGCTGAAAGCTCATGGAACGTGTTACAAAAGGGTTTTGCAATCCCCGGATCAGCATAGCCAAGGACCCTTTAAGATGCAACTCCCGATCAGAACAAGTCCATAAAACCACTTCACTCAATGTAGAACCCCGAACTTCATATCGAGCATCCGCTGGAAGAATGCCTAGAACTACTAGATGAACCCACCTATAGATTTCCGAAAGTTTCCAGTTATGCAATCAGGTGTTGGGGATACACGGGAAGCACCGCGCAATCAACTCTAAACCTACATCCAGGTGTATCCATCCTTCAACACATAACCAATCATTCTCGGAAACTGTTTACCTTGGACCTTCGAAAAGCATCCACTATAACAAGCTATGGCAATACTCTCGAACTACCTCCCCATTACTGGGTGATGTCGGCGTTATCTTGCCACTAACCGCATAGGAGAGATTTTCGATGTCGGCCGTCTTAAGTATTCTAGTACTGCCGCGATGGATTTGTGACGACAACACCTCGGAGCTCAACTCCCCGGGACACTGCCACAACCCCTAGTGACAGGAGGCATCGAGAACAATGTTCTCGTCACAAAGACATCGAAACAATCCAAACAATACTCGCGAGATCCTAAAAAAAATTTGGTGCAATTTTTGAAAGTAGAAGAGGCAAGAGTAGTCGTCAGGAGTCCTCACCAGAATGAAAAGGGAAGAGGAACAAAAGAAATCCTACTCTCCGATATATATATAGGACTCAAAACATTTTTAGTGTGTGCCTAGACTCAACCATCAACGATTCGATCAATCAGTGGGGGCTTCTAGGTCGGAGAAGGCTCTGAATACCAACTTGTAATGCCCAGGATGGGACTATACCTCCTACGTGTCGAGGCACGACTTAAAGGTATAAGCCCATCCTAGAATGATCTCAAGTTTGGTATCTTTGCACGACTCATGTAAAAGAGGGATTAAATTGCAAAAGGAGATAGTTGGCTTACACTCGCCACTTCACACAATACATTACATAAGCAATACATCATTCAAAACATCACAACCCGACTACGGGTGAAGATCCAAACGAAAGATACCAAAACAACATAAAGCCACAGGTCAGGATCGAATCCTAGTAGAAACCACTACTGATCGTCAAAACGTCACAAGCAAACGGCCAACTCTTCATCGAGCTCCCCGCGAAGAACTGATCCATCTCCTGCATCAAACTCGGCTGAACCTGCATCTGGTGTGGTGAAGTAACTGTGAGCCACAGAGGACTCAGCAATCCCGTTCCCGGGTAACAAGACTATTTAAGCCTTGGGTGTGGAACAAGGCTGAAGAAAGAATAAGAGGTGAAGGAACAACAAGAGTCTGCAGCAGCAACTAGCACTAACTTACGTAAAAGAGAGCGAGAAGAGAAGGCGCATCGGTCGAGAGATGATCACGAAGTGATCCTAACTAAAGCCGGTCAAACATAACCCCACCGTGTTCAACTCCCGAATCCCTATTCGGAAATTGACAGTCACGGTACACACGCTGGTAGTGTATTGGAAACATTGTGTCAAGTTATCTACAACCGGATATTAACAAGCTCCCATCTGCCACATAACCGCGGGCACGACTTCCGAAAGTTCAAACCCTGCAGGGGTGTTCCAACTTGACCCATTACAAGCCCACGATCCGCGGAGTCGCAACTCCATAGGTGGGAAGGCCCGAGTATTCTCGGAATCCCGTGCTCAAGTTAAACCGAACTAAGGTAAGGCTAATCCAGCAAATCCTCCCGGCGTGTCGACACCCTGATAGTAGCCGCGAGTATCTAAGTCTCAGGACACGACCGGATGGGTGATCCCACAGGTTTTTACCAAACCTTGAGTTTCCTCGAGGTGGCCCCGCGTAACCCCCGTTTTGGACCAACACTCATGTGGAGCACTGGCCCGGGGTTGTAGAATTAAAATAAAAGGGATAGCTAGTCCACATGCAAGTTTTATTAGTTATTAGGCAAATAGTACCAATGTTGGGATTTGCTGGAAAAGACTTAGCACTTAGCGGTTTATCAAGGGGGTCCCATACACCCCAACCGTGTTAGGAACGCATAATCAAGGAACATAACACCGGTTTATACGGTTCCTAACGGCATGAGTGGAACAAATCACCAAGCAAAAGGCTTAGCCTTCCACCCTTGCCAATATATAGATGATTTCAACTTTTAAGCATTTATATAGTGTGATATAACCCAACCAAACTTCAACATGAAGCAAGCATCTTCGATCTTCACCTGCAACTAGCAATGCTATAAGAAGGGCTGAGCGAAGCGTACTTAGCCAAGCAACGGTTTGCGTAGGTAGGGTGGTTAAACAGGTTCATGGTTACAATAGGAGGCTGACAGGAAAACATGGGCATCGAGGCAATATACTAAAGAACGATACTCTAGCAATAGGCAAAGATAGTAATGGTATCCGGGTTCGGTCATCTTGCCTGGAATTCCACAAGGGAGAAGAACGGATCCAAGAAGTAGACGGAGCAACAGACGAGCGGATCCTCACAAATCCGGAACGAAACCGAAGCTAACAAGAGAAGCAACCGGAAAGAAGGAAACAACACGGTAAACACACAATCATTAACATGGCATACGATGCACAAACAAGTATGATGCATGTCCGGTTTAAATATGCGTGGCATGGCAAAGTGCACAAACAAAACTACAAGTTAAGTGGAGATCAATATGCAACGAGTTGCATATTGACGAAACACCACATTTAATTATTTAATTGCCTCTCGTTTATTTACAAGACAAGATTAATTGTTTTTAACATGGCAAGAGGTGAAGCATATTAAAACTACACTATTTAGGCATTTTAAATGAGGCCGGAAAATAACAACAACATATCCGGAAAATCCCCATGAGCATGTTTAATAATTATAAGCAAACAACAATTTAACATGTCAATGTTGTTACCATGATGCGGATGACATGATCAAGTTTATGCAATTATTAAAAGGTTGACTTAAAAGAGATATAGATGATAAGGAGAATTAGTCATCGTGGTGGAAAGAAAGGGTGCCACGGCAACGATTCCGAAAATGATGCCACGCAACATATCGGTTCCGGTAACTCGTTGAGAGTCCGGTGCAAAAGGAAAGATGGCGTGAGCGAGTCAAACGAGATGAAAGTGGGTTGATCCCGTCTCCGGGTTCCCACGAGTCGGCGACGAGGCAACCGAGGAGCATGACAAACGGACGAAACGGCACGAAGCACACACGGGAAACATTTCATACAACACAACAAGCATCTCACGGGTCGCGTCTCGGGTTATACCTTCGGGACAACCGTTCTCGGAGGGGTTCGAGTTCGTAGTGGAAGTAGTGGTACTCGCGGTCGTAGAGGAAGTAGTGGTTCCGTTTGTAGTCGTACACGGGTCGACGGTAGTGGAAGTAGACGATCTCGTAGATGTACATGTCGACGGTAGTGGTACTTGTCGGGATCGTTGTCGACGTAGGGGTACACGTTCGTCGAGGTACTTGTTACATCGCGATCGTAGGGGCACTTGACATATCGGAGGGGTACTTGGTCGGGTCGCCGTGTACTCGTTCATGTAGTCGTTCTCGAGCTCGTAGCCGTTCAACGTCACGTGTAGAGGTACTTGGCGAAAACCTGAAACCGTACACTGGTCCTTGGCAAAACAACAGCACAGAACACAAAACAACAATACGGCAGCGGCAACTTGGCGAGGTGGTTGCAGCTGCTGATGGTCGACGGGATGGAGCCCCGGGGTGCGCAGGAGGCAGCACGGGGAGGACCACGGCTTGGCGCGGAGAGGAAGACCCCAGTGCTGGAGCTGGAGAGGCCGACGCGGCGGTCGTCGACCATGGCGAGGAGGCGGGATCCCTAGCCGGTACTGGGGCGCGGCTGAGGCGCGGCGGCCTTGGGCGCCGGAGAGTGCGGTCGCGGCTGGAGCTGCGAGGCGGCTCCCATGGCGAGGCGAGGCGAGGGCCTGGTGGGGCGCGGTGCTGCTGGAGACGGAGGCGCTCGGGAGGCCACGGACGGAGGGAGATCGGGGCGGCCGGAGGAGAACCAGAGGGGGTCGGGCACGGTCGCGGGAAGGAAGGGGCCCGGTGCTGCTGGCTAGGACGGCCGAAGGAGGACGGGGCAAGGACGGGCGGCTCGGCGTAGGGCAGAGGAGCCGCAGAGGAGCGATGGGGCTCGGGAAAAAGGTGCGGGCGAGGAACTGGCGACGGAGGAGCGATGTCTGCGGGGTGCGAGGGGAGGATGCGGGAGATCGGGCAGAGGGAGGTGAGTGCGGGTTCGGGCGAGCGAGGGAAGAAGAGGGAGTCGGGAAGAGGGGATCGAGGGAAAAAGCGGCGGCGGCGCTGAGGGAAACAGGAGCGAAGGGGTTCGGTGGGAGGGGTCGCTAGGTGGGCTAGGGTTAGGGGGGAGATCGGGCCTATGGGCCAGAAAGGAGATGGCTGCTGGGCGGTTGGGCCTGAATGGCCTTGGGCCAAGGAGGGAGGAAGGAGATGGGCCTATTGGCCTGGCTGCTCTCTTCTGTTAATTAAAACTGCTGCTGTTTTCTAAATTAAAATAGAAAAAAAAACAAGAAAGAAAAGAAGGAAGGTGCTAGAAATAGAGTTAGGGCATGGGTAAAATTCCCTGGACTCACAAAAATGTGAGGAATTTAATTAAAATGGCTGGAGGGTTTTTGGAAGGACCTCGAAACAACGGAAAAGAATTAGGGAAGGTTTTTGATGGAGAACTCGAAGTGAAAAAGACATGGGGGAAATATTGCAAGTGTGTTGGGTTAATTCCAACGAATGGAATATTTATTATATAGCTCCCTAAATAATATTGAGAGGCTTTTATATGTTATAAAGAGAAGACAACCTTCCCTCGATTTAAATGGACCGAAGGTCCACACGATTTATTTGTTGAGATGCAAAATAAAATATGACATGATGGCATGATGACATGATGCAATGCAAAAATAAATAACACAAGCTCAAAAGAAACACACGGGCAACCCGGAACATCTGGAATCTTCTGGAATCTTCTGGGACGTCGGTCTCGGGCGTCACAAATGATAAATGCCCGGCTGCTAGAAGCTGGCTTTTCCAGAAGATGGGTCAGACCAACTACCAATTCTCACTTAGACAGGGAAGCTGCTGGAACCCCGCAGTCCTGCTCACGACCGCACAGCTCCACCACCTTCGGGGACTACTGTCGGAGATATTGACCACGGGTGTCTTCATCGACCACCCATGGCGTTTCAAGACAAATAAGGGCCGCCTGTCATCCTCTGGCCGCCTGTGCATTGGGCTGCCTCCTGGCGCTGCCACGCCCAGAAGCCGGCTGCCAGCACGCGGCGGAGCTCTAACAGGCGACAGCCTAGCGGCCAGCATCTGGAAGATGGCCCCATACCTCCCCCTCGGGGTGTGCGCTGGAGATCCGCGACGAGACTAAGGCATGGCTAGAGTTAAGCCTGTCCCTAAAGAATCCACAGAAGCGTGGCTATAGTGAGAGTGTACCCTGCGGACGCTCCCTGATCGGCGTGTCACTGTAGCCATGTTATCAATGACCTAGCCTTGGTCACAGGAAACCATGATCCCACTATCCGAAGGCGGAGAGGCCAGCAGGCGGCAGGCCCACCCGTCAGAGAGCCACCCAGAAGCGACCGGCCTTTAGCAGGCGGCCTGGGGGACGGGCCGCCCTGTAGCAGGCGGCTGACCGTCCCCTAGGAGTCTGAACCCCATTAAGATGATAAGCCGGGACGTGGTGGCAGTGTACGACCAAGAGGCGACGGCACTATAGCCACTCACCTCCCGACGATGCTTCCGTCAGTAGAAGGACACCAACAGTGAAAGACAATAATGCGGGCCCATAGACGACGGGGCCCAGCAGCCGGCGGAGAAGCCGGTGCCCAGAGACACTGACGGCCGGGGATCACCCCGTCCAGATTACCATTGTACCCCTGGGGGGTAGGCCTATATAAACTCCCAGGGTCCTCCATGTAGGGGGGTTGGACCTCAAGAGAGACGCATGAAGAGAGAGAGAGACCGATAGGGAAAAACCCTAGTGATCACTCCCGTTCCCTAGAGAGAAGGTAGAGAGCTAGCCTTACCCTTCTTACTCCTCTAGACGACATAGCTCAAGGAGCAACCTTGTAGCTACCATATTGACATTAGTCATGACGCGTAGCCCCCGCAGAGCAGGACTAGGGGTGTTATCTTCACGGAGAGCCCCGAACCTGGGTAAGATTCGTAGGTGTCCTAAGTATCGCCTTATCCCGCTTCTAGGGCCCGGCGACGTACTCTTGTCCCCATGCATGATAAGCCATCCTTTGGCATATGTCGCACCAAAACCCCGACAATGAGGAGGGCGTGTGCTTTGTTTACGATGTCCTCCTTCTCGTCGGCCTCGGCCTTGCGCCGCGCAGCCTCCCTCGCCTCGTGCTCGGTGGCGAACTTGGCCGCGGCGGCATTGCCCTTGACGACCGCCCTCTGGTTCCTCCTCTTCGCCGATTCCGCGTCCAACTTGGCGATCTCCTACGGCGTGCAGTCCGACCGCGGCTTCCTTGGCACCTTGGCCTTCTTCTTCTTCACCTTTGGGGGGGGTGGGGGGGGTCGACGGCCAGGCCGCCGGACTTTGGCTGGGCGTCGGCCATGGACGGGGGAGGCAGGGGTGGCTGATGGACGTGGGAGGGGCGCGGGAAATGGCGCCAAAAGGGGCACCGGGGGGTTTTGCTTTGTGCGACCGACAGACGGGCCAGGGGAGCACAATCGCGCGCGTCCCGCCCGTCTGCGCACTGTCCATTTCACCCCAAAGTCGGCGCAAACTTGGGCCGGGGATGGGTCAAAAGCGGACAGAAAACGGACAAACGTCCGTTTGCTTCCGCGCGCTGGGCCGCCTCATTTGTCCCTTTTACCCCAAATGAACGTGTCCCTTTTACCCCAAACTTGGGCCGGGGATGGGTCAAAAGCGGACAGAAAACGGACAAACGTCCGTTTTCTCCCGCGCGCTTGGCCGTCTCGTTTGTCCCTTTTATCTCAAACGAACGTGGCCAGACATGATGGGATCGCGCGGTGGAGTTGGCCTAACCTCGTCTGGTTACCTATATCGTAGGCATGCATGCGTCAAAAGGCAAAAGTATTGCTCTTTCTCTTGAGAAGTTGTGTGGAAAGGTGACAGGAACATGAAATGCAGGACGAAAGTACATGTCGGCACAATCAGGGCATCTTCAATAGGTTGTATGTTAGTCTTGTTTGTAAAATGTTCATATCATCACCCAACAAGCTATCATACAACTACTCCAATAGGTTGTATCTAAGCAATCCAATAGATGATAAGAAAATAAATGTGATTACTCTCTATTTTACTTGGAGCTTGTGCAAAGGTTGTTGGTTAATCTACTCCCTCCGGTCCTTTTTACTCTGCACACTGGATTTGCCGAAAATGAAACTTTGCTAAGTTTGATCAAATTTATATGAAAAATTATTAGCATATATAATATCTAATAAATATAATACGAAAATATATTCCAAGATGAATCTAATGATATTAATGTTGTTATGTGAATGTCAATAATTTTTATATAAACTTGGTCAAAGTTAAATGAGATTGACTTCAGAAAAACCTAATATGCATAGTAAAAAGGACCGAAGGGAGTACATACAATTATGCTATCTCTCCACATTTATTGCATGTGACATCACTACTATGTCCCGCGTGATAAATTTACCAACAGCTATTGGAGATGCCATGCGGAAAATACATAAGAGCAAGTACAATAGGATGGCGTGGGCGGGCTGTAAACCATTAAATATTATATTTTGATGAGTTGGAGGAGAGTGAGGAGGAGAGAGAAGAGAAGCGGCCTCTTGGTTAGTAGCCAGCTCTAGCACGAGATCCAAGACGCTTTGTGGAGTTGTAAAGTGGGCCAACTACTAATGAAGTAGTACACATATAAAATTTTATTATTGTACGTGCCGGCTACAAGGTTGGCTATAGATGACATAGCAACTCTTTATAGTCGATTGTTGGCTGTATTATTAACCATGCTCTAAATTCGTGGCAGATTATGTGACCGTAATTCCGGACTGTACGGTATGGGTCACGCGTGGACTCCCAGACACATGCTACCACCATTGAACAATGGATCAACGGTGGCAGGCCGAGAGGGTTTGTTTACAAGTCGATGCATCACTACTTTTTTAACTGCGTACGCCGTAGGGCAGTGTGCTCGCTTCCATGCACTTTTGGCTAAGCGGCGTGCAGCTGCGCTCGGTCTGATTCCTCGTCCGTGGCCTCTTTCCTGAAGGGCGCAAACGAAACATAAACCTAAAAACAAAACATTAATCCGTTTTGCTAAGTCTCAATCAATTGAGACTTCGTTATGTCTCAGTTATTCTTTTGATTTTGCATGAATATTCATGCAAATATTTTTTTTCGTTTTTTTTCTTCTACTTATGTATCATATCATTTGATTAAGATTTAATTAAATTTCAGTCGACTGAGATATAACCACACGGATGAACTACGAATTTCATCTGGTACGTGCATGCCGTGGTACGGAAAGGGACGTGCCCGAGAAGAAACAAATATGTTCCCTTTTGCTGCCACTTGCGACAGAAAGTGCAAGCACGCTGCACGCAGCCTTTGGGAGAGCATAAACGAACGTGATAAGCTTGTTTAGTGGATCTGCTTTTGGTGTCAGTTTGCTGTTTTTCTTTCCTTGTCTCACCTCACTCGAACACGGCAGCATCCACTACAGTACATGCAGCGTAGCTCTTTTTTATGGGCGGTGGAAAAGAAAATCACAACTCGCTCCATCAGTGTGATTATGGGCTGTACACCGGCGCGCAAATAACTGCGCCGTGCCGGTGATGCGGTCGATATGCTCCAGCTAGACAAACGTCCATGCAAGAAAACACGTGCGCATGTACGTGTTACGTGTACCAACATGCATGCGCGGCTGCCATATTCACGGAACGTACTTCTTTTTTTTAGGGTTAATACGGAACGTACGATTGGCAGGTAACCATACGTCCTACGAGCAACAGTATCTAGCTAGCTCCAACGCACATGCAGGATATATACGCTTCCCATTGCTGAGGAGTGCATTAGGCCAACTCCACCGCACGATCCCAAACGGACGTCCGGTTTGGGCGGATTTTGTTCGTTTGAGGCGGCAATAGGTTCACCCATGTCCGCCTCTGTCCGTTGGATCGTGGGTGCGTCCAGCGCGCGGCCGCATCCCAAATCATGTCCGTGTTGAACGTGATAAAAAAAAACTAAAATAAAATGACTTAAAAATGTAAATAAACACAGTTAAAAAAACTTAAAAATATAGTTAAGGGGGTCATGGCCACAAAACGGCCCAGTTTCACGGTTCACATTAGCCATATATATAAATAAAAAACACCGCCCGCATGCTCCGGCTGTGCCCGTTGTTGCCGTGGCCGCCGCCGTCTTCACTGCTCGTCGGTCGACATACGCCGGCGGCGTCCAGAGGTGGGAGGGCGGTGCCTGGTACATGGGGGTGGGCTGGACGGTCGGAGGCCCCTGCACCACCTCCTCCGGTGGCGAGGCCTCCCGCTCCGGTGACCGCGGCGACGTGGGGCACCAGTTCACGGCCCCCACGGCGTCTGCCATCTCCGGAGCCGTGCACGACCAGCTCCAGTGCTGGCCGATCATGCTCGGGAACACGGCCAGCGGCGGCTCCTCCATGACCTCCTCCCTTGCCACCATCTCCAGCTCGGGGATGACCCGGTCGACGGCCGCGGAGAGGGCCGTCAACTCCTCGAGGCCCTCCCACTGGCGCTCGTCGTGCGTGCGCATGGAGTCCTCCATGACACGCTGCATGAGCCGGGGCTCCTCCTCCGCCGTCATGCGCGGTGGTGGAGGTGGCAACGGAGACGGGGAAGGCGACGGCGTGGGCGTGAGGTCGCGCACCTCTTGGCGTGGCCGCCGCGGCCCCGACACCGTGCCGGCGAAGTAGGACGTGCGACGCGTGTCATGCTCGTCCCGGAGCCATGTGCCCCAGAGCGCGGAGTCGGGGGCGTACCTGTCGTCGTAGTACAGGTCGTCGGGAAGGAGGCGGTTGCGGCGCTCGATCTCATCGCGGCGCGCACGGCCGCCCGCCGGCACTGGCGGGATCGGCACACGGTCGGCGCCGAGGTGCCATCCGTTGGGGAGGTGGACGTCGCTCCACGGGACCGGCGTCCTCGTATCCCAGTACCGCCGGCACACGTCCGCCGTGAGGTACTGTCGGTCGTGCTCTCCGGCGGGCCTAGGGTTGATGGTGAAGGGGGCCAGCGCGGGGGTTCGACGGCAGGAGCGCGGCGGTGACGCGGGCTCCTCCTTCTTCACGGAGCCGCGGCGGCGCCCCGAGGAGGAGGCGGCCTCACGGTCGTTCTTCCCCTGTCGGTTCCAGAAGCCCATGGCTGGCCGGCCGGCGAGCTCGAGGACAAGGGAGGGCTAGGGTTTGGCCTATCGGGTTTCGAGGAGGCCGTGGGGTGGCGTATGGCAGTGTGGACGACGACCTGTCCATGGTTGCCACTTAAAGAAGGACGGCGACCTTTCGATGTGCGGATGACAGGTCGGGCCGCCCGCTCGTGCGCATTGATGTGGGCGATGGGAGGTAGGTGGCCACCTGCCACGCGGCCCCGACGCAGACGAGGCGCACATTCGTTTGGTGTCCGCCGCGACCCAAACCCGACGCAATTTTGCGCTCGAAATGGGTCGGCCTAGACACAAAACGGACCAGATGGGTCCGGGCCGTCGCACGCTGGGCCGCCTCGTTTGTCCGTTTTACCACAAACGGACGGGGCCGGACAGAATGGGGTCGCGCGGTGGAGTTGGCCTTGGGGCAACTCCAATGAACCACCTCAAATGGTCCGACCTCGTCCATTTCAGAGTAAACGAATAAAAATGTGATCAAACACGCGGGAGTAAACATACCAATGCCCATTTTTTGTCCGCGTTCGGCCCATTTCTTACTCAACTTTGAGTTGCATATGCGTTTAAATGGACAAACACGGACGGCGTGACGCGCGGTCTTATCCTCTCTGGTCCGTCCGTCAGGAACACAACCAATTTCCCTTCGCCCTGCCCTCCCTCCTCCATCCGCCCCCGCCATCGCCGTCGCTGCCCCCGTTGCCGGCTGCATCGCCTTGCATCAAGGCCGTCATATCCGCAACCACGCAATGCCATAGTTGGCCCACGCCCGCGTTTCAGAAGAGTTTTCTTCCCATCATTTGTGGTTTCCTCGTTGTGGGTGGGAGAGAAGCCACACCCGTCGGCGCCGTTCATCGACCCCAACAACTTCCGACAGGCGTTGCATTGCCAGTTTGCCACAGGGCACCCACCCAACCAACACCAACCTTGTTTTGCTGCCTGCGAGGGGAGCTCGACGTGCTCTTTCCGGCCATGTCGCCACGACACTTTGCTCACAAGGTACCATGGATAGCGGGGATGAGAATTTCTTTCCCAGCTTCATTTGTTTGTCAGATGATTCGTCCTCGGATGATGAAGAACTTGTGGTCGTTGTATTTGTCGTCCATGACCACATTAGTAGGAAGTGGCGTCAGTTCAGGGGGTCACTCGCCGGCCATGCTCCGGCCTTGCATCACAATAAGGAGAGAGGCCAAGCCCTTTTCTATGTCGATTAGTTTGAGAAACCGCACTCTTCAAACCACATCAGTTTTGTCGCCGATTCCGGATGAGGAGACATGTGTTCAACTGTATTCGGGAGGGGGGAGTGGTAGGCTATGAGCCATACTTTGAGTGCAAAGAGGATGACCTTCTCATGCTTGGCTTCTCTTCTTACCAGAAATGCACTTCATCTATTCGCATGCTTGCATATGGAATTTCCGATGATCTTCTGGATGAGTATGTGCGTATGAGTGAGTCCACATGTCTCCTCTCAATGTATAGTTTCTGCAAGACTGTGGTGGCAGTGTTTGGCCCTGAGTACTAGAGAGAGCCAACTGTCGCTGATACAAATAGGCCGTTGGCGATCAATGCCGATAGAGGCTTCTCGGGCATGCTTGGTAGTATAGATTGTATGCCCTGGAAGTGGAAGAACTGTCTATTTGCTTGGCAGGGGCATGTGAAAGGTGCCACTGTCATACTTGAAGCGGTGGCTTCACAAGATCTATGGATATGGCATTCTTTCTTCGGCATGGCTGATTCACAATGATATCAACGTGCTTTAGCGTTCTCTAGTGTTTGCAAGGTTTGCGTAAGGCCACTCCCAAGAGGTCAACTTTGAGGTCAATGGCCACCATTATAACATGGGATATTACCTACCTGATAGTATCTATCCTAAATGATCTATTCTTATAAAGACCATACCCAACCCACAAGGAGAGAAGAGACATAGATTTGTCCAAATGCAGGAGAGTGCTAGGAAGGATGTGGAGCAAGCTTTTGGTGTGCTTCAGTCTCGATGGGGTGCCGTTCGAAATCCTGCATTGACATGAAGCACTCAAAAGCTTTGGGAGGTCATGATTGCTTGCATGATCTTGCACAACATGACCATGGAGGACGAGCATGGTGATAGCATCTATGACTAAGGGTTTGATTTCTAGGGTGAAAATATTGAGTTTGAGCACCCACATCCTGCAACCTTTCAACGGTTTGTGCAATTTCATCGTGAAATGCGTGATTGACATACTCATGTGCAACTCGAGGATGAATGGGTTGAGCACATGCGTACTCACATTGGCAACCAGTAGACCTATCGGTTTTAATTTCTTTTCATGCAAATAAATTTCGACTGAGTTGTAAGACTATTAAATATTGTTTTTATTTCAATTGGGTTGTAAGACTATTTCTACGTGGAACTATTTGCTATGTTTGATTTAAACTATTCGCCATGCTTGATTTGTATAAATGGCCTCCAACGGACGAGATGTGGCCCAAATGCGGCTACGCGTTGGGCTCACGGCCGTCGCATGATAAAATTCGGACGGACATGACCCCATATCTAGCCCCAAACGTATGAAACCAGACAAAACGGACGTCCGTTTGGGGTCGTGCATTGGAGTTGGCCTTAGGGCATCTCCAACGCTAACCCGCATAAATCCGCCTGTATCTGTCCGCGAACACGGGGACCAGTGTGCTGATACGGATGCGGGAGGCAGCCATCCAACTGTAGCCGCATACATTTTCACAACAACTCAAACCAACTGGACAAAATTCGATCAAACCAGACGAATTTTGAAATAAACATGGCGAGTTTCATTGAAAGTAGGATAATTTGTAGATAAAACCGGACGATACTTCATCCGGTGAACTAAAAACCTAAACCTAGAACCCTAAACTATATATACTTCATGGTAACCTCGTAGGCCATGTCGGGCTAGCCGGAGGTGATGGGGAACGGTGCATGAAAATCAATAAAATTCCAACGAACAACCAAGATCTAATCTAGGATATGCAAAACAACGAGAGGTTAGTGTGTCTACATACCCTTGTAGACCGAAAGCATTAGCATCGTAACGCTGTTGATGTAGTTGTACTATTCACGAGCCAATCGCAATCCAATCCAATCTAGTGCAGAATGGACGGCACCTTCGAGATTAGCACATGTTTAGCTTGATGGCGTCCACTCCTTGATCCAACAAGGAAGAGAGAGAGAGGAGGTAGATGAGATCGGAACCAGCATGGCGGTATGGTGGTGGTGGCAGCAACGGAAATCCGACAGGGCTTCGCCAAGCGCGTACCGGAGAAAAGGTGGGAGAAATTGGGAGCGACGGAGGGCAAGGGTGGAGGCATGCGGCTACCCTCCCACCTCCCCACTATATATAGGGGTGCGGGGGAGGGGCAGCTGGCCCTAGCCCCTCCTCGAAGGGAGGGGCGACGACACTAGTGGGGTGGCTTGTCCCCCAAGCCAAGGGGCGCCCCCATCTATGGTTTCCCCTTAGCCCTAGGCGCATGGGCCTCTTGGGGGGCTGGTGCGCCTGACCCAACTAGGCCAGGCGCCACCCCTAAAGCCCATGTGGGTCCCCGGGGCAGGTGGACCCCCCCTCCCGATGGAACCCCGGAGCCCTTCGGTGCCTCCGGTATACTTGTCGGCATGCCCCCAAACTTTTCCGGTGGCCAAAACAGGACTTCCCATATATGAATCTATACCTCCGGACCATTCCGGAGCTCCTCGCGATATCCCGGATCCCTTGCAGGACTCCGAAAAACCTTTAGACTTTCCGCTATTAATATCTCACTACTACCCTAGCACTATCGAACGTTAAGCGTGTGACCCTACGGGCTCGGGAACGTGTAGACACGAACGAGACACCTCTCCAATCAATAACCAATAGTGGGACCCGGATGCCCATATTTATTCCTACATATTCAATGAAGATCTTTATCGGTTGAACCACGATGTCAATGATGTATTTTATCCCATATACAAGTCCCTTTGTCCGGCGATATGTTACTTGCCCGAGATTCGATCATCGGTATCTCCATACCTAGTTCAATCTCATTACCAACAAGTCTCTTTACTCATTCCGTAATACAAGATCCCATGACTAAACACATTAGCCACATGAAGCTTCTTTGTGATGTTATATTACCGAGAAGGCCTAGAGATACCTCTCCGTCACACAGAGCTACAAATCCCACTCTTGATCCATGCAACCCAACAGAAACCTTCGGAGATACCTATAGAGCACCTTTATGATCACCCAGTTATGAAGTGACATTTGGTAGCACACAGAGCGTTCCTACAGTGTCCGGGAGTGGCATGATCTCATGATCTAAGCAGTTGATACTTGACATGAAGAAAGTTATAGCAAAACAACTAAACGACATGATGCTAAGCTTATGGTTTGGTCTGTCCATCACATCACAACCAAGGGGAAAGCTTTGTTTCAAAAATTCTAATTGTTTCAACTCGGTGATTCCGAACCGAAACAATCTCATCACAGAAAGCTGGCAAGGACATTTCGGTGGGACCGAGATCCATTTCAGTCAAATCGACTTGCTAGGGTTTGGTTGTGGCGATGAGAATGGCCATCTCGGTGAGTCTGGGGTAGATGATATCGGTGGGACCGAGATGAAGAATTAGGGTTTGGACATATGTGTCCGAGAAAGTGACTGAGGGTTTTTGGAGCGGTATCGCTAAGCACTTGAGCAACAACGTCATCACCAATATCTCATGCCCTTTTAGTAGTATTGACTTTCCTAAGGGACTCAATCTGATCTTGGATCACTAAACCAAAAATATAGAGTCTTGAAGTTGCCAATTCTTGTCCTTAGTATTTCAGGGGTCCACATCCATTAGTCTTTGCCATGCCAATCATTGATCTTTTCTGAAATCTATTAGCAATGTGCATTAGATCAATGACATATATGTTTTTATTAATTACCAAAACTACCCGGGGATTAGTTGCACTTTCACGAGGGAGGCACCAGGTTGTCAACAGCCACGTCCTTCGGTTGTTTGACGGCCAGCCAGCCGACAGCAATGGTGGCCAACCCCTTCTTCTGGTCAGGCGTCAGCTTGTCCCAAAGAGCTTTGGCTGGGGAGAAATACATTCTGGGAGTCGTGCAGAGAGGGATCTAAGGCGGATGACTTCAGCTATGGACAAAGTAGAAGTTTATATAGTAATGTTAGACGGCAGGGGGACGAACGGGTGGCGCCGGAGTAGATGCCTAGGCAACACGTGCGATTAATGTGGGCGGTAGACAAATGGACCGGCAACCGTCGTGTCATTTGAATGCTGTGCAATCGCATGCACCGAAAAATAGCGTGGGCGGCGCTCTCTCGACCGCCGCGCCACTTCAATGCCGGCACCACTGAGCGGTCGTGTCTAGTCTAACCGGACATGAACGCGAGCATTTATCAGTTTCATAGTAGTCATTATATGACCGGCAATACTCCATGGGCTTCCCTCCCTCTATGTTGACTGGTGGTGCGTTTGCGTTAGCCCACTCCAAGAGTCTCTGCATACGTTCGACGAAAGAAGGAGCATCCTCAACAATCTTCCCATCTCTTGTAGCATTCCTTACAAGCGACATGTGATATGACACTCTTGTCAGCCTCGCAAGCCGAACCAGACCAGTCCAGTCACCACCTCATGAGCTATTCTTGTGACGAGACGAATTTTGGTGGACAGAAAATGTCGTGTCTTCTCTCTTCATTGGTCAACGCCCAACAGTGTGCAACTAACGAACATGACCAAAACCTGTGCAGCGCCCAACTGTGTTTTAATCTCCAAGAGCAAGGTAGTTTTTTCGATGTATTTTCTTTTTGTTTCAATGATCTAGTCATCTAGCAGTTGTTATTATTTGAAATGAATTAGATTTCATCCAATCAATGATGACTTATAATTTGTTAGGTTTTGTTACTGAATATTCATCATGTCTACTAGAATTAGGAAGCATGGTTCATGTGTTGCAAAGCGTAATAAGAAACAAAGACTAGAAGCCAATGCTCAAGATCTAACAAATGCCCTCGATAGATATTTGGTGAGAGACTCCCAACCTAAAATTCAAAATGTTGATGCAGATAGTTTATTGCTTTGCTATCCATTTACATTTTTAGCATTAGTATTTGATATATGCCTAAATGCATCATTTGCCGAGGTACAAATATAATGAACTTGAAATGGTACTAGTGGTTGGGGCACCACCATGTGGGGCCGCTTAAGAGGTAGTTGTGTGCTTGTTTCCATTTAAAAAATACATGAGGTCCTTGCCTTCATTTAAAAAAAACTTAGGAAAAAAATCCTCACCTCCATCATAGAAAGAAGTAAAAAAAATACTGCCGCATCCTACCAGCGAGCGCCACTTTACATAGCCCTTCATTTAAAAAAAATACGTCAGTCCTTGATACGTCTCCAACTTATCTATAATTTTTTATTGTTCCATCCTATTATATTATCCGTTTTGGATGTTTAATGGGCTTTATTATGCACTTTTATATTATTTTTGGGACTAATCTACTAACCCAAGGCCCAGCGCAAACGATAGCGTGAAGTCTTTGCGATCATGCTGTAAAAAACAGAAACTTTTGCGCTCACGAGATTAGCTGCCATTTTTTACTGGAGAGTTATTTTAGGTTGATTCTTTTTGCAGATGATTAATAGACAAATTCCTCACGTCCACCAATTTATTACATAATTTTTAGAGTTACAGAAGTATTCAAAAGTTGCCAATTCCTACAGACTGTTCTATTTTTGACTGATTCTGTTTTTCGTGTGTTGTTTGCTTATTTTGATGAATCTATGCATAGTATCGGGGGGTATGAACCATAGAGAAGTTGGAATACAGTTGGTTTAACCCAATATAAATAAATAATGAGTTCAATACAGTACCTTAAGAGTGGTGGTTTGTTTTCTTATACTAACGGAGCTCATGAGATTTTCTGTTAAGTTTTGTGTTGTGAAGTTTTCAAGTTTTTGGGTAAGGAATTGATGGACAATGGAACAAAGAGTGGCAAGAGCATAAGCTTGTATATTCCCAAGGCACCCCAAGGTAAAATTCAAGGACAACCAAAAGCATAAGCTAGGGGATGCCCCGGGAATGCATCCCCTCTTCCGACTTCGTCTATCGGTAACTTTACTTGAGACTATATTTTTATTCACCACATGATATATGTTTTGCTTGGAGCGTGTTGTACGATTTGACTCTTTGTCTTTTATTTTACCACTATCATCCTTGCTGTACACACCTTTTGGGAGAGACACACATGAATCGGAATTTATTAGAATACTCTATGTGCTTTACTTATATCTTTTCAGCTAGATAGTTTTGCTCTAGTGCTTCACTTATATCTTGTTAGAGGACGGCAGTGATTTTATTTTATAGAAATTATTGATATCTCATGCTTCACTTATATTATAATGAGAGTCCTTTAGAACAACATGGTAATTTGCTTTGGTTATAAAATTAGTCATAATATGATAGGCATCCAAGATGGGTATAATAAAAACTTTCATATAAAGTGCATTGAATACTAAGAGAAGTTTGATACTTGATGATTGTTTTGAGATATGAGGATGGTGATATTAGAGTCATGCTAGTAGAGTAGTTGTGAATTTGAGAAATACTTGTGTTGCGGTTTGCAAGTCCCGTAGCATGCACATATGGTAACCGTTGTGTGACAAATTTGAAGCATGAGGTATTTCATTGATTGTCATCCTTCGTGTGGAGGTCGGGATCGCACGATGGTTAACTCCTACCAACCCTTCCCCTAGGAGCATGCGTGTAGTACTTTATTTTGATGACTTGTAGATTTTTGCAATAAGTATGTGAGTTCTTTATGACTAATGTTGACTCCATGGATTATACGCACTCTCACCCTTCCTCCATTGCTAGCCTCTCTTGTACCGCGCAATTTTCGCCAGTACCATACACCCACCATATACCTTCCTCAAAACAGCCACCATACCTACCTATCATGGCATTTCCATAGCCATTCCGAGATATATTGCCATGCAACTTTCCACCGTTCCGTTTATTATGACACGCTTCATCATTGCCATATTGCCATGCATGATCATGTAGTTGAAATCGTATTTGTGGCAAGGCCACCATGCATAATTTTTCATACATGTCACTCTTGATTCATTGCACACCCCGGTACAACGCCGGAGGCATTCATATAGAGTTATATTTTGTTCTAGTATCGAGTTGTAATCCTTGAGTTGTAAATAAATAGAAGTGTGATGATCATCATTATTAGAGCATTGTCCGAGAAAAAAAGGCCAAAAAAGGAAGCCCCC
>LR738714.1:73012994-73228089 GCA_902687465.1 Secale cereale
AAAAAGGGACAATGCTACTATCTTTTTCCACACTTGTGCTTCAAAATAGCACCATGATCTTCATGATAGAGAGTCTCTTGTTTAGTCACTTTCATATACTAGTGGAAATTTTCATTATAGAACTTCGCTTGTATATTCCAACGATGGGCTTCCTCAAATGCCCTAGGTCTTCGTGAGCAAGCAAGTTGGATGCACACCCACTTAGTTTCTTTTGTTGAGCTTTCATACATTTATAGCTCTAGTGCATCCGTTGCATGGCAATCTCTACTCACTCACATTGATATCTATTGATGGGCATCTCCATAGCCCATTGATACGCCTGGTTGATGTGAGACCATTTTCCTCTTTTTTCTTCTCCACAACCACCACTCTATTCCACCTATAGTGCTATATCCATGGCTCACGCTCATGTATTGCGTGAAAGTTAAAAAAGTTTGAAAAATTAAGTATGAAACAATTGCTTGGCTGAAACCGGGGTTGTGCATGATTTGAGTATTTTGTGTGAGGAAGATGGATCATAACCAAACTATATGATTTTGTAGGGATGAACTTTCTTTGGCCATGTTATTTTGAGAAGACATAATTACTTTGTTAGTATGCTTGAAGTATTATTATTCTTATGTCAATATTAAACTTTTGTCTTGAATCTTTTAGATCTGAAAATTCATGCCACAATAAATAAAATTAAATTGAGAATTATGTGAGGTAGCATTCTACATCAAAAATTCTATTTTCTATCATTTACTTACTCGAGGACGAGCATGGATTAAGCTTGGGGATGCTTGATACATCTCCAACGTATCTATAATTTTTTATTGTTCCATGCTATTATATTATCTGTTGTGGATGTTTAATGGGCTTTACTATGCACTTTTATATTATTTCTGGGACTAATCTACTAACCCAAGGCTCAGTGCAAATTGCTGTTTTTTTTTTTGCCTATTTCGGTGTTTCGCTGAAAAGGAATATCAAACGGAGTTCAAACGGAATGAAACCTTCGCGAGGATCGTTTTTGGAACAAACGCAACCCAGAAGACTTGGAGTACACGCCAGGGAAGACACAAGGCGACCACGTGGCAGGAGGGCGCGCCCAAGGGGGTAGGTCCGCCCCCACCCTCGTGGGCCCCTCGTAGCTCCACCGACATACTTCTTCGTCCTATATATACTCATATACCCTGAAAACATCCGAGAGCACCACGAAACCCTATTTCCACCGCCGCAACCTTCTATACCCGTGAGATCCCATCTTGGGGCCTTTTTCGGAGCTCCACTTGAGGGGGAATCGATCACGGAGGGCTTCTACATCAACACCATAGCCTCTCCGATGAGTTGTGAGTAGTTTACCACAGACCTTCGGGTCCATAGTTATTAGCTATATGGCTTCTTCTCTCTCTTTGGATCTCAATACAAAGTTCTCCTCGATCTTCTTGGAGATCTATTCGATGTAATACTTTTTGCGGTGTGTTTGTCGAGATCCTATGAATTGTGGGTTGATACGTCTCCAACGTATCTATAATTTTTTATTGTTCCATGCTATTATTTATGAAGTCTTGGATGCTTAATGGGCTTTATCATTCACTTTTATATCATTTTTGGGACTAACCTACTAACCCAAAGGCCTAGTCCAGATTGCTGTTTTTTTGCCTATTTCAGGGTTTTGCAGAAAAAGAATATCAAACGGAGTCCAAACGGAATGAACATTCGCGAGAGATATTTTGGAGGAAATCACGCACAGAAAGCATTAGGACCAAGTCAGGGGACAGTTGGGCTGCCCTAGAGGGTGGGGGGCGCGCCCCCCTTCCTAGGGCGCGCCCCCTGCCTCGATGCTGGCCCACACGGCCCCCGGTGGCCTCCTTCTTCCTATATATACCTACGTACCCCAGAAACTCCAGACTCAGAGAAAAAACCCTAATTCCACCACCGTAGCTTCTGTTCCCGTGGAGATCCCATCTTGGAGCCTGTTCCAGGAGGGGGGTCCATCACGGAGGCCTTCATCATCATCATCATCGCCCTCACCATGAGTTGTGAGTAGTTTACCACAGACCTTCGGGTCCATAGCTAGTATCTAGATGGCTTCTTCTCTCTCTCTGGATCTCAATACAAAGTTCTCCTTGGTCTTCGAGGAGATCTATTCGATGTAATCTCTTTTTGCGGTGTGTTTGTCGAGATCCGATGAATTGTGAGTTTATGATCAAGGTTATCTATGAAAGATATTTGGTTCTTCTCTGAACTTTTTATGTGTGCTCATAATATCCTTGCAAGTCTCTTCAAATTATTGGTTTGGTCTGGCCTACAAGATCTATAGTTCTTACAATGGGAGAAGTGCTTGGCTTTGGGTTCAATCTTGCGGTGTCCTTTCCCAGTGACAGTAGGGGCAGCAAGTGATGGCTTCTCGCCCCTCGTTGGTTACCCCAAGTAGAAGGTTTGAGATGCAGTGTAGCGGTAGTTTTCCCTTGGCAAAGATACCAAGGATCGAATTCCCCTGAGACTCCAAGGTTCAACAAGAAGGTGTCAACTGCTAGCGGCGCAACTAGCGATCGACCGGACCTGCACATAGATACAAATTACTTTGCTCCCAACGAGTACAGAGAGGTTGTCAATACCTCCGGCCTTATCGTTTACAAAGGATCGAACGCAACAGATAATAGTGATAGGTATTACTGCAACTAGTAAGTAAAAACAGAAAGTAAATAGCGAATGTGATCAGTGATGGTAATATGGACCGGGGTCCCATGATGTTCACTAGTGATGTCTCTCTCCCAAAAGACAATAAAACAGCTAAGCGAGGTAAATAAATTACAGCTGGGCAATTGACAGGATTATGTGCGCAAACCAATGCTAACTATGCTGCAAGAAAGGTAGAGGCTCAAAAGCATGGGCGGTACGCCAAGGTAAGTAGACCGAAATCCATCTGCATCTACTACTAATCATCCACTTTGAGATATCTATCCAGAACATCTCGCTGGTATTAAGTTGCGAGTCCCACCCATAGTGTAAACTCAAAGCAACAGACAACTGCATTAAAAGAACTTTGCGTAAAGTAAACCATCCTTGCACCCGCGAGTACAAGCACCGTTATTTTCCCCCTTGTGGCAACAGCACATCCCCTAGACTCATGTTTCTGTCACTCAAGCTAGTCATCGAGGGGCATGAACCCACAATCAAGCATAACGTTCCCTCTTGGAGTTACTACCTACTACTTGGCCAAAGCAATAAACAGCAACGGAGAACATGCAAGAATTACTCAAGAACATAAATATAAAAGAGGTAAATCAAATATATTACTCAAACACAATCTGAACATAATCTCATAGTCCATCGGATCCCAGCAAACTCATCATAGAAACAACATAAGGATTACATATGTGCCTCGATCATGTAGGGCAGCTCACGAGGTCTAATCGGTGAAGAACAAAGAGGGGAGGAGAACATCACATAGCTACTGGTCATGGACCCATGGTCCAAGGGAGACTACTCACAACTCATCCGGGAGGCGTCCATGGTGGTGGAGAAGCTCCCGGTGGTGATCCTCCCCTCCGGCAGGGTGCCGGGAAGAGTTCTCCTGGTGCTCCCGATCTTGGAAGCGCGGCGGCGGCGGAACAGAGATGAGATCGCGAAAAAGGGTTCCGTCCTCGAGGGTTTCGGGACGCGGTGTAAATATATGCCAAAGGGGGGCATCAGCGGAGGCCTGGGGGGTCCAGGCGCCCCCCCGGCGCGGCCAAGAGGGGGGCCGCGCCCCCAGGGCGCCTGGAGCCCTGGTGGCCCCCCTCCGGCCCTACTTTGGCCGCATAGAAGCTTCCGGAACGCTGATTTTTTATATATTTTTCCCGGAATTTTTCTGGCAGTTTACGTAATGGGAAAACCTGAAATACAAAAATAGCAGAAAACAGAAACTGGCACTGGGGTGCACTGAGTTAATAGGTTAGTCCAAATATGATCGAAAGTGTATGGAAGTGTATAAATATCATAGCAATATCACACAAAAGAGGCATGGAGCAAGCAGAAATTATAGATACGTTTTGGACGTATCAGCAAGGCACATATTGTATTGTTGCCATCGAGGATAAAAATATTGGGTTTTCATCATATTGCTTGAGTTTATCCCTCTACATCATGTCATCTTTCTTAAAGCGTTACTCTGTTCGTATGAACTCAATACACTAGATGCATGCTGGATAGCGGTCGATGTGTGGAGTAATAGTAGTAGATGCAGAATCGTTTCGGTCTACTTGTCTCGGACGTGATGCCTATATACAATGATCATGCCTAGATAGTCTCAGAATTATTCGCTTTTCTATCAATTGCTCGACAGTAATTTGTTTACCCGCCGTAGAATACCGCTATCATGAGAGAAGCCACTAGAGAAAACTATGGCCCCCGGGTCTATTCTCAACATATCAACCTACACCTACTTCACTTTTCTTGCTTTTATTTACTGTTTTATTAAACTAAAAATACCAAAAATATAATTATCATCTCTATCAGATCTCACTCTCGTAAGTGACCGTAAAGGGATTGACAACCCCTTATCGCGTTGGCTGCGAAGTTCTTATTTGTTTGTGTAGGTGCGAGGGACTCACACGTGGTCTCCTACTGGATTGATACCTTGGTTCTCAAAAACTGAGGGAAATACTTATGCTACTGTGTTGCATCTCCCTTTCCTCTGTGAGGAAATACAACGCAAGCTCAAGAGGTAGCAAGAAGAATTTCTGGCGCCGTTGCCGGGGAGACTCACGCCAAGTCAAGTCAAGATTTGCCACCCCGTCAACTAGCCAATTTCTGGCGCCGTTGCCGGGGAGGCTTACGCAAAAGTCATATACCAAGTACCTATCACAAACCATTATCCTTTGCATTACATTTATTGCCTCTCGTTTTCCTCTCCCCCACTTCACCCTTGTCGTTTTATTTGCCCTTCTTCCGCCGTGTGTTTTTCGTTCGCTTGCTTTTTGTTCGCTTGTGTGTGTTGGATTGCTTTCTTGTCACTATGGCTCAGAACAATACCAAATTGTGTGACTTTTCCAATACCAATAACAATGACTTTATTAGCACTCCGATTGCTCCTATTACTGATGCTAAATCTTGTGAGATCAATGCTGCTTTGTTGAATCTTGTCATGAAAGATCAATTCTCCGGCCTTCCTAGTGAAGATGCCGCTACCCATCTAAACAACTTTGTTGATTTGTGTGATATGCAAAAGAAAATGGATACGGATAACGATATTGTTAAATTGAAGTTATTTCCGTTTTCACTTAGAGATCGTGCTAAAACTTGGTTCTCCTCTTTGCCTAGAAATAAAATTGATTCGTGGAATAAGTGCAAAGATGCTTTTATCTCTAAGTATTTCCCTCCTGCTAAGATCATCTCTCTTAGAAACGGTATTATGAATTTTAAGCAACTAGATCATGAGCATGTTGCACAAGCTTGGGAGAGAATGAAATTGATGATACGTAATTGCCCTACACATTGTTTGAATCTATGGATGATTATTCAAAACTTTTATGCTGGCTTGAATTTTGCTTCTAGAAATCTTTTAGACTCGGCCGCCGGAGGCACTTTCATGGAAACCACCTAAGGAGAAGCTACCAAACTCCTAGATAATATTATGGTTAATTATTCTCAATGGCACACCGAAAGATCTACTAGTAAAAAAGTGCATGCTATCGAAGAAATTAGTGTTTTGAGTGGAAAGATGGATGAACTTATGAAATTGTTTGCTGCTAAGAATGCTTCTTCTGATCCTAATGATATGCCTTTGTCCACTTTAATTGAGAATAACAATGAATCTTTGGATGTGAATTTTGTTGGTAGGAATAATTTCGGTAACAATGCTTATAGAGGTAATTTTAATCCTAGGCCTTTTCCTAGTATTTCCTCTAATAATAATGGTAATTCCTACAACAACTCTTATGGAAAGATGCCTTCTGAATTTGAAACTAGTGTTAAGGAGTTTATGATCTCGCAAAAGAATTTCAATGCTATGCTTGAAGAGAAATTGCTTATGGTTGATGAATTGGCTAGAAGTGTGGATAGAATTACTCTTGATGTTGATTCTTTGAAACTTAGATCTATCCCACCTAAGCATGATATCAATGAGTCTCTCAAAGCCATGAGAATTTCCATTGATGAACGCAAAGAAAGAACCGCTAGAATGCGTGCTAAAAGAGAATATTATATTAAATCGTGTTCTTCTAGTTATCGTGAAAATAAAGATGAAGATTTGAAAGTTATTGATGTGTCTCCTATCAGATCCTTGTTTTCTAGTATTAATCTTGATGAAAATAGGATTGGAGATGATTCTGCTTTAAGGTATCCCAATGATTCGAAGTTTTTAGATCTTGATGCTAAAATTGCTAAAAGTGGGAGTGAAGAGATTAAAACTTTGCATAGCGATGAACCCACTACTTTGGATTTCAAGGGATTCAATTATGATAATTTCTCTTTGATTGATTGTATTTCCTTGTTGCAATCCGTGCTAAATTCTCCTCATGCTTATAGTCAAAATAAAGCTTTCACTAAACACGTAGTTGATGCTTTGATGCAATCTTATGAAGAAAAACTTGAGTTGGAAGTTTCTATACCTAGAAAGCTTTATGATGAATGAGAACCTACTATAAAATAAAAATAAAATATCATGAATGTTATGCTTTATGTTATTTGGGTACTTGTGTCTCCACTATCCCAAAAACTTTGTGTGATTTGCTAGGGTTCCATGAGCTTGATGATTGTTCTTTGAATTTGCATCTTGCGGATTCCACTATTAAGAAACCTATGGTAAGAATTAATGATGTTCTTATTGTTGCCAATAGGAATTATGTGCCCGTAGATTTCATTGTTCTTGATATAGATTGCAATCCTTCATGTCCTATTATTCTTGGTAGACCTTTCCTTAGAACAATTGGTGCAATTATTGATATGAAGGAAGGAAATATTAGATTCCAATTTCCTTTAAGGAAAGGCATGGAACAATTTCATAGAAATAAAATCAAATTACCATATGAATCTATCATGAGAGCCACTTATGGATTGCCTTCCAAAGATGGCAATACCTAGATCCATCTCGTATCGTGCCTAGCTAGGGGCGTAAAACGATAGCGCTTGTCGGGAGGCAACCCAATTTTATGTTTTTTTTCTTTTGTTGCTGTTAGGGAATAAATATTTCATCTAGCCTCTGATTAGATGTGTTTTCATGTTTTGCTTAGTGTTTGTGCCAAGTAGAACCTTTGGTAAGACTTGTGTGAAGTTTATATGATCTTGCTGTGAAAAACAGAATCGTTAGCGCTCGCTAAAGTAGTCTTGAGATTTTACTGGCGCGTGCTTTTTAGTTGATTCTTTTTTCTGCTGATTGGTAGACAAATTTAGCAAATTTAACGATTTAGTTTGAATTTTTTTGAGTTCGAGAAGTAGGCGAACCCTGCAGATTACTACAGACTGCTCTGTCTTTGACAGATTCTGTTCATGTGTTGTTTGCTTATTCCGATGCATCTATGAGTAATGTTGGAGGATATGAACCATAGAGAACTTGGAGTACAGTAGGTTTAACACCAATAAAAACAATTAATGAATTCCTTGCTATACCTTTGAGTAGTGGTTTGCTTTCTCTTACTAACGGAGCTCACGAGAATTTTTGTCTAAGTTTTGTGTTGTGAAGTTTTCAAGTTTTGAGTATTGCTTTGATGGACTATGGAACAAGGAGTAGCAACGGCAACCCAAGTAAATTCAAGATAATCAAAAGTCTAAGGTTGGGGATGCCCTGGGAAGGCATCTCCTCTTTCGTCTTCATCCATCGGTAACTATACTTGGAGCTATATTTTTATTCGTAGCATGTTATGTGTTTTGCTTGGAGCGTCTTGTATAATCTGAGTCTTTTCTTGTTAGTTTGCCACAATCATCCTTGCTGGACACACCTATTTGAGAGATTTAAATATGTCCTAGAAATTTTTAGAACACTCTATGTGCTTCACTTATATCTTTTGAGTTGAATAGTTTTTGCTCTAGTGCTTCACTTATACCTTTTAGAGCATGGTGGTGGTAATATTTTGTAGAAATTGTTGAACTCTCATGCTTCACTTATATCTATTTGAGAGTCTATTAAAACAGCATGGTAAAGTGTTTAGTCTAAAGAAACTAGTCTTCACATGATAAACATCCAATGTCAATGTAGTAAAAAAATCACATCAAGTGCATTGAACAGAAAGAGATGTTGGATGCTTGATAATTGTTTTGAGACATGAGGATAGTGATATTAGAGTCATGCTAGTGGAGTTATTATGAAATTGAAAAATACTTGTGTTAAGGTTAGTGATTCCCGTAGCATGCACGTATGGTGAACCGTTGTGTGACTAAGTTAAAGCATGAGGTATTTGTAGAGTGTCAACCTTTGTGTGGAGGTCGGGGGCGTACGATGGTTAACTCCTACCAACCTCCCCCCCTAGGGGCATGCGTTGATTGCTTTGTTTTGATGACTAGATTTTTGCAATAAGTATATGAGTTCTTATGACTAATGTTGAGTCCATGGATTATACGCACTCTCACCCTTCCACCATTGCTAGCCTCTCTTGTACCGTGCAACTTTTCCCGGTGCCATAAACCCACTATATATCCTTCCTCAAAACAGCCACCATATTGTTCCTCAAAACATCCACCATACCTACCTATCATGGCATTTCCAAAGCCATTCCGAGATATATTGTCATGCAACTTTCCACCGTCCCGTTTATATGACACGCATCATATTGTCATATTGACATGCATGATCAGGTAGTTGACATCGTATTCGTGGCAAGGCCACCATGCATAATCTTTTCATACATGTCACTCTTGTTTCATTGCACATACCGGTACACCACCGGAGGCATTCACATAGAGTCATACTTTGTTGTTGTAGTATCGAGTTGTAATTTCATGTTGTAATGAAAGTGTGATGATCATCATTATTAGAGCATTGTCCCATGGGAGGAAAGGCTGAATCTATAAAGCCCCTCCTAAAAAAAGGGAAAAAAGAAAGGCCAAAATTAAAAAAAGGAGAAAGGCCCAAAAAAAAGAAAAAAAGGGGAAAAGAAAAAAGGGACAAATTCTACTATCTTTTTCCTCACTTGTGCTTCAAAGTAGCACCATGATCTTCATTGTAGAGAGTCTCATACTTAGTCACTTTCATATACTAGTGGAAATTTTCGTTATAGAACTTGGCTTGTATATTCCGACGATGGGCTTCCTCAAATCCCTAGGTTTTCGTGAGCAAGCAAGTTGGATGCACACCCACTAGTTTCTTTTGTTGAGCTTTCATCCATATTTAGCTCTAGTGCATCCGTTGCATGGCAATCCCTACTCACTCACATTGATATCTATTGACGGGCATCTTCATAGCCCGTTGATACGCCTAGTCGATGTGAGACTATCTCCCTCTTTTTGTCTTCTCCACAACCACCTCTATTCCACCCATAGTGCTATATCCATGGCTCACGCTCATGTATTGCGTGAAAGTTAAAAGGTTTGAAAAGATAGAGCGTGAAAACAAATGCTTGGCTGAAATCGGGGTTGTGCATAATATGAATATTTTTTGTGTGATAACAAGGGAGCATAGCCAACACTATATGATTTTATAGGGATAACTTTCTTTAGCCATAGTATTTTGAGAAGACACAATTGCTTTGTTAGTATTGCTTGAAGTATTGTTATTTCTTATGTCAATATAGACTTTTGTATTGAATCTTTCAGATCTGAACATTCATGCCACAACTAAGAGAATTACATTGAAAAACTATATTGGTTAGCATTCCACATCAAAAATTCTTTCTTTATCATTTACCTACTCGAGGATGAGCATGAATTAAGCTTGGGGATGCTTGATACGTCTCCAACGTATCTATAATTTTTAATTGTTCCATGCTATTATTTATGAAGTCTTGGATGCTTAATGGGCTTTATCATTAACTTTTATATCATTTTTGGGACTAACCTACTAACCCAAAGGCCCAGTCCAGATTGCTGTTTTTTGCCTATTTCAGGGTTTTGCGGAAAAGGAACATCAAACGGAGTCCAAATGGAATGAAACCTTCGCGAGAGATATTTTTGGAGGAAATCACACACGGAAAGCGTCGGGACCAAGTAGGAGACAGCTGGGCTGCCCTCGAGGGTGGGGGCGCGCCCCCTGCCTCGAGGCGGGCCCACACGGTCCCCGGTGCCCTCCTTCTTCCTATATATACCTACATACCCCAGAAACTCCAGACGCAGAGAAAAAGCCCTAATTCCACCGCCGTAGCTTCTGTTCTCGTGGAGATCCCATCTCGGAGCCTGTTCCGAGATGGGGATCCATCACGGAGGCCTTCATCATCATCATCATCGCCCTCACCATGAGTTGTGAGTAGTTTACCACAGACCTCCGGGTCCATTGCTAGTATCTAGATGCCTTCTTCTCTCTCTCTAGATCTCAATACAAAGTTCTCCTCGGTCTTCGAGGAGATCTATTCGATGTAATCTCTTTTTGCGGTGTGTTTGTCGAGATCCGATGAATTGTGAGTTTATGATCAAGGTTATCTATGAAAGATATTTGGTTCTTCTCTGAACTTTTTGTGTGTGCTCATAATATCCTTGCAAGTCTCTTTGAATTATTGGTTTGGTTTGGCCTACTAGATCTATAGTTCTTGCTATGGGAGAAGTGCTTGGCTTTGTGTTCAATCTTGCGGTGTCCTTTCCCAGTGACAGTAGGGGCAGCAAGGCACGTATTGTATTGTTGCCATCGAGGATAAAAAGATGGGGTTTTCATCATATTGGAGTTTATCCCTCTACATCATGTCATCTTTCTTAAAGCGTTACTCTGTTCGTATGAACTCAATACACTAGATGCATGCTGGATAGCGGTCGATGTGTGGAGTAATAGTAGTAGATGTAGAATCGTTTCGGTCTACTTTGTCTCGGACGTGATGCATATATACAATGATCATGCCTAGATAGTCTCATAATTATTCGCTTTTCTACCAATTGCTCGACAGTAATTTGTTTACCCGCCGTAGAATGCCGCTATCATGAGAGAAGCCACTAGAGAAAACTATGGCCCCCGGTTCTATTCTCAACATATCAATCTACATCTACTTTACTTTTCTTGCTTTTATTTGCTGTTTTATTAAACTAAAAATACCAAAAATATAGTTATCATCTCTATCAGATCTCACTCTCGTAAGTGACCGTAAAGGGATTGACAACCCCTTATCGCGTTGGCTGTGAAGTTCTTATTTGTTTGTCCAGGTGCGAGGGAGTCGCGCGTGGTCTCCTACTGGATTGATACCTTGGTTCTCAAAAACTAAGGGAAATACTTACTCTACTGTGCTGCATCTCCCTTTCCTCTTCGAGGGAATACAACGCAAGCTCAAGAGGTAGCATGGGTTTATGATCAACATTATCTATGAACAATATTTGATTCTTCTCTGAATTCTTATATGCATGATTAAAATATCTTTGCAAGTCTCTTCGAATTATCAGTTTGGTTTGGCCTACTAGATTGATCTTTCTTGCAATGGAAGAAGTGCTTAGCTTTGGGTTCAATCTTGTGGTGTCCTTTCCCAGTGATAGCGGGGTAGCAAGGCACGCATTGTATTGTTGCCATCGAGGATAAAAAGATGGGGTTTATGTCATATTGCATGAGTTTATCCCTCTACATCATGTCATCTTGCTTAAGGCGTTACTCTGTTCTTATGAACTTAATACTTTAGATCATGCTGGATAGCGGTCGATGTGTGGAGTAATAGTAGTAGATGCAGAATCTTTTCGGTCTACTTGTCACGGACGTGATGCATATATACATGATCATGCCTAGATATTCTCATAACTATGCGCTCTTATATCAATTGCTCGATAGTAATTTGTTCACCCACCGTAGAATTTGCTATCTTGAGAGAAGCCACTAGTTAAACCTATGGACCCCAGGTCTATCTTCCATCATATTAATCTTTAGTCAACTATCTATCTTTTATTTTGCAATCTTACTTTTCAATCTATAAAACAAAAATACCAAAATATTTATCTTATTATTTCTATCAGATCTCACTTTTGCAAGTGGTCGTGAAGGGATTGACAACCCCTTTATCACGTTGGTTGCAAGGTTCTTATTTGTTTGTGTAGGTACGAGGAATTTGAGTGTAGTCTCCTACTGGATTGATACCTTGGTTCTCAAAAACTGAGGGAAATACTTAGGCTACTTTGCTGCACCACCCTTTCCTCTTCAAGGGAAAACCAACGCATGTTCAAGAGGTAGCAGTCCTCACCTTCATCTAGAAAAAAGTATTTTATAGAATTCCTCACCTTCATCTATTTTTTTTTAACTTTCTCACTGCAACAAACCAAATTACGCAACATGGCATAGCTAGTTGGCCACCCTTATAGCGATACTTAATGTGTTTAATAATAAAGTGAGTGCATACTTTACGCATATTAGTTCTTCTGTCATGTGAATTGTTCAAAATTCCGGCCAACATTTTGGTTTTCTCTTGGGGCTTGAATTTCTAAAGACGACCCTGCTTCATGTAGTAGATGATTAGTTATCTCAATGTCAACGCATCTGTGTAGTGGAAGCATCTTCTCATAATATCGTTCAAACCATCGGTGATTACAAAGAAGACAATTTTTACGCTGCCGCACAAAAGCCATGCAAACAAATAATCTATATGTCCTTAAAATTGAACAAATGTACAAGAAATTGATAGTGGCACAATAGTATCCATTTTGGCCAACGGTCCAATGGGTGTGGACGAGCCAACGATCCACATGCATGGGCCTCATTCATCTTTACCAAGCCGGCGTTGCCAAGATTTTAGGTTCGGGTGGCCCAATCTCTAAAAAACGGTTACACCATCAATACAACAAACAAACATACTAGTAGAGCCGAGAGGGCTTGGATGGGAAAAAATAGCCTATGCCCCCCCCCCCACATTAAGAACAGTAAAACTTCACCTAATCCCATGCTCTCTCACGAATTAGACATTTTTGGCCATTAGATTCCATGCGTTAAACGTTCTTGACCGTCCGATTAGAAGTTAATGCTAAGTTTAACGCGAACTGGGCCTAACATGGTAAGGGCACCTACTGCTGTCGTACCTATTTTGAAGCTGATACGTCTCCAACGTATCTACTTTTCCAACCACTTTTGCCCTTGTTTTGGACTCTAACTTGCATGATTTGAATGAGACTAACCCGGACTGACGTTGTTTTCAGCAGAACTGCCATGGTGTTATTTTTTTGCAGAAATAAAAGTTCTTGGAATGACCTGAAATTCAACGAAGAATTATTTTGGAATATATAAAAAATATCTGTGGAAAGAACCAGACCAGGTGGCCCACACCCTGTCCACGAGGGTGGGGGGCGCCCCCTGCCTCGTGGGCCCCCTGTTGCTCCACCGACGTCTCCCCCGACTCCATATATTCATTTTCGGGGAGAAAAAATTAGAGAAAAGGAATTATCACGTTTTACGATACGGAGCCACTGCCAAGCCCTAATCTCTCTCAAGAGGGCTGATCTAGAGTCCGTTCGGGGCTCCGGAGAGGGGAGATCGTCGCCATCGTCATCATCAACCTTCCTCCATTACCAATTCCATGATGCTCACCGCTGTGCGTGAGTAATCTCATCGTAGGCCTGCTGGATGGTGATGGGTTGGATGAGATTTACCATGTAATCGAGTTAGTTTTGTTAGGGTTTGATCCCTAGTATCCACTATGTTCTAAGATTGATGTTGCTATGACTTTGCCATGCTTAATGCTTGTCACTAGGGCCTGAGTGCCATGATTTCAGATCTGAACCTATTATGTATTCATGAATATATGTGTGTTCTTGATCCTATATTGCAAGTCAATAGTCACCTACTATGTGTTATGATCTGGCAATCCCGAAGTGACAATAGTCGTGATCACTCCCGGTGATGACCGTAGTTTGAGGAGTTCATGTATTCACTATGTGTTAATGCTTTGGTCCAGTACTCTATTAAAAGGAGGCCTTAATATCACTTAGTTTCCACTAGGACCCCACTGCCACGGGAGGGTAGGACAAAAGATGTCATGCAAGTTCTTTTCCATAAGCACGTATGACTATATTCGGAATACATGCCTACATTACATTGATGAACTGGAGCTAGTTCTGTGGCACCCTATGTTATAACTATTACATGAGGAATCTCATCCGACATAATTATCCATCACCGACCCAATGCCTACGAGCTTTTCACATATTGCTTGTTGCTTATTTACTTTTCTGCTGCTACTGTTACAATCACTACAAAAACACTATCGCTACTTTTGCTACCGTTACCGTTACTTCCATATTACCTTGCAACTAAATTACCTTGCTGCAGATACTAAGTTTCCAGGTGTGGTTGAATTGACAACTCAGCTGCTAATACTTGAGAGTATTCTTTGGCTCCCCTTGTGTCGAATCAATAAATTTGGGTTGAATACTTTACCCTCCAAAACTGTTGCGATCCCCTACACTTGTGGGTTATCAAGACTATTTTCTGGCGCCCTTGCCGGGGAGCATAGCTATATTCTTTAAGTCACTTGGGATTTATATCTGTTGATCACTATGAAGAACTTGAAAGTCTCAAAAACCAAGATTTATCCCTCAACTACGAGGGGAGGTAAGGAACTGCCATCTTGCTCTGCACTTGATTCACCCTCTGTTATGAGTAAACTTGTGACACCTACTCCTGCTATTGAATCTGATATGTCGTATGTTCTTGATGATGCCACTTCTGCTATGTATAATGAAACTACTTCTATGCTTGATAATACTGTGCCACTAGGTGAATTTCTAGATGAACAAATTGCTAAGGTTAGGGAGAATGCAAATATTGAAACTGATAATATTGATGAAAGTGATGATGAGGATTCTCCCCCTAGATATGAATTTCCTGTTATTCCTGAGGGTTATGTTATGGATGAAGAAATTGCTAGAGACTTTCTAGCTTGCAACGATAGATATGATCTTAAGAAATTATTAGCTAAGCTGAAAGAAAAATCTTTGAATGCTAGAATGAAATATGACCCTGCTTTTGCTACTTCACCTATCTTTGTTAATGATAAGGATTATGATTTCTCTGTTGATCCTGAGTTAATTACTTTGGTTGAATCTGATCCTTTCCATGGTTATGAATCTAAAACTATTATGGCACATCTTACTAAGTTGAATGATGTAGCCCCCTATTCACCAATGAGGAAAAAAATTGTTATTACTATATCATTAAGTTATTTCTGTTCTCATTAAAGGGTGATGCTAAGACGTGGTTTAATTCTCTTGATCCTGGTTGTGTGCGTAGTCCCCAGGATATAATTTATTACTTCTCTGCTAAATATTTTCCCGCTCATAAGAAACAAGCTGCCTTACGAGAAATATATAATTTTGTGCAAATTGAAGAAGAGAGTCTCCCACAAGCTTGGGGGAGGCTTATCCAATTACTTAATGCTTTGCCTGATCATCCTCTCTAGAGGAATGAAATACTTTATGTCTTTTATAATGGACTAACCGATGCTTCCAGAGACCACCTGGATAGTTGTGCTGGTTGTGTTTTCAGAGAAAGAATAGTTGATCAAGATGAATTACTATTGAATAATATGTTGACCAATGAAAATAATTGGACACTTCCTGAACCAGCTCCTAAGCCAACTCCGAAGAAAAGGGGTGTTCTATTTCTCAGTCCTGAAGATATGCAAGAGCCAAAGAAATCTATGAAAGAAAAAGGTATTAAAGCTGAAGATATTAAGAATTTACCGCCTATTGAAGAAATACATGGTCTTGATAACCCGACACAGGTAGTAAAGGTAAATTCTCTTTATAGATTTGATGAAGGTGATATTCCTCGTTATAAGTCTGCTAGCCAATGCTTAGACGAGTTTGAAAATTTTATTGTGAAGCAAGAAAACTTCAATGCTTATGTTGGTAGACAATTGCAACATAATGCTTATATGATTGAACACTTGAGTGATTATATGTCTAGAGTTAAAGGTGAATTGAAACTCATTAGTAAACATGCTTCTATGGTTACCGCTCAAGTAGAACAAGTACTTAAAGCACAAAATGATTTGCTCAATGAATTAAATAGTAAGAAAAATGATAATGCTATTAGAGTTGTGACTAGAGGTGGTAAAATGACTCAGGAACCTCTGTATCCTGAATGCCACCCTAAGAGAATTGAGCAAGATTCTCAGAGAGCCAATTTAGATGCACCTATTTCTTCTAAGAAGAAGAAAAAGAAAAATGATAGGACTTTGCATGCTTCTAGTGAACCTGTAGCTGACATGCCTGAGAATCCCAATGATATCTCTGTTTATGATGCTAAGACACAATCTGGTAATGAACATGAACCTAGTGATAATATTAATGATGATGTTCATAATGACGCTCAACCTAGCAATGATAATGATGTAGAGATTGAACCCGCTATTGATCTTGATAACCCACAATCAAAGAATCAACGTTATGATAAGAGAGACTTTGTTGCTAGGAAGCACGGTAAGGAAAGAGAACCATGGGTTCAGAAACCCATGCCTTTTCCTCCTAAACCATCCAAGAAAAGGGATGATGAGGATTTTGAGCGCTTTGCTAAAATGATTAGACCTATCTTTTTGTGTATGCGTTTGGCTGGTATGCTTAAAACAAATCCTTATGCTAAGTATATGAAAGATATTATTACCAATAAAATAAAGATACCGGAAGTTCAAATTTCCACCATGCTTAGCAATTACACTTTTAAAGGTGGAATACCTAAGAAACTAGGAGATCCAGGAGTACCTACTATACCTTGCTCCATTAAAAGAAACTATGTTAAAACTGCTATGTGTGATCTTGGAGACGGTGTTAGTGTTATGCCTCTCTCTTTATATCGTAGACTTGACTTGAGTAAGTTGACACCTACTAAAATTCTTTGCAAATGGACGATAAATCAACTGCTATACATGTCGGTATTTGTGAGTGTTGGGGAACGTAGCATAATTCAAAAAAATTCTACGCCTTCACCAAGATCCAACTATGGAGACATCTAGCAATGAGCAAGTAAGAGTGCATCTACATACCGTTATGGAGATTGCGAGCGGAAGCTTTCGAGGAAGCGTGGATGAAGTAGTCGTACTCTTCGTGTTCTTCGTCACCGATGATCTAGCGCCGAACGGACGGCACCTCCGCGTTCAACACACGTCCGGTGCAGCAACGTCACCTCCTTCTTGATCCAGCAAGGGGGGAGGAGAAGTCGTCAGAGATCCGGCAGCACGACGGCGTGATGACGGATGCAGTGGAGATCACAGCAGGGCTTCGCCGGGCGCCCTGTGTTGGAGTATGGAGGTGTGACGGGGAGGGGGAGAGGCGCCAGGGCAAGGGTGCGGCTGCCCTCTCCCCCCCCAGATATATATAGGGGCCAGGGGGGTGCGCCAGGGCCCCTGCAGATCCAATCTGCAGGGGGGCGGCGGCCAGGGGGGAGTCCTTGCCCCCCAAGGCAAGTGGACCCCCCTCCCCTCTAGGGTTTTAACCCTAGGCGCATGGGGAGGTGGGCCCATAGTGGTGCGCCAGCCCAGAGGGGCTGGACACTTCCCCTTGCGGCCAAGGGGCCCCACCGGGATGGGTGGCCCCACCCGGTGGACCCCCGGGGCCCCTCCGGTGGTCTCGGGACGCTCCCGGTGACCCCCGGAGATCACGCGATGGCCGAAACTGGACTTCCTATATATCAATCTTTACCTCCGGACCATTCCGGAACTCCTCATGACGTCCGGGATCTCATCCGGGACTCCGAACAACTTTCGGGTTTCCACGTGCATGTATCTCTACGACCCTAGCGTTACCGAACCTTAAGTGTGTAGACCCTACGGGTTCGGGAGACACGTAGACATGACCGAGACCACTCTCCGGTCAATAACCAACAGCGGGATCTGGATACCCAAGTTGGTTCCCACGTGTTCCTCGATGATCTTCATCGGATGAACCACCGTGTCAAGGATTCACACAATCCCGTATGTTATTCCCTTCGTCCATCGGTACGTTACTTGCCCGAGATTCGATCGTCGGTATTCCCAACTTAGTCACATTGAGCTCATTATGATGATGTCTTACCGAGTGGGCCCAGAGGTACCTCTCCGTCATATGGAGTGACAACATCCCAGTCTCGGTTCGTACCAACTCAACAGACACTTTCGGAGATACCCGATGCGTACCTTTATAGCCACCCAGTTACGTTGTGACGTTTGGCACACCCAAAGTACTCCTACGGTATCTGGGAGTTGCACAACCTCATGGTCTAAGGAATAAATACTTGACACCGAAAAGCTTATGCATTACGAACTATACGATCTCGTGTTATGCTCAAGTTTGGGTCTTGTCCATCACATCATTCTCCTAATGATGTGATCCCGTTATCACTGACATCCCATGTCCATGGTCAGGAAACCGTGACCATCTGTTGATCAGCGAGCTGGTAACTAGAGGCCTACCAGGGACTCATTACGGTCTGTGTATTCACACATGTATCACTGTTTCCTTACAATACAATTCAAGCATGAATAACAGACAATTATCATGAACAAGGAGATATAATAATAATGCTTTTATTATTGCCTCTAGGGCATATCTCCAACAGTGAGGATGTTCCTGTTGTGGTTGCAAATGTTACTATTCTAACGGACTTTGTTATCCTTGATATTCCCGAGGACGATAGTATGTCTATTATCCTTGTAGACCCTTTTTGAATACTGCAGGGGCTGTTATCGATTGAAACAAAGGAAATGTCACTTTTCATGTCAATTGTAATGAGCATACGGTACACTTTTCGAGGAAACAACCTCAGGTCCACAATATCAATTTTATTGGAAAATTTTCAACTTTTACTATTGGAAGTTTTGAATTTCCTCTTCCTACTGTCAAGAAGAAATATGATACTCTTATTGTTGGGGACATGCATATCCCCATTGAGGTAACCTAGTGTCATTCAAAAATTCTCCGGTTTCATGTCATTCGAAAAGAGTTTATTAACAAGACTTGATCAACCTTGTTAATGGATTCCTTTTGATGAGCATGAGATGTGTGAATCTAGATAGCACAACTTTCTGTACCCTCCTTTTAATTTTTGTTAATTAGATTATATAAAGCAAAAATAGTATTTTTTTTTGTCTGTTTCCAAAGTTATTCGTGCAATAAAAAATACCCCGAAAATAAAAGTTCTTCAAATGCCCCGGAAATGAAATATGATTTTTTACATAATATTTGGCACGGAGAACATAACAGGGGGAGCCAGCACCTGGCCACGAGGGTCCAGGGCGCGCCCACCCCCTGGGCGCGACCCCTGCCTCATGGGCCCCACGTGGCCCCTCCACTTATTCCTGCACCCACACACTCCTTCTTCCTCCCAAAAAATCACTATCCAACTCAAGCACGAGTTCTAGCTCATCTTGCTGCCATTTTAGATCTCCTTGCTCAAAGCTCCATTCACAAAACTGTTTGGGGAGATTGTTCCTTGGTATGTGACTCCTCCATTGGTCCAATTAGTTTTTGTTCTAGTGCTTTATTTATTACAAATTTTTGCTGCTTAGGTGACCCTGTTCTTGAGCTTGCATGTCAAATTTATGTGGTTCCAAGTAGTTCTAATGCATGATATAGTCTCTAGGCACTTGTAGGAGTAGTTGCTATAAACCTTGTTCAGTTTGGTTCAATTTTATTTTGAGTCACTAAAAAGTTCAGAAATATTCCACAAAAAATGCATAGGAAAATCTTTCAAGGTGGTTCCTCAAGGAAGAAAGGACCAAGGCTCGCGATACGCGAGCCAGACGATGAGTTACCAAGGGAAGCTCAAGTGCGGCCCTGCGAATGGCCGTCAGAAGTGTTTATGATCCGGGCAGGTATCAAGGAAGAATTTTACACGTATGTGCGTAATGCGGATATTGAGAACTTCGAGTCAGTGCGGATACTTTTGTTAGAAGGTTTAAATTTACATCTTCACGTAACTCTCCCACTATCTTGTTTGATCTCTATGATAAATCTTATACTATGGACTTAGAAGATTTTAATGATGCTTGTAAACTTCCACAGTGGGGTAGTGTTGGTGAACCTTGCAAATCTGAGTATAAAGACTTTCTAGCTAGCATTACTGTGGGGGAATCTAGAGAAGTTACCCAAGCTACCATAGGGAGCATTCATTTTCCCGCTATACATTATTTTGCTCTCCTCATTGGTAGGTGCATTAACGGTAAAGATGAAGCTTGCCACATGTGTGTACCACATCTTAGTGTCCTCAAAAGTGCGTTATTAGGTGTTTGACAATATAATTTGGGGGCCATTGTTGCACGAACGTTACATCATAATGGTTTAAATGGTGATTTGTTTGGTGGAATTTATACAACTCGCTTAGCCAATTATCTTCATTTACCCATACACGAGAATGATGTGGAGTTGCCTCTTGCTTATTTAGATTATAATGACATGATTCACCATCAATTCATTGAGAGGGATGAACAGTCCTTCCAGTATCGACTAATCTTTGACAGGTGTCGCACTGTCCATATTGATCTCCCTGCTCCTACCTTCTTTGACTTAAAGGCAAAAGGGAGATATACTATAACCAGGGAAGAGGCAAATGAGTATCAGGAGACGACAAGGGCAGCTCGTCACCAAGTTGCAGCTCAGCAGGCAATAGCTGCTGCATCTTAGTACAACCCCAACTACGACTTTGGATATCCGTCAGGCCAGTACCGACCATAGACCAACTTAGGCCAAAATCCTAAGCTTGGGGGAGTATGTATCTCTCACCAACATTACATTCATGTTCACACACTTATTCTAGTAGTCGGCGCTCACACTCTTTCATTGTACTATCCATGCTAGTTTCAATTCTTTTCTTAGTCTTTTTCTTGTGTGTTAGAAAAACCTTAAGAAAAACAAAAAAAATAGTTGCAGTCCTCTTTAGCTAGTTTACTTTCCATGCCTATAGTAGTAGTAATTAAAAGAAAACCCAAAAAGATTTCTCGTTCTTCTTTTGCTTGTTGGGAGCTTTCCCGTGTAAATAGTTTCTTTTCTTTTCTTTGGGGCTCAAGAGGAGAAGACCATGATGGAAATGCTTAGTGCCTCTCATATGCTTTATCGTTGATTTAACCTTGAGCCATATTACTTTGTCCTCTCTCTTGTATCAAATGCGTGTAGATTCCAGCTTAGTCCAGTGCACGTACACTATTATTATTATCCACACCGTTTGGTCGTGCGAGTGAAAGGCAATAATGACGATATATTATGAACTAATTGAGATGAGAAAAGCTGGTATGAACTCGACCTCTCTTGTTTTTGTAAATATGATAGTTCATCGTCCCTGATTCAGCTTGTTATGAATGAAACATGCTTGCAATGACAATTAGAGATCATAGCTGCTCATGCCATGCTTAATTAGCTAGGAGTTTATAATGGTCTATCTTGTGTGCCAACATGATATTAAAATGGTTGTGATGTGGTATGATAGGGTGGTATCCTCCTTTGAACGATTCAAGTGGTCTGACTTGGTACATGTTCATGCATGTAGTTGAAACAAAATCAACATAGCCTCCACGATATTTATGTTCATGGTGATTTATATCCTACTCATGCTTGCACTCATTGTTGATTAATTTTAATGCATGTTCATGACTGTTGTCGCTCTCTAGCTGGTCACTTCCCAGTCTCTTTCTAGCCTTCACATGTACTAAGCGGCAATACTGCTTGTGCATCCACTTCAATAAACCCCAAAGTTACTCCATATGAGTCCACCATACCTTCCTATATGCGGTATCTACCTGCCGTTCCAAGTAAATTTGTATGTGCCAAACTCTAAACCTTCAAATGAAATTCTGTTATGTATGCTCGAACAGCTCATGTATCAACTAGGGATGTCTATATCTTCCATGCTAGGTGGGTTATTCTCACGATGAGTGGACTCTGCTCATCATTCATGAGAAAATGGCTGGTAACCGGGATGCCCATTCTCATGCTCAAATCATAATAATTAAACAAAAAAAACCCCAGGGTTGTTGCTGGTTTGGACGGTACCCGTTTTTTCGGGCTAGCCGTGGAGTGTGCTTGTTGGTGGTTGGGGGAGTATAAACTTTACCATTCTGTTTGGAAACCGCCTATAATGTGTGTAGCATGGAAGATATCGAGATTCTTGGTTGTTATGTTGACAATGAAAGTATACCGCTCAAAATATTATTCATCTCTATTTCAAAACTCGAGCTCTAGCACCTCTACAAATCTCTGCTTCCCTTCGCGAAGGGCCTATCTATTTAATTTCATGTTGAGTCATCATCCTCTTATTAAAGAGCAGCAGTTGGAGAGTAGCGCTATCATTTGCATGTATTGCTATTAATTTGCATTGAGTATGATTGTGACTGGATCTCTTTTACCATGAATTACAATGTCTAGTCGGTCCTTAATCTTTAAAGGTGTTCTGCATTTATATTTTGCAGTCTCAGTAAGGGCTAGCGAGATACCATCTTGTTATATCATATTATGATTGTTTTGAGAAAGTGTTGTCATTCGAGGTTTATTATTATTGCTCGCTAGTTGATTATGCCATTGATATGAGTAGACATGAGACCTGAAAGTTATTGTGAATGTGGTTAGTTCATGATCTTTGTTGAAAACTTGAATGTTGGCTTTACATATTTACAACAACAAGAGCAAACAGAGTTTGTCAAAGTTTTTCTTTATCACTTTCAGTTTATCAACTGAATTGCTTGAGGACAATCAAAGGTTTAAGCTTGGGGGAGTTGATACGTCTCCAACGTATCTACTTTTCCAAACACTTTTGCCCTTGTTTTGGACTCTAACTTGCATGATTTGAATGGAACTAACCCGGACTGACACTGTTTTCAGCAAAACTGCCATCGTGTTATTTTCGTGCAGAAATAAAATTTCTCGGAATGACCTGAAATTCAATGGAGTATTATTTTGGAATATATAAAAAATATCTGCGGAAAGAACCAGACCAGGGGGGCCACACCTTGTCCACGAGGGTGGGGGCGCCCCCTGCCTAGTGGGCCCCCTGTTGCTCCACCGACGTCTCCCCCGACTCCATATATTTACTTTCGAGGAGAAAAAAAATCAGAGAGAAGGAATTATCGCGTTTTACGGTACGGAGCCGCCGCCAAGCCCTAATCTCTCTCGAGAGGGCTGATCTGGAGTCCGTTCGGGCTCCGAAGAGGGGAGATCGTCGCCATCGTCATCATCAACCTTCCTCCATCACCAATTCCATGATGTTCACCTCCGCGCGTGAGTAATTCCATCGTAGGCCTGCTAGACGGTGATGGGTTTGATGAGATTTACCATGTAATCGAGTTAGTTTTGTTAGGGTTTGATCCCTAGTATCCACTATGTTCTAAGATTGATGTTGCTATGACTTTGCCATGCTTAATGCTTGTCACTAGGGCCCGAGTGCCATGATTTCAGATCTGAACCTATTATGTTTTCATGAATATATGTGTGTTCTTGATCCTATCTTTCAAGTCAATAGTCACCTACTATGTGTTATGATCCGGTAACCCCGAAGTGACAATAGTCGGGACCACTCCCGGTGATGACCGTAGTTTGAGGAGTTCATGTATTCACTATGTGGTAATGCTTTGGTCCGGTACTATATTAAAATGAGGCCTTAATATCCCTTAGTTTCCACTAGGACCCCCCTGCCACGGGAGGGTAGGACAAAAGATGTCATGCAAGTTCTTTTCCATAAGCACGTATGACTATATTCGGAATACATGCCTACATTACATTGATGAACTGGAGATAGTTCTTTGTCACCCCATGTTATAACTATTACATGAGGAATCGCATCCGACATAATTATCCATCACCGACCCAATGCCTATGAGCTTTTCACATATTGCTTGTTGCTTATTTACTTTTCCACTGCTACTGTTACAATCACTACAAAAACACTATCGCTACTTTTGCTACCGTTACTGTTACTTCCATATTACCTTGCTACTAAATTACCTTGCCGCAGATACTAAGTTTCCAGGTGTGTTTGAATTGAAAACTCAGTTGCTAATACTTGAGAGTATTCTTTGGCTCCCCTTGTGTTGAATTAATAAATTTGGGTTGAATACTTTACCCTCGAAAACTATTGCGATCCCCTAAACTTGTGGGTTATCAGACGCCATGTGGTTAATTGGGCCAGTTTCCCTGCTCGGCCCAAGCCAGCGAAGGCCCTCCCTTGCGACCGCTCCCGTTCCGTAAGAGAAGAAAAACTCGCTCGACACACGAACGAATTGGGGGCGGCTGAAAGAGAGCGGATGCGGTGGCCGCTCGATCGAGTCAAAGCAGGCGAGACGGGTGACCTGCGGTGGGATCCAGCCTACGCACGAGTGGATCAAACCAACGCGCGCTGCTGGCGAGGATCGAGAGGGATTGCAAGATGTTGGTGAACCGAGGGCCGGTTGATCCACTCCTCGGACGATCCGCCTGCCTCTCTCACGAATTAGACGTTTCTGGCCATTAGATTTCATGTGTTAAATGTTCTTGACCGTTCGATTTGAAGTTAACGCTAAGTTTAACACGAACTGGGCCTAACATGGTAAGGGCACCTACTACTCCCGTATCTACTTTGAAGCCATGTGGTTAATTGGGCCAGTTTCCCTGCTCGGCCCAAGCCAGCGAAGGACCTCCCTTGTGACCGTTCCCGTTCCGTAAGAGAGAAAAAACTCGCTCGACACACGAAAGAATTGGGGGCAGCTGAAAGAGAGCGGATGCGGCGGCGACTCGATCCAGTCGAAGCGGGCGAGACGGGTGACCTGCGGTGGGATCCAGCCTACGCGCGAGTGGATCCAACCAACGCGCGCCGCTGGCGAGGATCGAGAGGGATCGCTAGATGTGGGTGAACCGAGGGCCGGTCGATCCACTCCTCGGACGATCCGCCTGCCTCTCTCATGAATTAGAAGTTTCTGGCCATTAGATTTCGTGTGTTAAACGTTCTTGACCGTCTGATTTGAAGTTAACGCTAAGTTTAACGCGAACTGGGCCTAACATGTTAAGGGCACCTACTACTCCCGTAGCTATTTTGAAGCCATGTGGTTAATTCGGCCGGTTTCCCTGCTCGGCCCAAGCCAGCGAAGGCCCTCCCTTGCGACAGGTCCCGTTCCGTAAGAGAAGAAAAAACTCGCTCGACACACGAACGAATTGGGGCGGCTGAAAGAGAGCGGATGCGGCGGCCGCTCGATCCAGTCGAAGCGGGCGAGACGGCTGACCTGCGGTGGGATCCAACCTACACGTGAGTGGATCCAACCAACGCGCGCCGCTGGCGAGGATCGAGAGGGGTCGCTAGATGTGGGTGAACTGAGGGTCGGTCGATCCACTCCTCGGACGATCCGCCTGCCTCTCCCATGAATTAGACATTTCTAGCCATTAGATTTCGTGTGTTAAACGCTCTTGACCGTCTGATTTGAAGTTAACGCTAAATTTAATGCTAACTGGGCCTAACATGGTAAGGGCATCTACTACTCCCGTAGCTATTTTGAAGCCATGTGGTTAATTGGGCCAGTTTCCCTGGTCGGCGCAAGCCAGCGAAGGCCCTCCCTTGCGATCGCTCCCATTCTATAAGAGAAGAAAAAACTCGCTCGACACACGAACGAATTGGGGGCGGCTGAAAGAGAGCGGATGCGGCGACCGCTCGATCCAATCGAAGCGGGCGAGACGGGTGACCTGCAATGGGATCCAGCCTACGCGCGAGTAGATCCAACCAACGCGCGCCGCTGGCGAGGATCGAGAGGGATCGCTAGATGTGGGTGAACCGAGGGCCGATCGATCCACTCCTTGGACGATTCGCCTGCCTCTCTCACGAATTAGACGTTTCTGACCATTAGATTTCGTGTGTTCAACATTCTTGACCGTCCGATTTGAAGTTAACGCTAAGTTTAACGCGAACTGGGCCTAACATGGTAAGGGCACCTACTACTCCCGTATCTACTTTGAAGCCATGTGGTTAATTGGGCCAGTTTCCCTGCTTGGCCCAAGCCAGCGAAGGCCCTCCCTTGCGACCGCTCCAGTTCCGTAAGAGAAGAAAAAACTCGCTCGACATACGAACGAATTGGGGGCGGCTGGAAGAGAGAGGATGTGGCGGCCGCTCGATCCAGTCGAAGCGGGCGAGACGGGTGACCTACGGTGGGATCCAGCCTACGCGCGAGTGGATCCAACCAACGCACACCGCTAGCAAGGATCGAGAGGGATCGCTAGATGTGGGTGAACCAAGGGCCGGTCGATCCACTCCTCGGATGATCCGCCTGCAAGGTACGGAAGGGTGGGGGACACGGGCGATGATGGCACCTTATCTTGTGGAAACTGCTCCTCTCGTCCTTATTAATAAACACACTCATACTCTTCAGTTTTTAAGCAGGCATTCGCCGAGGCCGACGTCTCTTCTGCTGCACACTTCAGTTTCCATCTGGTGCGTGTATATATGATTCGTCCTTCCCAGCCACTCTTCGTTCACCCTCTCCACTCCAGCAGCACAAAATATTCAGCATCATGCTCGGGTAAATTTCCATGTATTCTTCCTTATGCCCAAGTGTCGTGGAGTTTGCTGCCCCAAGGTGAGCATATAATATCTTATTTTGTCGTACCCCATCAGTTCTTGTAGTATATGATAAAGATGGTGAATACCAACTTTTCGGTTTTGATCAAGATATGAGACTGGCATATGTTCCGGCCTCCATATGAAATTTGTTTAACTGTCAACATGTGAAGTTTGATACCTTGGTCCGTTCAAAGATTACTAGGTATGAAGTGCGGCTTGCCGCACCCGGCAGCACTGCTTCCAGTTACAATCATATCCAACCAGGTAATACAATCAAATAATATCAGAACAGTGGTAGGAGCATTGTAAATATAAAAAGAGCAATGATATTAGTTCAATACGGTGTCATACATCAAATAATTATCTATGAATAAGATATGAAATTTAAGATGGGTTTTAGACATGCATAACATATTGGAAATCCGATAGAATATATTGACAAATATGATGAACCGTTCCGACATAAGCATCCTTAGAAAGAGAATTCTGGTTTATAACATTGGTAGTCACATGAAAATTTATCTAAAAATGAGCAGACAAGTCAAAGAAGATGAACAGTACAAAGGATACATTGAGCTTATAGAAGCATAGCAAGGCAGGCTATGTAGACAACACTCCACATCATCGATATAATAGTTCATAGATTCACATATAGACTGGATTCTCCTTGTAGACATCCAATATGGGTAGCCAAGAATGACCAGAGCTCAGTAGAGACCATTTTTTTAAAAGCAAAGCAAGCAGGATACATTTAGTCAATAGAGCAGATTGAAGATGGATCTCATTAAATAGGTAACAATAGTTTAGCTATTACAAGCAAGACAGAGCTCCTCGAATGCAAGGACGACGTGTTCACAGGTCTGGTCGTACCATCCTCAAAACCTGCGGTGGTGGAGTCAATGATGAGCACATCATAGTCAACCTGGGATAAAAAAACAAAGAAAACACAATTTCAACGATATGAGATAGATAAGAGAGGTAGAGTTTCAGCTGTGAAAAGAAAATCACTACTCTGGACCATATTGCCATCATAGAAGTATTTCTTCTTTTTCTTATCATAATCAAACAAAATCAAAAGAACATGAACAACCTAAATTTAAGATTTGTATTAACTTAATAACTTAACTACCTATAACTGTTGGGGAACGTAGTATTTTAAAATTTTCCTACGATCACGCAAGATCTATCTACCAGATGCATAGCAACGAGAGGGAAGAGTTTGTCTACGTACCCTCGTAGACCGGAAGCGGAAGCGTCAAGTGACGCGGTTGATGTAGTCGAACTTCTTCGCGATCCAACCGATCAAGCACCGAACGTACGGCACCTCTGCGTTCAGCACACGTTCAGCTTGATGACGTCCCACGAGCTCTTGATCCAGTTGAGCTTCACGGGAGAGTTTCGTCAGCACGACGGCGTGGTGACGGATATGATATATCTACCGGCGCAGGGCTTCGCCTAAGCACTGCGACGGTATGACCGAGGTGTGTTTCTGTGGAGGGGGGCACCGCACACGGCTAGAACAATTCAACTTGTGTGTCCTAGGGTGCCCCCTGCCCCCGTATATAAAGGAGCAAGGGAGAGGCCGGCCCTAGAGGGGGCGTGCCAAGTGTGGGGAGTCCTACTAGGACTCCCAAGTCCTAGTAGGATTCCCCTTTCCTTTCCGGAGTAGGAGAGAAGGAAAGAGGTGGAGAGGGAGAAGGAAAAGGGGGCTGCACCCCTTGTCCAATTCGGACCAGAGGGAAGGCACGCGCCTCCTTCCTTTTAGCCTTTCTCCTCTATTCCCGTATGGCCCAATAAGGCCCATATACTCCGAAAAATACCCGAATCACTCGGAACCTTTCCGATGTCCGAATATAGTCGTCCAATATATCGATCTTTACATCTCGACAATTTCGAGACTCCTCATCATGTCCCTGGTCTCATCCGGGACTCCGAACTCCTTCGGTACATCAAAAGTCATAAACTCATAATACCGATCGTCATCAAACGTTAAGCGTGCGGACCCTACGGGTTCGAGAACTATGTAGACATGACCGAGACTCATCTCCGGTCAATAACCAATAGCGGAACCTGGATGCTCATATTGGCTCCTACATATTCTACAAAGATCTTTATCGGTCAAACCGCATAACAACATACGTTGTTCCTTTTGTCATCGGTATGTTACTTGCCCGAGATTCGATCGTCGGTATCTCTATACCTAGTTCAATCTCGTTACCGGCAAGTCTCTTTACTCGTTCCGTAATACATCATCTCATGACTAACTCATTAGTCATTTGCTTGCAAGGCTTATTATGATGTGCATTACCGAGAGGGCCCAGAGATACCTCTCCGACACTCGGAGTGACAAATCCTAGTCTTGATCTATGGCAACACCACGAACACTTTCGGAGACACCTGTAGAGCATCTTTATGATCACCCAGTTACGTTGTGACGTTTGATAGCACACAAGGTGTTCCTACGGTATTCGGGAGTTGCATAATCTCATAGTCATAGGAACATGTATAAGTCATGAAGAAAGCAATAGCAGTAAAACTAAACGATCGAAGTGCTATGCTAACGGATGGGTCTTGTCCATCACATCATTCTCCTAATGATGTGATCTCGTTGATCAAATGACAACTCATGTCTATGGTTAGGAAACATAACCATCTTTGATCAATGAGCTAGTCTAGTAGAGGCATACTAGGGACACTCTGTTTTGTCTATGTATTCACACATGTACTATGTTTCCGGTTAATACAATTCTAGCATGAATAATAAACATTTATCATGATATAAGGAAATATAAATAACAACTTTATTATTGTCTCTAGGGCATATTTCCTTCAGTCTCCCACTTGCACTAGAGTCAATAATCCAGCTCACATCGCCATGTGATTTAATACCGATAGTTCACTTCGTTATGTGAATAACACCCATAGTTCACATCGCCATGTGACCAACACCCAAAGGGTTTACTAGATTCAATAATCTAGTTCACATCGCTATGTGATTAATACCCAAGAGTAATAAGGTGTGATCATGTTTTGCTTGTGAGAGAAGTTTAGTCAACGAGTCTGTCACATTCAGATCCGTATGTATTTCGCAAATTTCTATGTCTACAATGCTCTGCATGGAGCTACTCTAGCTAATTGCTCCCACTTTCAATACGCATCCAGATTGAAACTTAGAGTCATCTGGATTTAGTGTTAAAGCTTGCATCGACGTAACCTTTTACGACGAACTCTTTATCACCTCCATAATTGAGAAACATTTCCTTAGTCATCCAGTTACTAAGGATAATTTTGACCGCTGTACAGTGATCTACTCCTGGATCACTATTGTACCCCCTTGACAAACTCATGGCAAGTTACACAACATGTTTGGTACACAACATGGCATACTTTATAGAACCTATGGCTGAGGCATAGGGAATGACTTTCATTCTCTCTATATTTTTCTGCCGTGGTCTGGCTTTGAGTCTTACTCAACTTCACACCTTACAAGTCAGGCAAGAACTCCTTCTTTGACTGATCCATTTTGAACTACTTCAAAATCTTATCAAGGTATGTACTCATCGAAAGTCTTATCAAGCGTCTTGATCTATCTCTATAGATCTTGATGCCCAATATGTAAGCAGCTTCACCAAGGTCTTTCTTTGAAAAACTCCTTTCAAACACTCCTTTATGCTTTCCAGAAAATTCTACATCATTTCCGATCGACAATATGTCATTCACATATACTTATCAGAAAGGTTGTAGTGCTCCCACTCACTTTCTTGTAAATACAGGCTTCATCGCAAGTCTGTATAAATCTATATGATTTGATCAACTTATCAAAGCATATATTCCAACTCCGAGATGCTTGCACCAGTCCATAGATGGATCGCTGGAGCTTGCACATTTTGTTAGCACCTTTAGGATTGACAAAACCTTCTGGTTGCATCATATACAATTCTTCTTTAATAAATCCATTAAAGAATGCAGTTTTGTTATCCATTTGCCAGATTTCATAAAATGCGGCAATTGCTAACATGATTTGGACCGACTTAAGCATCGCTACGGTTGAGAAAGTCTCATTGTAGTCAACTCCTTGAACTTGTCGAAAACCTTTCGCAACAAGTCGAGCTTTGTAAACAGTAACATTACCGTCAGCTTCAGTCTTCCTCTTGAAGATCCATTTATTTTTGATGGCTTGTCGATCATCGGGCAAGTCAACCAAAGTCCACACTTTGTTCTCATACATGGATTCCATCTCAGATTTTATGGCCTTAAGCCATTTTGCGGAATCGGGGCTCATCATCGCTTCCTCATAGTTCGCAGGTTCATCATGGTCTAGTAACATGACTTCCAGAACTGGGTTGCCGTACCACTCTGGTGCGGAACGTACTCTGGTTGATCTACGACGTTCAGCAGAAACTTGATCTGAAGTTTCATGATCATCATCATTAGCTTCCTCACTAATTAGTGTAGGAATAACTGGAACTAGTTTCTGTGATGTTCCACTTTCCAATTCGGGAGAAGGTACACTTACCTCATCAAGTTCTACTTTCCTCCCACTCACTTCTTTCGAGAGAAACTCCTTCTCTAGAAAGGATCCACTCTTAGCAACAAAGACCTTGCCTTAGGATCTGTGATAGAAGGTGTACCCAACAGTTTCTTTTGGGTATCCTATGAAGATTTACTTCTCCGATTTGGGTTCGAGCTTATCATGTTGAAACTTTTTCACATAAGCATCGCAGTCCCAAACTTAAAGAAATGACAGCTTAGGTTTCTCGTCAAACCACAGTTCATATGTTGTCATCTCCACAGATTTAGATGGTGCCCTATTTAACGTGAATGTAGCTGTCTCTAATGCATAACCCCAAAAGCAATAGTGGTAGATCGGTAAGAGACATCAACGATCGCACCATATCTAATAAAGTACGGTTATGACGTTCGGACACACCATTACACTATGGTGTTCCAGGTGGCGTGAGTAGTGAAACTATTTCACATTGTTTTTACTGAAGGCCAAACTCGCTAACTCAAATATTTTACCTCTATGATCATATCGTAGAAACTCTTATTTTCTTGTTAGGATGATTCTCCACTTCACTCTAAAATTCTTTGAACTTTTCAAATGTTTCTGACTTGTGCTTCATTAAGTAGATGTACCCATATCTGCTCAAATCATCAGTGAAGGTCAGAAAATAACGATACCCGCCGCGAGCTTCAACACTCATTGGTCCACATACATCTGTATGTATGATCTCCAACAAATCTGTTGCTCGCTCCATTGTTCCGAAGAACGGAGTTTTAGTCATCTTGCCCACGAGGCATGGTTCGCAAGCACCAAGTGATTCATAATCAAGTGATTCCAAAAGTCCATCACTATGGAGTTTCTTCATGCGCTTTACACCATTATGACCTAAACGGCAGTGCCACAAATAAGTTGCACTATCATTATTAACCTTGCATCTTTTGGCTTCAATATTATGAATATGTGTATCACAACGATCGAGATCCAACAAACTATTTTCATTGGGTGTATGACCATCGAAGGTTTTATTCATGTAAACAGAATAACAATTATTCTATGACTTTAAATGAATAACCGTATTGCAACAAATTTGATCAAATCATATTCATGCTCAACGCAAATGCCAATAACATTTACTTAGGTTTTACACTAATCCCGAAAGTATAAGGAATGTGCGATGATGATCATATCAATCTTGGAACAACTTCCAACACACATCGTCACTTCACATTTAACTAGTCTCTGTTTATTCTGCAATTCTCGTTTCGAGTTACTAATTTTAGCAACTGAACCGGTATCAAATACCCAGGGGTAGCTATGAACACTAGTAAAGTACACATCAATAATCTGTATATCAAAATATACCTTAGTTCACTTTGCCATCCTTCTTATCCGCCAAGTATCTAGGGCAGTTCCACTTCCAGTGACCATTTCCTTTGCAGTAGAAGCACTTAGTTTCAGGCTTGAGTTTTAGCTTTGGGTTTCTTCACGGGAGTGACAACTTGCTTGTCATTCTTCTTGAAGTTCCCCTTCTATCCCTTTGCCCTTTACTTGAAATAAGTGGTCTTGTTAACCATCAACACTTGATGCTTTTTCATGATTTCTACCTTCGCCGACTTCAGCATCGCGAAGAGCTCGGGAATTACTTTCGTCATCCCTTGCATATTATAGTTCATCACGAAGTTCTACTAACTTGGTGATAGTGACTAGAGAACTTTGTCAATTACTATCTTATCTCGAAGAATAACTCCCACTTGATTCAAGCAATTGCAGTACCCAGACAATCTGAGCACATGCTCACTGGTTGAGCTATTCTCCTCCATCTTGTAGGCAAAGTACTGTCAGAGGTCTTATACCTCTCGACACGGGCATGAGTATGAAATACTAATTTCAACTCTTGGAACATCTTATATGCTCTGTGGCATTCAAAACGTTTTTGAAGTCCCGGTTCTAAGCCGTAAAGCATGGTGCACTTAAACTATCAAGTAGTCATCATACCGAGCTTTTGTCAAAACGTTCATAACGTCTACATCTGCTCCTGCAATAGGTCTGTCACCTAGCGGTGCATCAAGGACATAATTCTCTATGCAGCAATGAGGATAATCCTCAGATCACGGAACAATTCCGCATCATTGCTACTAACATCTTTCAACTTAGTTTTCTCTAGGAACATATAAAAAATAAACCGGGGAGCAACATCGTGAGCTATTGATCTACAACATAGATATGCTAATACTACGAGGACTAAGTTCATGATAAATTAAAGTTCAATTTAATCATATTACTTAAGAACTCCCACTTAGATAGACATCCCTCTAGTCATCTAAATGATCACGTGATCCAAATCAACTAAACCATGTCCGATCATCACGTGAGATGGAGTAGTTTCAATGGTGAACATCTTATGTTGATCATATCTACTATATGATTCACGCTCGATCTTTCGGTCTCCAATGTTCCGAGGCCATATCTGCATATGCTAGGCTCGTCAAGTTTAACCCAAATATTCTGCGTGTGCAAAACTGGCTTACACCCGTTGTATTTGAACGTAGAGCTTATCACACCCGATCATCACGTGGTGTCTCGGCACGACGAACTTTCGCAACGGTGCATACTCAGGGAGAACACTTATACCTTGAAATTTAGTAAGGGATCATCTTATAATGCTACCGTCGTTCTAAGCAAAATAAGAAGCATAATAAGATAAACATCATATGCAATCAAAATATGTGACATGATATGGTCATCATCATCTTGTGCTTTTGATCTCCATCTCCAAAGCACCGTCATGATCACCTTCGTCACCGGCGCGACACCTTGATCTCCATCGTAGCATCGTTGTCGTCTCGCCAACTATTGCTTCTACGACTATCGCTACCGTTTAGTGATAAAGTAAAGCAATTACATGGCGATTGCATTTCATACAATAAAGCGACAACCATATGGCTCCTGCCAGTTGCCGATAACATTACAAAACATGATCATCTCATACAAAACCGTATAACTCATCATGTCTTGACCATATCACATCACAACATGCCCTGCAAAAACAAGTTAGACGTCCTCTACTTTGTTGTTGCAAGTTTTACGTGGCTGCTATGGGCTTAGCAAGAACCGTTCTTACCTACGCATACAAAACCACAACGATGTTTCGTCAAGTATGTGCTGTTTTAACCTTCACAAGGACCGGGCGTAGCCACACTTGATTCAGCTAAAGTGAGAGAGACAGACACCCGCCAGTCACCTTTAAGCAACGAGTGCTCATAACGGTGAAACCAGTCTCGCGTAAGCGTACGCGTAATGTCGGTCCGGGCCGCTTCATCTCACAATACCGCCGAAGCAAAGTATGACATGCTGGTAAGCAGTATGACTAGTATCGCCAACAACTCATTGTGTTCTACTCGTGCATATCATCTACGCATAAACCTGGCTCTGATACCACTGTTGGGGAATGTAGTATTTTAAAATTTTCCTACGATCACGCAAGATCTATCTACCAGATGCATAGCAACGAGAGGGAAGAGTTTGTCTACGTACCCTCGTAGACCGGAAGCGGAAGCGTCAAGTGACGCGGTTGATGTAGTCGAACTTCTTCGTGATCCAACCGATCAAGCACCGAACATACGGCACCTCCGCGTTCAGCACACGTTCAGCTTGATGACGTCCCACGAGCTCTTGATCCAGTTGAGCTTCACGGGAGAGTTTCGTCAGCACGACGGCGTGGTGACGGATATGATATATCTACCGGCGCAGGGCTTCGCCTAAGCACTGCGACGGTATGACCGAGGTGTGTTTCTGTGGAGGGGGGCACCGCACACGGCTAGAACAATTCAACTTGTGTGTCCTAGGGTGCCCCCTGCCCCCGTATATAAAGGAGCAAGGGAGAGGCCGGCCCTAGAGGGGGCGTGCCAAGTGTGGGGAGTCCTACTAGGACTCCCAAGTCCTAGTAGGATTCCCCTTTCCTTTCCGGAGTAGGAGAGAAGGAAAGAGGTGGAGAGGGAGAAGGAAAAGGGGGCTGCACCCCTTGTCCAATTCGGACCAGAGGGAAGGCACACGCCTCCTTCCTTTTAGCCTTTCTCCTCTATTCCCGTATGGCCCAATAAGGCCCATATACTCCGAAAAATACCCGAATCACTCGGAACCTTTCCGATGTCCGAATATAGTCGTCCAATATATCGATCTTTACGTCTCGACCATTTCGAGACTCCTCGTCATGTCCCCGGTCTCATCCGGGACTCCGAACTCCTTCGGTACATCAAAACTCATAAACTCATAATACCGATCGTCATCAAACGTTAAGCGTGCGGACCCTACGGGTTCGAGAACTATGTAGACATGACCGAGACTCATCTCCGGTCAATAACCAATAGCGGAACCTGGATGCTCATATTGGCTCCTACATATTCTACGAAGATCTTTATCGGTCAAACCGCATAACAACATACGTTGTTCCTTTTGTCATCGGTATGTTACTTGCCCGAGATTCGATCGTCGGTATCTCTATACCTAGTTCAATCTCGTTACCGGAAAGTCTCCTTACTCGTTCCGTAATACATCATCTCGTGACTAACTCATTAGTCATTTGCTTGCAAGGCTTATTATGATGTGCATTACCGAGAGGGCCCAGAGATACCTCTCCGACACTCGGAGTGACAAATCCTAGTCTTGATCTATGGCAACACCACGAACACTTTCGGAGACACCTGTAGAGCATCTTTATGATCACCCAGTTACGTTGTGACGTTTGATAGCACACAAGGTGTTCCTACGGTATTCGGGAGTTGCATAATCTCATAGTCATAGGAACATGTATAAGTCATGAAGAAAGCAATAGCAGTAAAACTAAACGATCAAAGTGATATGCTAACGGATGGGTCTTGTCCATCACATCATTCTCCTAATGATGTGATCTCGTTGATCAAATGACAACTCATGTCTATGGTTAGGAAACATAACCATCTTTGATCAATGAGCTAGTCTAGTAGAGGCATACTAGGGACACTCTGTTTTGTCTATGTATTCACAGATGTACTAAGTTTCCGATTAATACAATTCTAGCATGAATAATAAACATTTATTATGATATAAGGAAATATAAATAACAACTTTATTATTGTCTCTAGGGCATATTTCCTTCAATAACATGGCTCATGCATAGATTAAAGGAGGCACCTACATGTAAGAAAACACCTTTTGTGTGATTAAGAATATCCAAGTTTCTTTCTCTGTGTGTAAGATAATTGTGATTGCACAACTAAAGAAGGTTTAAATCCGGAAATAGAGCAATTCAAGCTTGAGCTTTCTAAAATGCAGGACATTGCATAACTGAGAGAAATTAGTGAAATTCAAAACACGTTTAGAGAACCCCGCTAATATAAAGACCCTTTCATGTTTAAAAATAAGCATGCTCGGCACTCACCTACCTAAACATATTTTACCATGCCTGTCGGCATCTGACAATATTCATCATTCGAATCTATTAGATAGACATTCGTGTATAAGTGCCACCTAAATCATCGCATAATAAGTGATAGAATCTCAGAAGAGAATCCAAAGCTCTCACGCAACTTGTAGGCCTACAATAACCACACACAAATAACCTATGGTGATTTTGCAAGAAGCACAGTGCGCACCAAAATCTAATAGATTCATAACCTTCAGAATTCAGATAAACATTATCTACTATCATGTTGCATTTAAAACAACGTGGAAAAAAAAACTACAAACACACACAGGGACGCACATTGAACTCACATGGGTAGTTTTCTTCTTGATGTTATAGGGTAACAGAGACTAAAAGTTCAATTTTCGGTGGTAAAAAGCACCCTGTTGGGTAACCAGAAGTGCCCAGAGCAGTGTAAACTAAAAACCAAATACTATGCATATACAGAGTGCACATAGCCAAATAAAAAAGATGACTATTATATCAGAATGGGAAGAGGAAAACACAGGGCATCATTATATACAAGGGATTGGGAAGAAGAAGAGAAGTTATGCATTTTTCGTACCAGGATTGAGAAACCAAAATCAACATGGTATTGACAAGCCGAAGTAGAAGTTGTCTCGAAAGAAACAAAAGGGTCGCTTGCCATGCTAGCTGGCTGAAATGTAGGCACATTCTTTTCTTTAGCACTAGCAGTTTGCGTGAGATCATAAAAATGAGAAAGTTACAAAGTGGACCCATTTGTAAGTAAGTGAACATCTATCAAAGTAAAAAAGGTGAAAATAAAGGAAATCTCTCACATCTCACACAACCTCGTCAATTTTAATCAATATAGTTTTTTCTTAACAATAAATCCATGTAAACATAACCGGCAACAAGTTCATAACCTCGTCAACTTTGTTGCATAGCCCAGGATGCCTCCATAGGCTAAAAAGTAACACAGCACTAAACTGTAAGAACATAATAACACATGATTTTGTTTGAATTTTCTCACATCTAGAGCCAAGAAATTCCCAAAGAAACAAAAAGTAAGTAATACCAAGAAGAAATACGGAAATGACAAATACCATAATCCATATGTTACCATGCTATATCCCAGTGTTACAACGTGACGGATGGAGGGATGGACAATGGTGTGCTAAGGAAACGGCGACGGTGAGTATTTTACAGAACATGTGTGGCATGCGGGGCTTCCTTTGTGCATCCCCACCCTCCATCTCATCTTCTACCTCTTCGGATCCACGCTCACGGTAGCTTTGCCTGAACATCTGAGCCAAAAAGAGGAACTCTTACATAGAACAATGAATGCCACTTCACCTAATCTACAACGATATAATCCAAAGCAAGGAAAACGGTGCTAACTTTCTGCCATCGGTAATTGAACTTACGGTTATGGCAGGACTGGTGTATTCATGCTCTTATGTACCACCTAACAACCAAAGTGTACTACTATCATTTCTTTCAGATGGAACAAAGTGCACCACCTTCTCAAAGTTCAAAATAAAAGACTAATATCCAGAAGCAAAGATGAAGAGAAGTAGTTAAGCAACGATTAGGTACTACCAGTTGACACCAAAGTGACGTGTTACACTTCAAACACCTAATGCAAATGATGCATAGTTGATCAAAATCAATAATGCATGGGAGATGATATTCGTCTTGAAGGCTCCAACATTTCACTGTCGAAAACCTTATTATTGATCTCTACCACCAAATGCAAATGAAAGAGGTAAACAACCGAGTTGATAGAACAACCCTCATCAGTAGCCAACCGAGATCCCCAAGTGGAAGTGGTACACCATGTGCAATCCAACGCCAAGCCACCAACAGTAAAAGATTCAAACGAAGCGGGAGCGCTCACCTCGGCCTCCTCCACCAGCGCGAGCTGCTTTTACACCTTATCCGTCGCTGCATCCGCCTGCAAGCGCGCCACAAAACACACAGCATCGATCAGGGGACTCCATATGAGAAGGGGGTGCGAGAAGAAGGAGAAGAAGCATAACGGTCGGCCGCCAAACAGCCAAGAGCACCGACACCGACGATGCAGCGCGCCACTCTCATACCTTCCTTGTCAACGTGTTGGAGTGCTGAAGATCCTGCCCTGCCTGTGACGCGTACGGTCGCCATGGCCGTGAGCTAGGGTTCCGGGCGCGAGGAGGGAGGGACAAACGGATGACAACTCGGTTCGCGGGGATTTCCATATCTGTAAGATGAGATTAAAAGAACCAAAAAGTCAGAATAATTGATATGTTCCCAGGATAGATTAAATCAAGTTAAACGAGGGGGAAATCATACTTTATCATGACAGGAGCATAAGAACACATATCAGACAGAGTTAAGTCAGAACAAATTCATGAATTAAACCCCAAATGTGTCAAGACATGTATCATTCTCCAATATAGCTGCTCGTACAACCATGCAATCTTACTGCAAGTTGGGTATTAATGTTCATCAGAACAAAGGAATCCATGGCAGAGCCTTTGAACTGGCAAATCTGAAGGCATTAAAAATATTTGACTTTTATGCATCAACTTTCAAAACTATGAGCTCATCGTACATCAGGAAAAATACTTTGGGACTCATTGTTCAGTTTGGTTAATCTCATTGATAATATATAACCTTTAAATAGCGGAATCACCTAGCAATTCAGCCTAAGCATTGAAGATATGACCTTGTATTGAACATGTTATCTTTCTAAATTAAGATACCAGCCTACTCAGCCGACCTGGTATTGCAGCTGCTATTCCCCTAGGGGTGTGCCACCTCCACATGTCCACCAATTAAATCAATGTGAACTCCCCAAAAAGAATCCAAACATATATGTCCAAAACTGATGTGATTTAGCCTTCAAACAAGACAAAAAGGGGGCATGCTTTCATTAAAACTCAAAATCAGATTGTAGAAAAGCATCGGACTAAATGCATGGTGCACCCACGACAGGTGTCACACTACCACATTCACCATTGGTCAATGTACCGCATGATCTAGAATGACTAACAATTATGTACCTTCTAAAGTCGGTCACAATAAAGCTTATTGAAGAGCATGGTATTGGCCTATTGGGTGCAAATAAAATACAAAGCATCAGATTCACTCTGCTTGTAAGATGGGTTAGAGAAAAATAACTCACCGATATGATTGGTAGGCTCATTGAGCAAAACGATGGTTGGGTTCATGAACAGAGCTCTTGCCAAAGCAATTCCCACACGCCAACCACAAGAAAAGTCCCTACGTTTCTTGCTGGATCTATGTCCGCTACCCATTGACCTGGGGGATTTCCAAATCTGGCAGACGAGATTAGAAGAACCAAAAATTCAGAATAATTGATATGTTTCCAGGTGAGATTAAATCAAGGTAAAGAAGAGAGGGGGAGAGACAATCACCTTGGCAGCAGAAGAGATGGTGGGCGTCCATCCTCACCAGATCGACCAAGCAACTTCTCCTTGTCCCCCAAACTGCACACAAGCAAGCAACCGCACGCATCAGATGCGAATCAAGATGAAGGAAAACCAATAGGAAAAGGGGATTCAGATCAGACTCATACCAGCCTTGTCGAGGTCTTGTCATGGAGGTTGGTTGCCTGCCGTTGCTCTATCGCCATGGCTGCCCGCGGGGTAGGGTTTCCCGTGCAAGGAGGGAGTAAGGGAAGGCAGCTCGGTCGCCATGGCCGCGGCTCTGTGGAGGTTGGAGTGGTGGAAGGAGGAAGAAGGTGAGGGGAGGAGTCAGATCGGCTAGGGTTGGGGTTGGGGTTAGGGTGGAAGGAGAAGGCCGCGGTGGGAGGAGGGGGATTCCGTGTGCGCGTGCTGGGGAGGAGGTCGGTGGCGGCAGGGGCGGCGGGGTTGTCTGCACTGTGCTGCATGTGCCGCTCGATCGCCATGGCCTCCCGCTGGCTAGGGATTCAGACGCGAGGAAGGAAGGGAGGAAGGAAGGGAGGGAGGGATGCGGTGGCCTGACCTCGATCTGGGAGAGGAGGTGGGGCGCTGGCGGTGGTCGAAGAGAGGAGCGGGAGGTCGTAGACGGGGAAGACGAGGAAGAGAGCTCGACGGAGGGGGCGACGGGGATGGTGGCTAGGGTTCTGGCCCGATTGATCGCTTATCTCGGTTTACCCACAGGAGGCGGTGACCGACGGGTAGGATGGTGGTGCCTGCGGCGGGCAGGGAGGATGGCTGCCGGGGAGCGACAGCTAGTGTTCAATCGAGGGGCAGGGAGGGTGGTCGACGGCCACCAGAGGAGAGGAGGCGGGGTGGCAGCATGAGGGGCGGGAGGAAGTGAGAGGCAGTCGGGTGAGAGTGGGAAAAGAGAGAGGCAGCTAGGGTTTCACCACGGGGGTGCTGGCTTTTATACCTCCATGTGTGAAAAGTCGATAATGCCCTCGGTGGGGCATAGAAATTACCGGTAATGGCAGTGTTTTACACGATCTGATGGCCAGAAACGCTCCATCTCGATCGGATGGCCCGGATCGCTCCATCTCGCGATCCGACGGCCAGGACGCGTCAGGGTCTTAGGGAGCTCGATCAGACGGTCCAGAATCCAAACGAACGGGGAGGATCCATTTTGCTTCGGACTCTAACAATGGGATATGTTAGGTGTTGGAAATATGCCCTAGAGGCAATAATAAATGGTTATTATTATATTTCCTTGTTCATGATAATTGTCTAGTCTTCATGCTTTAATTGTATTATCCGGAAATAGTAATGCATGTGTGAATACATAGATCACAATATGTCCGACAAGTTCTAAAGTTGTAAGATGGAGGAGAATAGTTGTGTCAGTGAGCATATACTCAAAATGTATGGGTTGCATAATCGCTTGTCTCAGTTGGGAGTTAATCTCCCAGATGACGCGGTCGTTGACAGAATCCTTCAGTCGCTCCCACCTAGCTACAAGAGCTTTGTGATCAACTTCAATATGCAAGGGATGGAGAAGTCCTTTCCCGAGGTGTATTCATTGCTGAAATCAGCGGAGGTGGAGATCAAGAAGGAACATCAAGTGTTGATGGTGAATAAAACCACTAAGTTCAAGAAAGGCAAGGGTAAGAAGAACTTCAAGAAGAATGGCAAAGGAGTTGCCTCGCCCGGTAAACTAGTTGCCGGGAAGAAGCCAAAGAATGGACCCAAGCCTGAGCCTGAGTGCTTTTATTGCAAGGGAACGGGTCACTGGAAGCGGAACTGCCCTAAATACTTAGCGGATAAGAAGGCCGGCAATGTCAAAGGTATATGTGATATACATGTTATTGATGTGTACCATACCAGCGCTCGTAGTAGCTCCTGGGTATTTGATACCGGTGCAGTTGCTCACATTTGTAACTCAAAGCAGGAGCTGCGGAATAAGCGGAGACTGGCGGAGGACGAGGTGACGATGCGCGTCGGGAATGGTTCCAAGGTCGATGTGATCGCCATCGGCACCCTACCTCTGCATCTACCTTCGGTATTAGTTTTAAACCTCAATAATTGTCATTTAGTACTAGCTTTGAGCATGAACATTTTATCTGGATCTCGTTTAATGCGAGATGGCTACTCATTTAAATCTAAGAATAATGGTTGTTCTATTTGTATGAGAGAAACGTTTTATGGTCATACCCCGCTGTTCAATGGTTTATTCTTAATGAATCTCAAACATGATGTTACACATATTCATAGTGTGGATGCCAAAAGGTGTAAGGTTGATAATGATAGTCCCACATACTTGTGGCACTGCCGCCTTGGTCATATTGGTGTCAAACGTATGAAGAAGCTCCATGCAAATGGACTTTTGGAGTATCTTGGTTATGAATCATTTGACACGTGTGAACCATGCCTCTTGGGCAAGATGACCAAGACTCCGTTCTCCGGAACAAGGGAGCGAGCAACCAACTTATTGGAAATCATACATACTGATGTGTGCGGTCCATTGAGTGTTGAAGCTCGCGGTGGCTATCGTTATGTTCTCACTCTTACAGATGACTTAAGTAGATATGGGTATGTCTACTTGATGAAACACAAGTCTGAGACCTTTGAAAAGTTCAAGGAATTTCGGAATAAATTGAGAATCAACGTGACAGAAAAATAAAGTTCTTACAATCAGATCGTGGAGGAGAATATTTAAGACATGAATTTGGCAAGCACCTAAGGAAATGTGGAATTGTTTCACAGTTGACGCCACTCGGAACACCTCAGCGTAATGGTGTATCCGAACATCGTAATCGTACTCTGTTGGTCATGGTGCGATCTATGGTGTCTCTTACCGACTTACCGCTATCATTCTGGGGTTATGCTTTAGAGACTACCGCATTCACTTTAAATAGGGCACCGTCTAAATCCGTTGAGACGACACTGTATGAACTATGGGTTGGGAAGAAACTGAAGTTGTCATTTCTAAAAGTTTGGGGATGCGATGCTTATGTCAAGAAACTTCAACCTGAAAAGCTCGAACCCAAATCGAAAAAATGCGTCTTCATAGGATACCCTAGGGAAACTATAGGGTATACCTTCTACCTCAGATCCGATGGCAAGGTCTTTGTTTCCAAGAATGGGTCCTTTCTGAAGAAAGAGTTTCTCTCGAAAGAAGTAAGTGGGAGGAAAGTGGAACTTGATGAGGTGATTGTCACCCCTCTCGAACCGAAAAGTAGCGCAACACAGGAAGATGTTTCTGTGGTGCCTGCACCAACTAGAGAGGAAGTTAATGATAATGATCATGAAGCTTCGATCAAGTTACCACTGAACTTCGTAGGTCCACGAGGACACATTCCGCACTAGAGTGGTACGGCAACCCTGTCCTGGAAATCATGTTGTTGGACAACGGTGAACCTTCGAACTATGAAGAAGCGATGGCGGGCCCGGATTCCAACAAATGGATTGAAGCCATGAAATCCGAGATAGGATCCATGTATGATAACAAAGTATGGACTTTGGTTGACTTGCCCGATGATCGGCGAGCCATAGAAAATAAATGGATCTTTAAGAAGAAGACTGACGCAGATGGAAATGTGACCATCTATAAGGCTCGGCTTATCGCTATGGGTCATCGGCAAGTTCAAGGGATTGACTACGATGAGACTTTCTCTCCCGTAGCGATGCTGAAGTCTGTCCGAATCATGTTAGCAATTGCCGCATTCTATGATTATGAGCTATGGCAAATGGACGTCAAAACGGCATTCCTTAATGGCTTCCTTAAGGAAGAACTGTATATGATGCATCCGGAAGGTTTTGTCAATCCTAAGAATGCTAACAAGGTATGCAAGCTCCAGCGCTCCATCTATGGGCTGGTGCAAGCATCTCGGAGTTGGAACATTTGCTTTGATGAGGTGATCAAAGCATTTGGGTTCACACAGACTTATGGAAAAGCCTGTATTTACAAGAAAGTGAGTGGGAGCTCTGTAGCATTTCTCATATTATATGTAGATGACATATTGCTGATGGAAAATGATGTAGAACTCTTGGAAAGCATAAAGGCCTACTTGAATAAGTGTTTTTCAATGAAGGACCTTGCAGAAGCTGCTTACATATTAGGCATCAAGATCTATAGAGATAGATCAAGACGCCTCATTAGTCTTTCACAAAGCACATACCTTGACAAGATATTGAAGAAGTTCAATATGGATCAGTCCAAGAAAGGGTTCTTGCATGTATTGCAAGGTATGAAATTGAGCGCAGCTCAATGCCCGACCTCGGCAGAAGATAGAGAAAAGATGAGTGTCATCCCCTATGCCTCTTCCATAGGTTCTACTATGTATGCCATGTTGTGTACCAGACCTGATGTGAACCTTGCCATAAGTTTGGTGGGGAGGTACCAAAGTGATCCCGGTATGGAACACTGGACAGTGGTCAAGAACATCCTGAAGTACCTGAAAAGGACTAAGGATATGTTTCTCGTTTATGGAGGTGATGAAGAGCTTGTCGTAAAGGGTTACGTCGATGCTAGCTTCGACACAGATCCGGATGACTCTAAGTCACAAACCGGATACGTGTATATTTTGAATGGTGGGGCATTCAGCTGGTGTAGTTGCAAGCAAAGCGTCGTGGCGGGATCTACATGTGAAGCGGAGTACATAGCTGCTTCCAAAGCAGCACAGGAAGGAGTCTGGATGAAGGAGTTCATCACCGACCTAGGAGTTATTCCAAGCGCATCGGGCCCGATGACTCCCTTCTGTGATAACACTGGAGCCATTGACATTGCCAAGGAGCCCAGGTTTCACAAGAAGACCAAGCACATCAAGCGCTGTTTCAACTCCATCCGGAATTATATTCAAGGTGGAGACATAAATATTTGTAAAGTGCATACGGATCTGAATATCGCAGATCCCTCGACTAAACCTCTTTCACGAGCAAAACATGATCAACACCAGAACTCTATGGGTGTTCGATTCATCACAATGTAACTAGATTATTGACTCTAGTGCAAGTGGGAGACTGTTGGAAATATGCCCTAGAGGCAATAATAAATGGTTATTATTATATTTCCTTGTTCATGATAATTGTCTAGCATTCATGCTTTAATTGTATTATCCGGAAACAGTAATGCATGTGTGAATACATAGATCACAATATGTCCCTAGAGAGCCTCTAGTTGACTAGCTCGTTGATCAATAGATGGTTACGGTTTCCTGACCATGGACATTGGATGTCATTGATAACGGGGTCACATCATTAGGAGAATGATGATGTGATGGACAAGACCCAATACTAAGCCTAGCACAAGATCGTGTAGTTTGTATGCTAAAGCTTTTCCAATGTCAAGTATCCTTTCCTTAGACCATGAGATTGTTCAACTCCCGGATACCGTAGGAGTACTTTGAGTGTGCCAAACGTCACAACGTAACTAGGTGGCTATAAAGGTACACTACGGGTATCCCCGAAAGTATCTGTTGGGTTGGCACGAATCGAGACTGGGATTTGTCACTCCGTATGACGGAGAGGTATCTCTGGGCCCACTCGGTAAGACAACATCGTAATGAGCTCAATGTGACTAAGGGGTTGGTCACGGGATGATGTGTTACAGAACGAGTAAAGAGACTTGCCGTAACGAGATTGAACAAGGTATCGGTATACCGATGATCAAATCTCGGGCAAGTACTATACTGATAGACAAAGGGAATTGTATACGGGATTGATTGAATCCCCGACATCGTGGTTTATCCGATGAGATCATCGTGGAACATGTGGGAGCCAATATGGGTATCCAGATCCCTCTATTGGTCATTGGACGGAGAAGTATCTCGGTCATGTCTGCATGGCTCCCGAAGTCGTAGGGTCTACACACTTAAGGTTCGGTGACGCTAGAGTTGTTATGGGAATAGTATGTAGTTAACGAAGGTTGTTTGGAGTCCCGGATGAGATCCTGGACGTGACGAGGAACTCCGGAATGGTCCAGAGGCGAAGATCGATATATTGGACGAAGGGTATTGGAGTACGGAATTGTTCCGGGGGTACCGGGTGCCGACCAGCGTGTCCGAAAATGGTTTCAGAGGCCCCGACAAGCGTTGGGGGGCCTTATGTGCCAAGGGGAGGGGGCACATCAGCCCACTAAGGGGCTGAGCGCCCCTCCCACCCCATCTCACGTAACCTGGAGAGATGGGGGCGCCTCCCCTAAGGCAGCCGCCCCTTCCGGCATGGGGGGCAAGTTTCCTAGTGGTGGGGACGCCCAAACCCATCTAGGGTTTCCCCTGTGGCCGCCGCCCCTCCCCTAGGGAAACCCTCAGGCGCCTCCTCCTTCCCCCTTCCCCCTATATATAGTGAGGGAGAGAGAGGGCAGCCGCATCCCTTTCCGGGCGCCGCCCACTTCCCCTCCCAACTCCGCCTCTTCCTCCGTAGAGCTTGGCGAAGCCCTGCCGGAGAACTGCAAGCTCCACCACCACGTTGTCGTGCTGCCGGATCTCTTCCCCAACTTCTCCTCCCCCTTGCTGGATCAAGAAGGAGGAGACGTCCCTAGGTTGTACGTGTGTTGAACGCGGAGGCGCCGTTGTTCGGCGCTTAGATCGGAATCGACCGCGATCTGAATCGCTGCGTGTACGACTCCACCAACCGCGTTCTTGTAACGCTTCCGCATCGCGATCTTCAAGGGTATGAAGATGCACTCCCTCCCTCTCGTTGCTAGTAAACTCCATAGATGGATCTTGGTGATGCGTAGGAATTTTTTTTGTTTTTCTGCAACGATCCCCAACATTAGGATGTGTATAAGTAACTGTTTACTTGTACTACAACCGACGCTAATTAAGCTAAATATTTTTTGAGTCGATCGGTGGCAGGTATAATTGTTTTGTGAAAAGGGGTAGCAAGTAGATTTGAACTCCTGGAATATTTTTACAAGTATGATTCAGCCTCTCCGATGACTAATGAATCTTAAGATATTTAGTCATATAGACATCTTAACTAAAACAAGTAGATATATGATACTATTTTCTGTCCTTCATCTGTGTCATCCTAAAATCTGCTTAGGACATCGTATTACTAAATAACTAACATACATATTCTGAAAGAATGTAAGATCCATTTCAAGTTTTCCTGTTGGTGCATTTTTTTACTGTCCTAAATTTCATCAGAGTTTGTTTCATGTAATTTAGGCTTGACAGATTCAAGGTTTGTTTAATATTATCGATTATTCATTTCAATGCAACTATTTGTGTACTTCACATGCACACAAAACGGAAGATCATGTCAGAACATGGTGATTTTCATAACCTAATTAGATTGGGCTTGTACAGGAACAACACTTGGGAAATTGGAATGTCTGTTGTAAGCTCGTCCACCCGCATTTGATCCACATGGCCCCAATCACCTAAAATTATTGTTTCTTCCAGATAATGATTTCTTGGCTTGAGTGCATGGTTTTAAGCTCGCCCACCCACGTTTGATCCACAAGGGTGCATCTTCTACCTAACAACGTCCACTCAAGGGAGGGAACTTTCCCATTTAACCACGTTTTTCTGTTCCACTCACTTGCATGAATGAAGTTTGCCTTGGTGAAAATATGGTACTGATGTTTTGTGTGATGTGTTTTGTTGTTTATGAAGGGGAGCTTCATGGGTTCTCAAAGGTTGAAAATTATACAACTACCTTTATGCACCTTCAACCCAGTTACCAATGTTCACATGGATTTAATTTTTTTTTCCTCACTGTAAACAGGCTGAAAACATCAAGTTCAGCTTGGAGCAGAAGTTGGTGTTTTTGGCTTGAGAAATTTTTGTGGTGGTAGACGATATAACTCCAATCAAGACTAAACTTCAAATGATCTGCCTAAGAACAGATGCAGCAGCAGTTGACATATATTAAAGCTTATACTTTTACTGGTGGTGTGGCAGGGGACTAAATCAAAGTTTTGTTGATGTATTATTGTTTACTTTTTAAAGGTCTCTTTTGCATGCTTGATTTGGCAGTTACGTCCTGATACATATTTGACTTGGAAAATTTGTAGCACTAATTCATCTTAAAGGAGTATGTTACAATGATATATAATTACTACCTTTCACTTGAGTATCTTGCCCTTCGAATTTTGATATTTAGTTCTCGGTAATTGCAACCTCAATGTTACGTGTACTATGTTACTTCTGCAATTCTTATAAGTATGGTCCCAAACCTTCCAATCTGGTTAATAATACACCAAGGGATTTGGTATTAAGTACATACTATCATTATACTGTAACAATCGATGGGCGCGGCAACGCCCGCCTTCGATTATCTAGTACACCTTATATTCAGTCTTTGGTCCTCCCCAACAAATTGCGTCTAGCTCCCCTACTTCGTACTAATATATAATTTATTAAAAGAACATATCAATAGGTTTAATTTTAATTATAACCCATATTCTATCTTTGGCTCTCCCCAACAAATTTCGTTTAGCTCCGCCACTCCACTAGTATATAGTTTATCAAAAGAACATGTCAATAAGATTAATTTTGCAATAATTGTACAATAAAAAAATAATTATCAATTTCAGTTTGAATGAAATCATAGTAACCATTAATTATTCGTCTCAGTTTATCAAAATGTTAACGCAATGTGATCAAAAGAACATTTTCATAAATAATTTGCTTAATGGTTTGAAGAAAAAGATAACCGTGTGTATGAAAATGTTGACCCAGCGTAATGTTTTTGACCACACAATTTTAAAAAATAAAATCATGCTATTCTAAAAAGTACTCGTGACATTTCAAAATGTTCACATGTTTCAAGAAATGTTTGTGACATTAAAGAGCTTCCATAATTTCAAAAAAAATATTGGTACCATTCAAAAACTTTATGACATTGTAAAAAAAGTTCACGCGCTTCAAACATTGTTGCTGCATTTTAAGAAAATGTTTATACAATGTAAAAAAATTGTGTAACTTTTAGAAAAATGTTAAATATGTATATGAAAAATGGTTAACATATATTAAAAAATGTTCAAACATGTAGGTATTTAAAAAATGATCATCATGTATTTAAATAATGTTTGTCGTGTATCAAAAAAAATTTCCACGCCAATTTAAAAATATGTTCATAATATATTTTTTAGAAAAATATTCAAGGTGTACTAGGAATTTTTTTCGCACGCATTCAAAAGTGTTGAACTTGTATTTGAAAACTATTTAACATTTAGTAAAAGAATACAAAACTATTTGGAAGAATGTTCATCATGTATTTGTTCAACTTGTATACATAAAATGTAGAAAGTGTATCCAAAGAAGTCCACGTGTACTTGAAAACAAATACACAAAATTTAAAAATAAAACTAAAAAATCTGACGAAATCCATAATGAAAAACACAGAGAAAGAAAATAAACGCTTGGAACAATTCTTAAATCGGTAGAAGGTTTCATGAACTGGTATTTCAAACCTTCCCGGAACTGCTTCCCTGGGCTCCCATGCTTAGGGACCCCCAAATGTAAACTTTCCTGGGAGGGCTACAACGAGAAATTGAAGGGAAAAAAGGAAGGTACTTCCTCCGTTCCTAAATATAAGTCTTTGGAGAGATTTCACTATGAACCACATACGGAGCAAAATGAGTGAATCTATACTCTAAAATGCATCTATATACATTCGTATGTGGTTCATAATGAAATCTCTACAAAGACTTATATTTAGGAACGGAGGGAGTAGATACTAGATAATTGTGTGGCCCACATAGAAAATGGAAGGCTGATGTACAGTTAACAGAAGCCCAAGACCAGCTGATAACATTCTTTGGTCCCTCCGTCACGGTTTTTTCTCAGCCTGATCTCTCCGTCTCGAATTGAATAGAGTGTGATAGTTGGGTCATACAAAATGTTACAAAACCCTCTAAAGAGTATAGTTGTGTTTTGTTGAAAAAAGGTATTGTGGTTGAGATTTTGTATAAGTGTTGGCTTGCAACTTCCAGTGAAACAAGTAGAGCTCGCAGACTTTGCGGAACTACATTACTCCCCGCGCTCATAAATATAAGATGCATTGTGCATTCAATATAAACTACATACATATGGAAATGAACGAGCAAACACACTAAAATGTATCTATATGCACCTGATTTATAGAAAAATAATAAATAGAATATGTTATATATTTTTTGCGACTGTAGAACATGTTATATTTGTGAACCGTCGGGAGTACTGTACTTGATAACTATTCCCGCACGCCGGTGAAAGGACCCATGCCCTGCACACTTATGCATAGATTTTCTTGCTTAATATGGAGGGCGTTTTTTTCACTCGTAGTGCTAACTAACAAGCTATGGATGTTAGCGTCCAAAAAAGAAAAGAAAAAAACAAGCTATGGATGTCAAAGGAAGTAAGAACCAAATCTATGCACCCCTGACAAGCTATGTGAGAAAGTAGCGAAAGAGCAAAGTTGGGCTGACGGGAGTGTGAAAAGCCGGAGGAAAATATATGCCGGCACCATCATCCTCCTCACCCATGGCTGCTTACAAAAGTACTGTATGTTATAAATTCGTGGGGAAACGATGGCGGTTGTTCCGGCCTGGAGCTCGCGCCCGTGATTCCGGACTGCACGGTACACTCAGAGTCCCAGACACATGCTGCCGCCAACGAGACACGGATCAACGGTCTGTCCGGAGCTAACTGGTGGCAGGCCGAGAAGGCTTGTTTACAGAAGCCGATGCATTACCAACGGCGTATAATCGGGGAGTGTGCTTGCCTCGGTGCACTTTGCTTAAGCGGCGTCGGCGTGCTGCTGCACTCGGTCTGATTCCTCGTCCGAGATCCACCGATCGATTTATTTGAACATTGCGCGAGATAAGCCGGGAATCTCTTCGTTGAAACACTGAAAACACTCCAACGATAAACGAACTACTAGTCGAGAAAAAGAAAAATAGCCGGTCAGATAATGACCACGATGGACCTCTGTACTCCAGAAAAGAATACTGGACAGATCGGCGTGCCTTTCACTCTTGGGATCATATCAACGGAAGCGACCGGACCGGTCGTATCGTATCTATTCAAGGTCGTACTAATGTACTACGTGGTTGATCTGCATACCTCGACTGCATTAGCGTCTCCTTTTCTCTCAAAAAGCCGAGCAGTTCAAGCCATCCGTCCGTCCTCGGCGATGGCGACCGAGACACGAACCAGGAGCACGCCGGCCGCCGGGCAGCCTCAGAAGTCGCGCGTCGCTCTCGCGGGTGGCGGACCGACTGCGAATATCTGCTTGGTACATGCCGTGGTACGGAAGGGACGCGCCAAAGAAAGAATAAAGATGGTGTTCCCTTTTACTACCACTTGAGTGGTACTACAAAACAAAGCAGCTTTGAGATGGCATAAACGAACGTGATAAGATTGAGGTTGTTTGGTTTGTTACTAACTTTGTCAAAGATTGCCGCATCTAAAGTTAGGCAAATTTGATCTACTTAGGCGCTGTTTGGTTTGAGACTAAGAGGCTGTTTGGTTCTAGGCTAGGAGTGCCACACTTTGCCATACAATGTTGTCAAACTTGTCTAAAGTTAGTTCTTCAAAATGAGAGCCATAAGTTGGCAAGTCCAAGGGAATCTTGCCACACTTTTTGAGTGTATGTGATGTGAGACCCTAGTGTGGCTTGACAAAGATATGGCTTAACCAAACACACATCTAAGTTGGTCAAACTTGTCTCAAACCAAACAGTCCCTAAGTCTGCCAAAGGTTGCCACACTTAAGGCTAGGCAAATTTGACCAACTTAGGTGTGTGTGTTTGGTTCAAGCCACATCTTAGGCAAGCCACACTAGGGTCCCACATCACATACACTCAAAAAATATGGCAAGATTCCCTTAGACTTGCCAACCTGTGGCTCTCATTTTGAAAAACTAACCTTAGGCAAGTTTGGCAACACTGTATGGCAAAGTGTGGCACTCCTAGGCCTAGAACCGAACAGCCCCTTAAATGAGTGTTTGATTCAAGCCACACTTTAGGCAAGCCACACTAGGGCCTACATGGTATACACATAAAAAGTGTGACAAAATTTCCTTAGGCTTGCCAACTTATGACTTTCATTTTGATGAACTAATCTTAGGCAAGCTTGGCAAAAATATGTGGCAAATGTTGGAAATATGAGCAAATTACTATGATATTTAATCCAAATAAACAGGAAATAAATCATGACAGCAGTAACACAGATTGTACTAAACATGCTAACTAGCATAGCAGATGAACCGATCAAATCTAGGGCACATACTAGAAGCATGAATTCTACCACAATCTCCAACAAGAAGGATAGAATCACATACGGTGCAACGGGAGCAGCACCACCGGCGTTCATGTTGTCGCCCATGCCGTTGAGGAAGAGGTTGCCGAGGTCGGGGAAGAAGTCGTCGTTGGCGAAGTCGTCGCAGCCAGCAGTCGCACGAGTGCGCTCCCCAAAAACCTGACCGCCCCTCTCCCGTACAGGATCACAAGAGGCGGGGTTCCGGAGGCCTACTGTCCCTTCTCGCGGTGCACGTCGGAAGGAGGGATGGAGAAGACTTGTGTGGCGGTGCAATGATCTGGAACGGTGGTGCGAAATCATATGTTGTGGCGGCCGCTAGGGTAGACGTCTGCCTGACTATATAATGCGGACCTGGTAGGTCGTGGAGAAAACCCCACGTCCAAGTAACAGCCCCATGATCCAAAAGGATTGGAAACGGCAGAGCAATTAACGCGTCCGTTAATTAAGACTTATTAATTATTCCCGAGCAGCAAAAATATAGACAACGTGCATAGCTCTGTCCTCGGCTTGGCTCATTCCCGCAACCCGCAACTCGCGGCGCGTCGTGACGAGGCGTGGCGTGGCGAGGCGAGCGAGGAGGAGGAGCGCGCGTGTAGGTCTCATCTTCTCATGCTCATACAAGTGGTAGAAGAGCTAACCTTATAAAGAGGTGTAACTCTCTCTCTCAACTTCTGTGGTGGGACTAAACTTTAGTGCCACTCACTCCACTCACATGTGTGCACAAATGGGCCAAGAGAATTTCAGAAATTTAGTTGGGCTTTGGCCAAAGGCCTACTAGCTAAATTCCAACAATCCCCCACAAAGTCTCATTGGCACATCTCATCATTTAGTTCGAAATCATTGTTTATATACCGGTGCTCAGTGGAGACTGTAAAGTTGAACTTACACTCAGAGATTTATGCTACACTAGATCACAACTTGAATAGTGGACTATGCCTTGAACTACAAGTTTTCTGCGAGACTAATTTCACACAAATTCTTGACCGATACTAGGTGCCGCACAGCTTCCCCGCGGGTGGAGCGTATACGTCATACTCCAGGGCCTTTCATGAATTTATTAGAGAACACCCAATTCTCACAGATCGCGACGTTAACAAATTCATATAGGTGTGTTCCTCAGGAGATGCTCTGCAGGGCAACATCTCTGCTTACCCGAATAAGCCACTTGAAACACATTAAGATAAGTATCAACCTGCCATGCAGATCAGGAGAGTATTGCATCTTCACGGAGTGAGATAATTAATATAGGAATACTCTCCTCCCAGCTGACCAACAGCTTGTCTCCCACTTCTATTTCACGGGATCTCCGATCACATAGAGTGGGTTACCACTATGGACAACTCATGCGGTGGGTCTCAAACCCATCTCCATCGATGCATTATCTATCACATTATGTGATAAACCCTTTGTGAAGGGATCTGCCAAGTTTTTCGACGTTTGGATATAATCCAACGTAATAACTCCGGAGTTCTTCAATTTTCTGACATATTTCAATCTCCTCTTCACATGCCTTGAGGACTTCATATTATCCTTAGAACTGTTTATCTTAACGATCATAGTTTGATTATCACATTTCATTAGGATAGGGGGTATTGGCTTTTCAACCACAGGTAAGTCCATCAAGAGTTCACGAAGCCACTCTGCTTCAACAGTGGCAGTGTATAATGCTGTGAGTTCTGCTTCCATAGTTGACCTCGTTAAGATGGTCTGCTTGCAAGACTTCCAGAAAACAGCGCGACCACCAATTGTGAAAATATAACCACTTGTGGCCTTAATATCATCAGCATCAGATATCCAGTTTGAGTCACTATAACCCTCCAGTACCCTATGGTACCCGGTGTAGTGAATCCCATAGCTCACAGTGCCTTTCAAATAGCGCATAACTCTCTCAAGCGCACGCCAATGATCATCTCCCAGTTTTGACACAAACCGACTCAACTTTCTCACAGCAAAAGAGATGTTAGGCCTCGTGGCACTCGCCAAATATATAAGCGAGCCAATAATCTGAGAGTATCTCAGTTGATTTCTAGCAATCCATTGATTCTTTCGAAGCAACACACTAGCATCATATGGAGTTGGAGAAGGCTGGCAGTCGCTATACCCAAAGCAACTCAAGACCTTTTCCACATAGTGAGACTGAAGGAGTGTAATCCCACCATTCTCATCTCTCAATAGCTTGATGTTTAAGATAACATCAGCCACTCCTAGATCCTTGATACGTCTCCAATGTATCTATAATTTTTCATTGTTCCATGCTATTATTTATGAAGTCTTGGATGTTTAATGGGCTTTATCTTACACTTTTATATCATTTTTTGGACTAACCTACTAACCCAAAGGCCCAGTCCAGATTGATGTTTTTTGCCTGTTTCAGGGTTTTGCAGAAAACGAATATCAAACGGAGTCCGAACAGAATGAAACCTTCGCGAGAGATATTTTTGGAGAAAATCACGCACGCGGGACTTGAGAACCACGTCAGAGGATAACGGGGTGGCCCACGAGGGTGGGGGGGCGCCCCCCTTCCTAGGGCGCGCCCCCTGCCTCGTGGGGTCCCGAGCACCCCCCCTCCCCCCCGGTGTCCTCCTTCTTCCTATATAAGTCTATGTACCCCCAAACCTTCGACAATAGAGAGAAAACCCTAATTCCACCGTCGTAACCTTCTGTTCCTGTGAGATCCCATCTTGGAGCCTGTTCCGGACCTCCACCGAAGGGGGATCCATCACGGAGTTCTTCTTCATCATCATCATCGCCCTCACCATGAGTTGTGAGTAGTTTACCACAGACCTTCTTGTCCATAGCTAGTATCTAGATGGCTTCTTCTCTCTCTTTGGATCTCAATACAAAGTTCTCCTCGGTCTTCGAGGAGATCTATTCGATGTAATCTCTTTTTGCGGTGTGTTTGTCGAGATCCGATGAATTGTTAGTTTATGATCAAGATTATCTATGAAAGATATTTGGTTCTTATCTGAACTTTTTATGTGTGCTCATAATATCCTTACAAGTCTCTTCAAATTATTGGTTTGGTTTGGCCTACTAGATCTATAGTTCTTGCAATGGGAGAAGTGCTTGGGTTTGGGTTCAATCTTGCGGTGTCCTTTCCCAGTGACAGTAGGGGCAGCAAGGCACGTATTGTATTGTTGCCATCGAGGATAAAAAGATGGGGTTTATATCATATTGCTTGAGTTTATCCCTCTACATCATGTCATCTTGCTTAAGCCGTTACTCTGTTCTCATGAACTCAATACACTAGATGCATGCTGGATAGCGGTCGATGTGTGCAGTAATAGTAGTAGATGCAGGCAGGACTCGGTCTACTTGTCTCAGACGCGATGCCTATATACAATGATCATGCCTAGATAGTCTCATAATTATTCGCTTTTCTATCAATTGCTCGACAGTAATTTGTTTACCCGACATAGAATATCGATATCATGAGAGAAGCCCCTAGAGAACACTATGGCCCCCGGGTCTATTCTCAACATATCAATCTACATCTACTTTACCTTTATTGCTTTTATTTGCTGTTCTTATAAACTAAAAATACCAAAAATATAAACTATTATTTCTATCAGATCTCACTTTCGTAAGTGACCGTAAAGGGATTGACAACCCCTTATCGTGTTGGCTGCGAAGTTCTTATTTGTTTGTGCAGGTGCGAGGGACTCGCGCGTGGTCTCCTAATGGATTGATACATTGGTTCTCAAAAACTAAGGGAAATACTTACGCTACTGTGCTGCATCTCTCTTTCCTCTTTGAGGGAATACAACGCAAACTCGAGAAGTAGCAAGAAGAATTTCTAGCGCCGTTGCCGGGAGGCTTACGCAAAAGTCATATACCAAGTACCTATCACAAACCCTTATCCTTCGCATTACATTTATTTGCCTCTCGTTTTCCTCTCCCCCACTTCACCCTTGCCGTTTTATTTGCCCTTCTTTCGCCGTGTGTTTATCGATCGCTTGCTTCTTGTTTGCTTTTGTGTGTTGGATTGCTTGCTTGTCACTATGGCTCAGAACAATACCAAATTGTGTGACTTTTCCAATACCAACAACAATGATTTTATTAGCACTCCAATTGCTCCTATTACCGATGCTGAATCTTGTGAGATCAATGCTGCTTTGTTGAATCTTGTCATGAAAGATCAATTCTCCGGCCTTCGTAGTGAAGATGCCGCTACCCATCTAAACAACTTTGTTAATTTGTGTGATATGCAAAAGAAAAGGGATACGGATAATGATATTGTTAAATTGAAGTTATTTCCGTTTTCACTTAGAGATCGTGCTAAAACTTGGTTTTCCTTTTTGCCTAGAAATAGTATTAATTCGTGGAATAAGTGCAAAGATGCTTTTATCTCTAAGTATTTTCCTCCTGCTAAGATCATCTCTCTTAGAAACAACATTATGAATTTTAAGCAACTAGATCATGAGCCTGTTGCACATGCTTGGGAGATAATGAAATTGATGATATATAATTGCCCTACACATGGTTTGAATCTATGGATGATTATTCAGAACTTTTATGTTGGCTTGACTTTTGCTTCTAGAAATCTTTTAGATTCGGCCGCGGGAGGCACTTTTATGGAAACCGCCTTAGGATAAGCTACCAAACTCCTAGATAATATTATGGTTAATTATTCTCAATGGCACACCGAAAGATCTACTAGTAAAAAAGTGCATGCTATAGAAGAAATTAGTGTTTTGAGTGGAAAGATGGATGAACTTATGAAATTGTTTGATGCCAAGAGTGCTTCTTCTGATCCTAATGATATGCCTTTGTCCACTTTGATTGAGAATAACAATGAATCTTTGGATGTGAATTTTGTTGGTAGGAATAATTTTGGTAACAATGCTTATAGAGGTAATTTTAATCCTAGGCCTTTTCCTAGTAATTCCTCTAATAATTATGGTAATTCCTACGACAACTCTTATGGAAAGATGCCTTGTGAATTTGAAACTAGTGTTAAGGAGTTTATGATCTCGCAAAAGAATTTCAATGCTATGCTTGAAGAGAAATTGCTTAAGGTTGATGAACTGGCTCGAATTGTGGATATAATTACTCTTTATGTTGATTCTTTGAAACTTAGATCTATCCCACCTAAGCATGATATCAATGAGTCTATCAAAGCTATGAGAATTTCCATTGATGAATGCAAAAAAAGAACCGCTAGAATGCGTGCTAAAAGAGAGGATTATATTAAATCGTGTTCTTTCAGTTATCATGAAAATAAAGATGAAGATCTGAAAGTTATTGACGTGTCTCCTATTAGATCCTTATTTTCTAGTATAAATCTTGATGAAAATAGGATTTGAGATGATTCTGCTTTAAGGTGTCCCAATGATTCAGAGTTTTTAGATCTTGATGCTAAAATTGCTAAAAGTGGGAGTGAAGAGATTAAAACTTTGCATAGTGATGAACCCACTACTTTGGATTTCAAGGGATTCAATTATGACAATTGCTCTATGATTGATTGTATTTCCATGTTGCAATCCGTGCTAATTTCTCCGTATGCTTATAGTCAAAATAAAGCTTTCACCAAACACATAGTTGATACTTTGATGCAATCTTATGAAGAAAAACTTGAGTTGGAAGTTTCTATCCCTAGAAAGCTTTATGATGAGTGGGAACCTACTATTAAAATAAAAATAAAAGATCATGAATGCTATGCTTTGTGTGATTTGGGTGCTAGTGTCTCCACTATCCTAAAAACTTTGTGTGATTTGCTAGGGTTCCATGAACTTGATGATTGTTCTTTAAATTTGCATCTTGCGGATTCCACTATTAAGAAACCTATGGGAAGAATTAATGATGTTCTTATTGTTGCCAATAGTAATTATGTGCCCGTAGATTTCATTGTTCTTGATATAGATTGCAATCCTTCATGTCCTATTATTCTTGGTAGACCTTTCCTTAAAACGATTGGTGCAATTATTGATATGAAGGAAGGAACTATTAGATTCCAATTTCCGTTAAGGAAAGGCATGGAACACTTTCCTAGAAAGAAAATCAAATTACCATATGAATCTATCATGAGAGCCACTTACGGATTGCCTTCCAAAGATGGCAATACCTAGATTTATCTTGTATCGTGCCTAGCTAGGGGCGTAAAACGATAGCGCTTGTTGGGAGGCAACCCAACTTTTTATTTTTTATTTTTGTTGCTGTTAGGGAATAAATATTTCATCTAGCCTCTGATTAGATGTGGTTTCATGTGTTGTTTAGTGTTTGTGCCAAGTAGAACCTTTGGGAAGACTTGTGTGAAGTTTATGTGATCTTGCTGTGAAAAACAGAATCGTTAGCGCTCGCTAAAGTGGTCTTCAGATTTTACTGGAGCGTGCTGTTTAGTTGATTCTTTTTGCAGATGATTTGTAGACAAATTCCGCAAATTTATCAATTTAGTTTGAATTTTTTGGAGTTCCAGAAGTAGGCGAAACCTGCAGATTACTACAGACAGTTCAGTTTTTGACAGATTTTGTTTTTCGTGTGTTATTTGATTATTTCGATGCATCTATGAGTAGTATTGGAAGATATGAACCATAGAGAAGTTGGAATACAGTAGGTTTAACACCAATATAAACAAAGAATTAATTCATTGCTGCACCTTTGAGTAGTGGTTTGCTTTCTTATACTAACGGAGCTCACGAGAATTTTTGTCTAAGTTTTGTGTTGTGAAGTTTTCAAGTTTTGAGTATTGTTTTGATGGACTATGGAACAAGGAGTAGCAAAGGCCTAAGCTTGAGGATGCCCATGGCACCCCAAGTAAATTCAAGATAATCAAAAGCCTAAGCTTGGGGATGCCCCGGGAAGGCATCCCCTCTTTCGTCTTCATCCATCGGTATCTTTACTTGGAGCTATATTTTAAGTCGCAACATGATATGTGTTTTGCTTGGAGCGTCTTGTATGATTTGAGTCTTTGCTTGTTAGTTTGTCACAATCATCCTTGCTGGACACACCTATTTTAGGGAGTTAAATATGTCCTAGAAATTTTTAGAACACTCTATGTGCTTCACTTATATCTTTTGAGTTGAATAGTTTTTGCTCTAGTGCTTCACTTATATCTTTTAGAGCACGGTGGTGGTAATATTTTGTAGAAATGGTTGAACTCTCATGCTTCACTTATATCCTTTTGAGAGTCTATTAAAACAGGATGGTAATGTCTTTAGGCTAAAGAAACTAGTCTTCACATGATAGACATCCTATGTCAATGTAGTGAAAAAAATTCACTCCAAGTGCATTGAATAGAATGAGATGTTGGATGCTTGATAATTGTTTTGAGATTTGAGGATAATGATATTAGAGTCATGCTAGTGGAGTTATTATGAAATTGAAGAATACTTGTGTTAAGGTTAGTGATTCCCGTAGCATGCACGTATGGTGAACCACTATCTGACGAAGTTAGAGCATGAGGTATTTGTAGAGTATCAACCTTTGTCTGGAGGTCGGGGGCTTCGATGGTTAACTCCTACCAACCTCCCCCCTAGGAGCATGCGTTGATTGCTTTGTTTTGATGACTCGTAGATTTTTGCAATAAGTATATGAGTTCTTATGACTAATGTTGAGTCCATGGATTATACGCACTCTCACCCTTCCACCATTGCTAGCCTCTCTTGTACCGCGCAACTTTCGCCGGTACCATCAACCCACTATATATTGTTCCTCAAAACAGCCACCATATTGTTCCTCAAAACAGCCACCATACCTACCTATCATGGCATTTCCATAGTCATTCCGAGATATATTGCCATGCAACTTTCCACCGTTCCGTTCATATGACACCCATCATATTGTCATGCATGATCATGTAGTTGACATCATATTTGTGGCAAACCCACCATGCATAACTTTTCATACATGTCACTCTTGTTTCATTGCACATACCGGTACACCGCCGGAGGTATTCATATAGAGTCATACCTTGTTTTTGTAGTATCGAGTTGTAATATCGAGTTGTAATGAAAGTGTGATGATCATCATTATTAGAGCATTGTCCCATGGGAGGAAAGGCTAAATCTATAAAGCCCCTCCGCAAAAAAAAGGAAAGGCCAAAGAAAAAAAGAAAGGCCCAAAAAAGAAAAGAAAAAAGGGACAATTGCTACTATCTTTTTTCCACACTTGTGCTTCAAAGTAGCACCATGTTCTTCATTGAAGAGAGTCTCATGTTTAGTCACTTTCATATACTAGTGGGATTTTCGTTATAGAACTTGGCTTGTATATTCCTACAATGGGCTTCCTCAAATGCCCTAGGTCTTTGTGAGCAAGCAAGTTGGATGCACACCCACTAGTTTCTTTTGTTGAGCTTTCATCCATATTTAGCTCTAGTGCATCTGTTGCATGGCAATCCCTACTCACTCACATTGATATCTATTGATGGGCATCTCCATAGCTCGTTGATACGCCTAGTTGATGTGAGACTATCTTCCTCTATTTTTGTCTTCTCCACAACCACCTCTATTCCACCCATAGTGCTATGTCCATGGCTCACGCTCATGTATTGCGTGAAAGTTGAAAGGTTTGAAAAGATAGAGTATGAAAACAAGTGCTTGGCTGAAATCGGGGTTGTGCATGATATGAATATTTTGTGTGATGAAGAGGGAGCATAGCCAGACTATATGATTTTGTAGGGATAACTTTCTTCAGCCATAGTATTTTGAGAAGACATGATTGCTTGGTTAGTATGCTTGAAGTATTGTTATTTCTTATGTCAATATAGACTTTTATCTCGAATCTTTCAGATATGAAAATTCATGCCACAATTAATAGAATTACATTGAAAACTATATTGGTTAGCATTCCACATCAAAAATTCTTTCTTTATCATTTACCTACTCGAGGACGAGCAGGAATTAAGCTTGGGGATGCTTGATACGTCTCCAACGTATCTATAATTTTTTATTGTTCCATGCTATTATTTATGAAGTCTTGGATGTTTAATAGGCTTTATCTTACACTTTTATATCATATTTGGGACTAACCTACTAACCCAAAGGACCAGTCCAGATTGCTGTTTTTTGGCTGTTTCAGGGTTTTGCAGAAAAAGAATATCAAACGGAGTCCAAACGGAATGAAACCTTCGTGAGAGATATTTTTGGAGAAAATCACGCACGTGGGACTTGAGAATCACGTCAGGGGATCAAGGGGTGGCCCACGAGAGTGGGGGGCGCGCCCCCCTTCCCAGGTCGCGCCCCCTGCCTCGTGGGGCCCCCGAGCACCCCCCGGTGTCCTCCTACTTCCTATATAAGTCTACGTACCCCCAAACCTTCGACAACAGAGAGAAAACCCTAATTCCACTGCCGTAACCTTTTGTTCCCATGCGATCCCATCTTGGAGCCTGTTTCGGAGCTCCACCGGAGGGGGGTCCATCGCGGAGTTCTTCTTCTTCATCATCATCATCGCCCTCACCATGAGTTGTGAGTAGTTTACCACAGACCTTCGGGTCCATAGCTAGTATCTAAATGGCTTCTTATCTATCTTTGGATCTCAATACAAAGTTCTCCTCGGTCTTCGAGGAGATCTATTCGATGTAATCTCTTTTTGCGGTGTATTTGTCGAGATCCGATGAATTGTGAGTTTATGATCAAGATTATCTATGAAAGATATTTGGTTCTTCTCTGAACTTTTTATGTGTGCTCATAATATCCTTGCAAGTCTCTTCGAATTATTGGTTTGGTTTGGCCTACTAGATCTATAGTTCTTGCAATGGGAGAAGTGCTTGGTTTTGGGTTCAATCTTCCGGTGTCCTTTCCCAGTGACAGTAGGGGCAGCAAGGCACATATTGTATTGTTGCCATCGAGGGTAAAAAGATGGGGTTTATATCATATTGCTTGAGTTTATCCCTCTACATCATGTCATCTTGCTTAAGGCGTTACTCTGTTCTCATGAACTCAATACACTAGATCCATGTTGGATAGCGGTCGATGTGTGGAGTAATAGTAGTAGATGCAGGCAGGAGTCGGTCTACTTGTCTCGGACATGACGCCTATATAAAATGATCATGCCTAGATAGTCTCATAATTATTCGCTTTTGTATCAATTGCTTGACAGTAATTTGTTTACCCGGCGTAGAAAATTGCTATCATGAGAGAAGCCACTAGAGAACACTATGGCCCCTGGGTCTATTCTCAACATATCAATCTACATCTACTTTACTTTTATTGCTTTTATTTGCTGTTCTTATAAACTAAAAATACCAAAAATATAAACTATCATCTCTATCAGATCTCACTTTCGTAAGTGACCGTAAAGGGATTGACAACCCCTTATCGCGTTGGCTGCGAAGTTCTTATTTGTTTGTGCAGGTGCGAGGGACTTGCGCGTGGTCTCCTATTGGATTGACACCTTGGTTCTCAAAAACTGAGGGAAATACTTACGCTACTGTGCTGCATCTCTCTTTCCTCTTCGAGGGAATACAACGCAAGCTCGAGAAGTAGCAATCCTTCATCTCAAAACAACGAGATAAAAAATCCTTAACCTCCTTGATTAAATCAATTTTGGTTCCAAAGATCAGTATGTCATTGACATACAGACAAAGAATAACTCCTTCGCCCCCACCATGGCGATAGTACACACACTTGTCACCATCATTTACTACAAAGCCTGCAGTAGTTAATGTTCTTTCGAACATCTCATGCCACTCCTTAGGAGCTTGTTTAAGGCCATATAAAGACTTTAATAACTTGCACACCTTTCCTTCCTGATCAGGTACTACAAAACCATCGGGCTGATCCATGTAAATTTCCTCCTTCAACTCTCCATTGAGGAAAGTCGTCTTAACGTCCATTTGATGAACGGGAAGACCGCGTGAGGCAGACAGTGATAGTAGCACCCGAATAGTGGTCAGTCTAGCCATAGGTAAGTAACTATCAAAATAGTCTTCACCTTCTTTTTGGGTATAACCCTTAGTCACAAGCCATGCCTTATACTTTTCAATCGTACCATCAGGTCTAAGATTTTTCTTAAACACCCACTTACTTCCTACAGGTTTGCACCCATAAGGACGATCAGTGATTTCCCAGGTTTCGTTAGCTAAGATGGAATCCATCTCGCTACGGACAGCTTCCTTCCAGTAGTCAGCATCAGAAGATGCATAGGCTTCTGAAATAGTCCTGGGTGTATGATCCACGAGGTACACAATGAAATCATCACCAAAGGACTTTGCAGTCCTCTCTCTCTTACTTCTTACAGGAGTTTCATTGTCATCCTAAACAGGATTCTCAACGTGTTCCATCACAATGGTGGGTTCAGGAATTAGAACAAATTCCTCACCAGAAGGAGTAGGTATCTCCTGATTTGATGAACTCGACATACCCTTCATAGGAAATATGTCCTCAAAGAAAGTCGCATCATTCGACTCCATAATTGTACCAACATGCATGTTGGATACCTCAGATTTTATTATCAAAATTCTATAGCCGATTCTATGAAAATCATAGCCCAGAAGAACACAATCCACGATTTTTGATCCAAGCTTGTGCTTCTTGAAAATTGGTATATTGACTTTTGCCAAACAACCCCAAGTACGTAGGTAGGAGAGTTTCAATATTTTCCTTTCCCATTCCTCAAAAGGAGTCATGGTTTTATGCTTTGTGGGAACTCGGTTTAGGACATGACATGCAGTCATTAGCGCCCCCCCCACCATGCCTTGGAGAGACCCGTTGTATCTAACATGGCGTTAACCAAATCATTTAGAGTTCGGTTCTTTCTTTCGGCTACCCCATTTGACTGAGGTGAGTAGGGAGGCGTCCTCTCATGGATTATGCCATGTTTCGCACAAAACAAATCAAACTCATTGCAAAAGTATTCTCCACCACGATCAGACCTAAGCCGTTTAATTTTTCGATCAAGTTGGTTCTCTGCTTCAGCTTTATAGATTTTGAAGAAATTTAAAGCCTCATCTTTTAATTTCAGAAGATACACATGACAAAATCTAGTGGAGTCATCAATCAACGTCATGAAGTATTTCTTTCTAGCTTTTGTCAACACGCCATTTGAAGGAAATATGCGCTAGAGGAAATAATAAAGTTATTATTTATTTCCTTATATCATGATAAATGTTTATTATTCATGCTAGAATTGTATTAACCGGAAACTTAGTACATGTGTGAATACATAGACAAAACAGAGTGTCCCTAGTATGCCTCTACTAGACTAGCTCATTGATCAAAGATGGTTATGTTTCCTAGCCATAGACATGAGTTGTCATCTGATCAACGGGATCACATCATCAGGAGAATGATGTGATGGACAAGACCCATCTGTTAGCTTAGCACTATGATCGTTTAGTTTTGCTGCTATTGCTTTCTTCATGTTCCTATGACTATGAGATTATGCAACTCCCGAATACCGGAGGAACACCTTGTGTGCTATCAAACGTCACAACGTAACTGGGTAATTATAAAGATGCTCTACAGGTGTCTCCGAAGGTGTTCGTGGTGTTGGCATAGATCAAGAATAGGATTTGTCACTCCGAATGTTGGAGAGGTATCTCTGGGCTCTCTCGGTAATACACATCATAGTAAGCCTTGCAAGCAAATGACTAATGAGTTAGTCAAGAGATGATGTATTACGGAACGAGTAAAGAGACTTGCCAGTAATGATATTGAACTAGGTATTGAGATACCTACGATCGAATCTCGGGCAAGTAACATACCGATGACAAAGGGAACAACATATGTTGTTATGCGGTTCGACCGATAAAGATCTTCGTAGAATATGTAGGAACCAATATGGGCATCCAGGTTCAGCTATTGGTTATTGACCGGAGAAATGTCTCGGTCATGTCTACATAGTTCTCGAACTCGTAGGGTACGCACGCTTAAACGTTCGTTGACGATATAGTATTTAATGAGTTATGTATGTTGGTGACCGAATGTTATTAGGAGTCCCGGATGTGATCAGGGACATGACGAGGAACTCTGGAATGGTCCGGAGATAAAGATTGATATATGGGATAATAGTGTTTAACCTCCGGAAGGGTTCTGGAATTCATCGGAAGGGGTTCCGGATGTTTCCCGAAATGTTTGGGTACGAGAACACTTTATTTGGGCCAAAGGGGAAAGCCCACGAGGCTTTAGGAAAGTGCAAAAGGAAGTTTTGCGGAGACCATAGGCTAGACGCCAGGAACCCTGGCGTCTAGGGGGTAGAAGCCAGGAACCCTGGCGTCTAGCCCTGGAGTCCGAGTGGGACTCTTTCCTTTCGGGTAAAACCGACTTTGATGAGGCTTTTGCTCCAAGTTTCGACCCCTGGTCTCAACATATAAATAGAGGGGCAGGGCTAGCACCCAAGACACATCAAGATACACCAAGCCGTGTGCCGGCAACCTCGACCCTCTAGTTTATCCTCCGTATAGTTTCTGTAGTGCTTGGCAAAGCCTTGTAGAGATTGTTCTTCATCAACAACCGTCACCACACCGTCGTGCTGCCGGAACTCATCTACTACTTCGCCTGTCTTGCTGGATCAAGAAGGCGAGGACGTCATCGAGCTGAACGTGTGCTGAACGCGGAGCTGCCGTACGTTCGGTACTAGATCGGGACGGATCGTGAAGGTGTACGACTACATCAACCGCGTTGATAAACACTTCCGCTTTCGGTCTACGAGGGTACATAGACATACTATCCCCTCTCATTGCTATGCATCTAGTAGATAGATCTTGTGTGATCGTAGGAAATTTTTTGAAATACTACGTTCCCCAATAGTGGCATCATGAGCGAGGTCTATGCGTAGATGATATGCACGAGTAGAAGAGAAGTGAGTTGTGGACGATACTAGTCATGCTGCTTACCAGCATGTCATACTTTGATTCGGCGGTATTGTTGGATGAAGCGGCCCGGACCGACATTACACATACGCTTACGCGATACTGGTTCTACCGACGTGCTTCGCACACAGGTGGCTGACGGGTGTCAGTTTCTCCAACTTTAGTTGAATTGAGTGTGGCTACGCTCGGTCCTTGTGAAGGTTAAAACAACACATACTTGACGAAAAATCGTTGTGGTTTTGTATGCGTAGGTAAGAACGGTTCTTGCTAAGCCCGTAGCAGCCACGTAAAACTTGCAACAACAAAGTAGAGGACGTCTAACTTGTTTTTGCAGGGCATGTTGTGATGTGATATGGTCAAGACGTGATGAGTTATACGTTATTGTTTGAGATGATCATGTTTTCTAAAGTTATCGGCAACTGGTTGGAGCCATATGGTTGTCGCTTTATTGTATGAAATACAATCGCCATGTAATTGCTTTACTTTATCACTAAGCGATAGAGATAGTCGTGGAAGCAATAGTTGGCGAGACGACAACGATGCTACGATGGAGATCAAGGTGTCGCGCCGGTGATGATGGTGATCATGACGGTTCCTTGGAGATGAAGATCAAAGGCACAAGATGATGATGGCCATATCATATCACTTATATTGATTGCATGTGATGTTTATCTTTTATGCATCTGATACGTCTCCAACGTATCTATAATTTTTTATTGTTCCATGCTATTATTTAAGATATTTTGGATGTTTATTGGGCTTTGTTATACACTTTTATATTATTTTTGGGACTAACCTATTAACCCAAAGGCCCAGTCCAGATTGCTGTTTTTTACCTATTTCTGGGTTTTACAGAAAAGGAATATCAAACGGAGTCCAAACGGAATGAAACTTCGGGAGAGATATTTTTGGAGCAAAATACGCACGGGAGACTTGAGAACCACGGAATAGGGCTGAGGTGGCGTCCACGAGGGTGGGCGCGCCCCCCTACAAGGCGCGCCCTCCTGCCTCGTGGGCCCCACGTCTGGCCCCCGGTTCTCTCCTTCTTCCTATGCGTACCCCGAAACCATCAGAGCAACAGAGAAAACCCTAGTTCCACCGCCGCAACCTTCTGTTCTCGTGAGATCCCATCTTGGGGCCTGTTCCGGAGCTCCGCCAGAGGGGGGATCTACCATGGAGTGCTTCTACATCATCATCATCGCCTCACCATGAGTTGTGAGTAGTTTACCACAGACCTTCGGGCCCATAGCTAGTATCTAGATGGCTTCTTCTCTCTCTTTGGATCTCAATACCAAGTTCTCCTCGGTCTTCGAGGAGACCTATTCAATGTAATCTCTTTTTGTGGTGTGTTTGTCGAGATCCGATGAATTGTGGGTTTATGATCAAGATTATCTATGAGAAATATTTGGTTCTTTTCTGAACTCTTTATGTATGATCATAATATCCTTGCAAGTCTCTTTGAATTATTGGTTTGGTTTGGCCTACTAGATCTATAGTTCTTGCAATGGGAGAAGTGCTTGGCTTTGGGTTCAATCTTGCGGTGTCCTTTCCCAGTGACAGTAGGAGCAGCAAGACACGTATTGTATTGTTGCCATCGAGGATAAAAAGATGGGGTTTATATCACTATGTTTGAGTTTATCCCTCTACATCATGTCATCTTGCTTAAGGCGTTACTCTGTTCTTATGAACTTAATACTCTAGATGCATGCTGGATAGCGGTCGATGTGTGGAGTAATAGTAGTAGATGCAGAATTGTTTCGGTGTTTCGGACGTGATGCCTATGTATAATGATCATGCCTCGATAGTCTCATAAGTATTCGCTTTTCTATAAATTGCTCGACAGTAATTTGTTTACCCGCCGTAGAATATCGCTATCATGAGAGAAGCCACTAGAGAAAACTATGGCCCCCGGGTCTATTCTCAACATATCAATCTACAATCTACTTTACATTTTCCGCTTTTACTTTCTATTCTTATATCCAAAAATACCAAAAATTTCAAACTATCATCTCTATCAAATCTCACTTTCGTAAGTGACCGTAAAGGGATTGACAACCCCTTATCGCGTTGGCTGCGAAGTTTTTATTTGTTTGTGCAGGTGCGAGGGACTTGCGCGTGGTCTCCTACTGGATTGATACCCTGGTTCTCAAAAACTGAGGAAAATACTTACGCTACTGTGCTGCATCACCCTTTCCTCTTCTAGGGAATACATCGCAAGCTCGAGAAGTAGCAAGAAGAATTTCTGGCGCCGTTGCCGGGGAGGCTTACGCAAAAGTCATATACCAAGTACCTATCACAAACCCTTATCCTTCGCATTACATTTATTTGCCTTTCGTTTTCCTCTCCCCCACTTCACCCTTGTCGTTTTATTTGCCCTTCTTTCGTCGTGTGTTTACCGTTCGCTTGCTTCTTGTTTGCTTGTGTGTTGGATTGCTTGCTTGTCACTATGGCTCAGAACAATACCAAATTGTGTGACTTCTCCAATACCAAAAATAATGATTTTATTAGCACTCCGATTGCTCCTATTACCGATGATGAATCTTGTGAGATCAGTGCTGCTCTGTTGAATCTTGTCATGAAAGATCAATTTTCCGGCCTTCCTAGTGAAGATGCCGCTACCCATCTAAACAACTTTGTTGATTTGTGTGATATGCAAAACAAAAGGGATACGGATAACGATATTGTTAAATTGAAGTTATTTCCGTTTTCACTTAGAGATCATGCTAAAACTTGGTTTTCCTCTTTGCCTAGAAATAGTATTGATTCATGGAATAAATGCAAAGATGCTTTTATCTCTAAGTATTTCCCTCCTGCTAAGATCATCTCTCTTAGAAATGATATCATGAATTTTAAGCAACTAGATCATGAGCATGTTGCACAAGCATGGGAAAGAATGAAATTAATGATACGCAATTACCCTACACATGGTTATGAACTTATGGATGATTATTCAAAGCTTTTATGTTGGCTTGAATTTTGCTTCTAGAAATCTTTTAGATTCGCCCGCAGGAGGCACTTTCATGGAAACTACCTTAGGAGAAGCTACCAAACTCCTAGATAATATTATGGTTAATTATTCTCAATGGCACACCGAAAGATCTACTAGTAAAAAAGTACATGCTATTGAAGAGAATAGTGTTTTGAGTGGAAAGATGGATGAACTTATGAAATTATTTGCTGCTAAGAGTGCTTCTTCTGATCCTAATGATATGCCTGTATCCACGTTGTTTGAAAATAATAATGAATCTTTTGATGTGAATATTGCTGGTAGGAATAATTTTGGTAACAATGCTTATAGAGGAAACTTTAATCCTAGGCCTTTTCCTAGTAATTCCTCTAATAATTATGGTAATTCCTACAACAACGCTTATAGAAACATGCCTTCTCAATTTGAAACTAGTGTTAAGGAGTTTATGAATTCACAAAAGAATTTCAATGCTTTGCCTGAAGAAAAATTGCTTAAGATTGATGAATTGGCTAGAGGTGTGGATAGAATTACTCTTGATGTTGATTCTTTGAAAGTCAGATCTATCCCACCTAAGCATGATATCAATGAGTCTCTCAAAGCTATGAGAATTTTCATTGATGAATGCAAAGAAAGGACCGCTAGGATGCGTGCTAAAGAGAGAATTATATAAAAGCGTGTTCTTCTAGTTATCATGAAAATAAAGTTGAAGATCTGAAAGTTATTGATGTGTCTCCTATTAGATCCTTGTTTTCTAGTGTGAATCCTGATAAAGATAGGATTGGAGATGAGTCCACTTTAAGGTGTCCCAATGATTCAGAGTTTTTAGATCTTGATGCTAAAATTGTTAAAAGTGGGAGTGAAGAGATTAAAACTTTGCATAGTGATGAACCCACTACTTTGGATTTCAAGGGATTCAATTATGACAATTGCTCTTTCATTGATTGTATTTCCTTGTTGCAATCCGTACTAAACTCTCCGCATGCTTATAATCAAAATAAAGCTTTTAACAAACACATAGTTGATGCTTTGATGCAATCTTATGAAGAAAAAACTTGAATTGGAAGTTTCTCTTCCTAGAAAGCTTTATGATGAGTGGGAACCTACTATTAAAATTAAAATAAAAGATCATGAGTGCTTTGCTTTGTGTGATTTGGGTGCAAGTGTCTCAACTATCCCAAAAACTTTATGCGATTTGCTAGTATTCTATGAGCTTGATGATTGTTCTTTAAATTTGTATCTTGCGGATTCCTCTATTAAGAAACCTATGGGAAGGATTAATGATGTTCTCGTTATTGCCAATAGGAATTATGTGCCCGTAGATTTCATTGTTCTTGATATAGATTGCAATCCTTCATGTCCTATTATTCTTGGTAGACCTTTCCTTAGAACGATTGGTGCAATTATTGATATGAAGGAAAGAAATATTAGATTCCAATTTCCGTTAAGGAAAGGCATGGAACACTTTCCTAGAAAGAAAATCAAATTACCATATTATTCTATTATGAGAGCCACTTATGGATTGCCTTCCAAAGATGGCAATACCTAGATCTATCCTTGTATCGTGCCTAGCTAGGGGCGTAAAACGATAGCGCTTGTTGGGAGCCAACCCAATTTTTTTTGCTTCTGTTTAGGAATAAATATTGCATCTAGCTTATGTTTAGATGTGGTTTTGTGTTTTAATTAGTGTTTGTGCCAAGTAGAACCTTTGGGAAGACTTGTGTGAAGTTTATATGATCGTGCTGTGAAAAACAGAATCGTTAGCGCTCGCTAGAATGGTCACCAGATTTTACTTGAGCGTGCTATTTAGTTGATTCTTTTTGCAGATGATTAATAGAAAAATTCCTCACGTTTACCAATTTATTTCAATTTTTTAGAGTTACAGAAGTTTGCGAAAGTTACAGATTACTACATGCTGTTCTGTTTTAGACAGATTCTGTTTTTCGTGAGTTGTTTGCTTATTTCAATGCTTCAATGAGTAGTATTGGGAAGTATGAATCATAGAGAAGTTGGAATACAGTAGGTTTAACACCAATATAAACAAAGAATGAGTTCATTACAGTACCCTTGAGTACTGGTTTCTTTTCTTATACTAACGGAGCTCACGAGATTTTTGTCTAAGTTTTGTGTTGTGAAGTTTTCAAGTTTTGAGTATTGATTTGATGGACTATGGAACAAAGAGTGGCAGGAGCCTAAGCTTGGGGATGCCCAAGGCACCCCAAGGTAAAATTCAAGGACAACGAGAAGCCTAAGCTTGGGGATGCCCCGGGAAGGCATCCCCTCTTTCGTCTTCATCTATCGGTAACTATACTCGGAGCTATATTTTTATTCACCACATGATATGTGTTTTACTTGGAGCGTCATGTATTATTTGAGTCTTTGCTTGTAAGTTTGTCACAATTATCCTTGCTGGACACACCTTTTTGAGAGAGTTAAATATGGCATAGGAATTGTTAGAACACTCTATGTGCTTCACTTATATCTTTGGGTCTTTTACATTTGTGTCCCTAACTCGAACCCACTACTCACATTTGCCCCTAATTCGAAAGCCTGCTCAAAAATGCCCCTCCGCCGTTAGGTGTCCTTATAGAATGCCCTTCCGTGCCGTTACCGTCCAGTCAAAGCCATTTGACCGCTATGTGACCGTTTCATTGACATTTTTGCCCATGTCTCCTTGTGTCACTTATGGGTGGGGCCCATTCTCAAAAAATAAAACAAAAAACCCTTTCTCTCACCCCTCTCTCACACGCAAACTCACAGGTGGACCCAACTAGAAAAAATTAAAAAATAAAAAAAGGGAAAAGGACAAGCTACTTCTCTCTCTCTCACACGTCTCTCTCTCACGTCTCTCTCCCTGCCCAACAACAGGCCGCGACGGCCACTCTCTCTCCCTCTCTCAACTCCGGCGAGGGTGTTGAATGGCCGCCGCGGCCGTTGCTGCTCTTCCTTGACGCCACAACCCTCTCGCCCTCATTCTCTCTCCGACGCTCGCCCTTTTTCTCTCTCCCCTCCTCTAGCCCTCTCCCGCAAGCCCAGCGGAGGCCGCCCTGTCGCCGTCGTCAGTCCAGCACATGGGCAAAGGAAACGCCATGCATCGCTAGCTCGCCAGGAAGCTCGTACGGCATGACATCGCCACCCCAGCCGACGAATTTGACCTGAGAAGTCAAGTATCATGTGCCAGGACGCATCTGCCCCGCCTCCGGCTTTGGATTGCCGCTGTCGATTTGATGCCGTTGAAGCACGCCGATGGATCCGAGCGGCTCCCCTGGCTTCATGGTGTACAGCGGAAGCCGCGAGCATCCTCCATAGCAAGCCCCATAACCTCGGGTCGTCTTCCCCGCGAGCTCTGTGCTCTGCCATGGCCGCCATGGTTGAAGTCCTCGCTTCGTTCTTCCCCGAGCCCCAGTCGCGTCGTCATCGTGCTCCTAGTGAGCTCGTTAATGTCACAGAGCTTCCCCTCTCCCCCTCGCATGGTAGCCCCCCCCCCACTTGCTCCACCCAAAGCCGTCGCGGGAAGGGTCGCCGCCATTCGCTCCGGTGACCATGTGGGTCCGAAGAAGACATCCCTGGACGCGGTAGATCCAGGGCTATCGCCTGCTTCCCTCGTCCAGCCTTTCGGCCGCCTCCCGGCGTGCCACCGTCGCAGTCGGTGGTCACCGTCGGTCACTGTTGGCCTAATCAACAATTAATTGAAACAAAATATGCAGAAAATATTAATAATCCAATAAAAGTTGGCCTAATATCAAGTTTGAATGTCCCTTTCTAGATTGGCCCCACATGTAAGTTATCAGTGAGAGAGAAGGGGTGAGAGAAAGTGTTTTTCATTTTATTTTTTGAGAGTGGGACCCACTAGTAAGTGGCACATGGACATATGGGTAAAAATGTCAAATAAACGGCACGTTTAGCGGTCAAACAGCCTTGAATAGACGGAAACGGCTCGAAGGGGCATTTCTGTAAGGGCACATGACGGCGGAGGGGGATTTTTGAGCAGGCTTTCGAATTAGGGGTATATCTGATTAGGTGGTTTGAGTTAGGGATAGAAATGCAAATGGCCCTACATCTTTTGAGTTGAATAGTTTTTGCTCTAGTGCTTCACTGATATCTTTTAGAGCACGATGGTGATTATATTTTGTAGAAATTGTTGATCTCTCATGCTTCACTTATATCCTTTAGAGAGTCTATTAATACAGCATGGTAATGTGCTTTGGCTATAAAACTAGCCTTCACATGATAGGCATCCAAGATGAATGTAGTAAAAGCTTTCATACTAAGTGCATTGAATATGATGAGAAGTTGGATGCTTGATAATTGTTTTGAGATATGAGGATAGTGATATTAGAGTCATGCTAGTGGAGTCATTATGAAATTGAGAAATACTTGTGTTAAAGTTAGTGATTCCCGTAGCATGCACGTATGGTGAGCCGCTATGTGACGAAGTTAGAGCATGAGGTATTTGTAGTCTCATCCTTTGTGTGGAGGTCGGGGGCGCGCAATGGTTAACTCCTACCAACCTCCCCCCTAGGAGCATGCGTTGATTGCTTTGTTTTGATGAGTCGTAAATTTTTGCAATAAGTATATGAGTTCTTATGACTAATGTTGAGTCCATGGATATTACGCACTCTCACCCTTCCACCATTGCTAGCCTCTCTTGTACCGCGCAACTTCCGTCGGTACCATACACCCACTATATATTCTTCCTCAAAATAGCCACCATATATCTTCCTCAAAACAGCCACCATACCTACCTATCATGGCATTTCCATAGCCATTCCAAGATATATTGCCATGCAACTTTCCACCTTTCCGTTCATATGACACACTTCATATTGTCATATTGCCATGCATGATCATGTAGTTGACATCGTATTTGTGGCAAAGCCACCTTGCATAATTTTTCATACATGTCACTCTGGATTCATTGCACATCCTGGTACACCGTCGGAGGCATTCTTATAGATTCATACTTTGTTCTAGTATCGAGTTGTAAATCAATAATAGTGTGATGATCATCATTATTAGAGCATTGTCCCATGTGAGGAAAGGCCAACAAAAAAAAGATATGGCCCAAAAAAATAGAGAGGGGCTAAAAAAAGAGAGAAAGCCCCTCCAAAAAAGAGAGAAAAGAGATAAGGGACAATTGCTACTATCCTTTTCCACACTTGTGCTTCAAAGTAGCACCATGTTCTTCATGATAGAGAGTCTCATGTTTAGTCACTTTCATATACTAGTGCGAATTTTCATTATAGAACTTGGCTTGTATATTCCAACGACGGGCTTCCTCAAATGCCCTAGGTCTTCGTGAGCAAGTGTGTTGGATGCACACCCACTTATTTCTTTTGTTGAGCTTTCATACATTTTTAGCTCTAGTGCATCTGTTGCATGGCAATCCCTACTCACTCACATTGATATCTATTGATGGGCATCTCCATAGCCCATTGATACGCCTAGTCGATGTGAGACTATCTCCCTCCTTTTTTGTCTTCTCCATAACCACCATTCTATTCCACCCATAGTGCTATATCCATGGCTCACGCTCATGTATTGCGTGAAAGTTGAAAGGTTTGAAAGAATAGAGTATGAAAACAAGTGCTTGGCTGAAACCGGGGTTGTGCATGGTATGAATATTTTGTGTGATGAAGAGGGAGCATAGCCAGACTATATGATTTTGTAGGGATAACTTTCTTTAGCCACAGCATTTTGAGAAGACATGATTGCTTTGTTAGTACGCTTGAGGTATTATTATTTCTTATGTCAATATAGACTTTTGTCTTGAATCTTTCAAATATGAACATTCATGCCACAACTAAGAGAATTATATCGAAAACTATGTTGGTTAGCATTCCACGTAAAAAAATGTGTTTCTATCATTACCTACTCGAGGAAGAGCGGGAATTAAGGTTGGGGATGCTTGATACGTCTCCAACGTATCTATAATTTTTGATTATTCCATGTTATTATTTAAAATGTTTTGGATGTTTATTGGGCTTTGTTATACACTTTTATATTATTTTTGGGACTAACCTATTAACCCAAAGGCCCAGCCCAGATTGCTGTTTTTTTGCCTATTTCAGGGTTTTACAGAAAAGGAATATCAAACGGAGTCCAAGCAGAATGAAACTTCAGGAGAGATATTTTTGGAGCAAAATACGCATGGGAGACTTGACAACCATGGAATAGGGCTGAGGTGGCGTCCACGAGGGTGGGGGGCACCCCCCTGCCTCGTGGGCCCCACGTCTGGCCCCCGGTGCTCTCCTTCTTCGTATATATATCTACGTACCCCGAAACCATCAGAGCAACAGAGAAAACCCTAGTTCCACCGCCGCAACCTTCTGTTCTCGTGAGATCCCATCTTGGGGCCTGTTCCGGAGCTCCGCCCGAGGGGGGATCTACCATGGAGTGCTTCTACATCATCATCATCGCCTCACCATGAGTTGTGAGTAGTTTACCACAGACCTTCGGGCCCATAGCTAGTATCTAGATGGCTTCTTCTCTCTCTTTGGATCTCAATACCAAGTTCTCCTCGGTCTTCGAGGAGACCTATTCGATGTAATCTCTTTTTGTGGTGTGTTTGTCGAGATCCGATGAATTGTGGGTTTATGATCAAGATTATCTATGAGAAATATTTGGTTCTTTTCTGAACTCTTTATGTATGATCATAATATCCTTGCAAGTCTCTTTGAATTATTGGTTTGGTTTGGCCTACTAGATCTATAGTTCTTGCAATGGGAGAAGTGCTTGGCTTTGGGTTCAATCTTGCGGTGTCCTTTCCTAGTGACAGTAGGGGCAGCAAGGCACGTATTGTATTGTTACCATCGAGGCTAAAAATATGGGGTTTATATCACTATGTTTAAGTTTATCCTTCTACATCATGTCATCTTGCTTAAGGCGTTACTCTGTTCTTATGACCTTAATACTCTAGATGCATGCTGGATAGCGGTCGATGTGTGGAGTAATAGTAGTAGATGCAGAATCGTTTCGGTCTACTTGTTTCGGACGTGATGCCTATATATAATGATCGTGCCTAGATAGTCTCATAAGTATTCGCTTTTCTATCAATTGCTCAACAGTAATTTGTTTACCCGCCGTGGAATATCACTATCATGAGAGAAGCCACTAGAGAAAACTATGGCCCCGGGTCTATTCTCAACATATCAATCTACAATCTACTTTACTTTTTCCGCTTTTACTTTCTGTTCTTATATCCAAAAATATCAAACTATCATCTCTAACAGATCTCACTTTCGTTAGTGACCGTAAAGGGATTGACAACCTCTTATCGCGTTGGCTGCGAAGTTCTTCTTTGTTTGTGCCGGTGCGAGGGACTTGCGCATGGTCTCCTACTGGATTGATTCCTTGGTTCTCAAAAACTGAGGGAAATACTTACACTACTGTGCTGCATCACCCTTTCCCCTTCGAGGGAATACAACGCAAGCTCGAGAAATAGCATCATCTTATTTTGCTTAGATCGACGGTGGCATTATAAGATGAACCCTTGCAAAATTTCAAGGTACAAGTGTTCTCCCTGAGTATGCACTGTTGCGAAAGTTCTTCGTGCTGAGGCACCACGTGATGATCGGGTGTGATAGGCTCTAAGTTCACATACAACGGGTGCAAGCCAATTTTGCACACGCAGAATACTCGGGTTGAACTTGAAGAGCCTAGCATGTACAGACATGGCCTCGGAACACTGGAGACTGAAAGGTCGAGCGTGAATCATATAAAAGATATGATCAACATAAGATGTTCACCATTGAAAACTACTCCATCTCAGGTGATGATCAGACATGGTTTAGTTGATTTGTATCACGTGATCATTTAGATGACTAGAGGGATGTCTATCTAAGTGGGAGTTCTTAAGTAATATGATTAATTGAACTTTAATTTATCATGAACTTAGTCCTGGTAGTATTAGCATATCTATGTTGTAGATCAATAGCTCGCAATGTAGCTCCCCATTTATTTTATATGTTCCTAGAAAAATATAAGTTGAAAGATGTTAGTAGCAATGATGCGGACTAGGTCCGTGATCTAAGGATTATCCTCATTGCTGCACAGAAGTATTATGTCCTTGCTGCACCGCTAGGTGACAAACCTATTGCAGGAGCAGATGCGGACATTATGAACGTTTGACAAGCTCGGTATGATGACTACTTGATAGTTTAGTGCGCCATGCTTGACAGCTTATAACCGGGACTTCAAAAACGTTTTGAACGCCACGGTGCATATGAGATGTTCCAAGAGTTGAAATTAGCATTTCATACTCATGCCCGTGTCGAGAGGTATAAGACCTCTGACAATACTTTGCCTACAAGATGGTGGAGAATAGCTCAACCAGTGAGCATGTGCTCAGATTGTCTGGGTACTACAATTGCTTGAATCAAGTGGGAGTTAATCTTCTAGATAAGATAGTAATTGACAAAGTTCTCTAGTCACTATCACCAAGTTAGTAGAACTTTGTGATGAACTATAATATGCAAGGGATGACGAAAGTAATTCCAGAGCTCTTCGCGATGCTGAAATCAGCGAAGGTAGGAATCAAGAAAGAGCATCAAGTGTTGATGGTTAACAAGACGACTTGTTTTCAAGTAAAGGGCAAAGGGATAGAAGGGGAACTTCAATAAGAATGACAAGCAAGTTGTCACTCCCGTGAAGAAACCCAAAGCTAAACTCAAGCCTAAAACTAAGCGCTTCTACTGCAAAGGAAATGGTCACTGGAAGTGGAACTGCCCTAGATACTTGGCGGATAAGTAGGATGGCAAAGTGAACAAAGGTATATTTGATATACAGATTATTGATGTGTACTTTACTAGTGTTCATAGAAACCCCTGGGTATTTGATACCGGTTCAGTTGCTAAAATTAGTAACTCGAAACGAGAGTTCCAGAATGAACAGAGACTAGTTAAAGGTGAAGTGATGATGTGTGTTGGAAGTGGTTCCAAGATTGATACGATCATCATCGCACACTCCCTATACTTTCGGGGTTAGTGTAGAACCTAAATAAATGTTATTTGGCATTTGCGTCGAGCATGAATATGATTTGATCATGTTTGTTGCAATACAGTTATTCATTTAAAGTCATAGAATAATTGTTATTCTGTTTACATGAATAAAGCCTTCGATGGTCATACACCCGATGAAAATAGTTTGATGGATCTCGATCGTAGTGATACACATATTCATAATACTGAAGCCAAAAGATGCAAGGTTAATAATGATAGTGCAACTTATTTGTGGCACTGCCATTTAGGTCATATTGGTGTAAAGCGCATGAAGAAACTCCATAGTGATGGACTTTTGGAATCACTTGATTATGAATCACTTGGTGCTTGCGAACCATGCCTCATGGGCAAGATGACTAAAACTCCGTTCTCCGGAACAATGCAGCGAGCAACAGATTTGTTGGAAATCATACATACTGATGTATGTGGACCGATGAGTGTTGAAGCGCGCGGCGGGTATCGTTATTTTCCGACCTTCACTTATGATTTGAGCAAATATGGGTATATCAACTTGATGAAACACAAGTCTGAAACATTTGACAGGTTCAAAGAAATTTCAGAGTGAAGTAGAGAATCATCGTAACAAGAAAATAAAATTCTCCACGATCTGATCGTGGAGACGAATATTTGAAGTTGCGAGTTTTGTCCTTCAATTAAAACAATGTGGAATAGTTTCACAGCTCACGCCACCCGGAACACCACAGCATAATGGTGTGTCCGAACGTCGTAATCGTACTTTATTAGATATGGTGCGATCTATGTTGTCTCTTACCAATTTACCACTATCGTTTTGGGTTATGCATTAGAGATAACTGCATTCACGTTTAATAAGGGCACCATCTAAATGCATAGAGACGACGCCTTATGAACTATGGTTTGGCAAGAAACCAAAGTTGTTGTTTCTTAAAATTTGGGGCTGCGATGCTTATGTGAAAAAGCTTCAACCTGATAAGCTCGAACCCAAGTCGAAGAAATGTGTCTTCATAGGATACCCAAAGGAGACTGTTGGGTACACCTTCTATCACAGATCCGAAAGGCAAGATATTCGTTGCTAAGAATAGATCCTTTCTAGAGAAGGAGTTTCTCTCGAAAGAAGTGAGTGGGAGGAAAGTGGAACTTGATGAGGTAATTGTACCTACTCCCGAATTGGAAAGTAGTACATCACAGAAACTAGTTCCAGTGATTCCTACACCAATTAGTGAGGAAGCTAATGATGATGATCATGAAACTTAGGATCAAGTTACTACTGAACCTCGTAGGTCAACCAGAGTACTTTCCGCACCAGAGTGGTATGGCAACCCAGTCCTGGAAGTCATATTACTAGACCATGATGAACCTACAAACTATGAGGAAGCGATGATGAGCCCAGATTCCGCAAAATGGCTTGATGCCATGAAATCTGAGATATGATTCATGTATGAGAACAAAGTGTGGACTTTGGTTGACTTGCCCGATGATCGGCAAGCCATTGAGAATAATTGGATTTTCAAGAGGAAGACGGATGCTGATGGTAATGTTACTATCTACAAAGCTCGACTTGTTGTGAAAGGTTTTCGACAAGTTCAAGGTGTTGACTACGATGAGATTTTCTCACTCGTAGCGATGCTTAAGTCTGTCCGAATCATGTTAGCAATTGCCGCATTTTATGCAATCTGGCAAATTGATAACAAAACTGCGTTCTTTAATAGATTTATTAAAGAAGAGTTGTATATGATGCAACCAGAAGGTTTTCTCAATCCTAAAGGTGCTAACAAAATGTGCAAGCTCCAGCGATCCATCTATGGACTGGTGCAAGCATCTCGGAGTTGGAATATACGCTTTGATAAGTTGCTCAAAGCATATAGTTTTATACAGACTTGTGGTGAAGCCTATATTTACAAGAAAGTGAGTGGGAGCACTACAGCCTTTCTGATAAGTATATATGAATGACATATTGTCGATCGGAAATGATGTAGAAGTTTCTGAAAAGCATAAAGGAGTGTTTGAAAGGAGTTTTTCAAAGAAAGACCTTGGTGAAGCTGCTTACATATTGGGCATCAAGATCTATAGAGATAGATCAAGACACTTGATAAGACTTTCGACAAGACGCTTGATAAGACTTTCGATGAGTACATACCTTGATAAGATTTTGAAGTAGTTCAAAATGGATCAGTCAAAGAAGGACTTCTTGCCTGATATGTAAGGTGTGAAGTTGAGTAAGACTCAAAGCCTGACCACGGCAGAAAAATATAGAGAGAATGAAAGTCATTCCCTATGCCTCAGCCATAGGTTCTATGAAGTATGCCATGTTGTGTACCAAACCTGTTGTGCACCTTGCCATGAGTTTGGCAACGAGGTACAATAGTGATCCAAGAGTAGATCACTGGACAGCGGTCAAAATTATCCTTAGTAACTGGATGACTAACGAAATGTTTCTCGGTTATGGAGGTGTTAAATAGTTCGTCGTAAAGAGTTATGTCGATGCAAGCTTTGAAACCGATCAAGATGACTCTGAGTCTCGATCTAGATACATATTGAAAGTGGGAGCATTTAGCTAGAGTAGCTCAGTGCAGAGCATTGTAGACATAGAAATTTGCAAAATACGTACGGATCTGAATGTGGCACACCCATTGACTAAACCTCTCTCACAAGCAAAACATGATCACACCTTAGTACACTTTGGGTGTTAATCACATGGTGATGTGAACTAGATTAATGACTCTAGTAAACCTTTTTGGGTATTGGTCACATGGCGATGTGAACTATAAAGTGTTAAGTCACATGGTGATGTGAACTATTGGTGTTAATCACATGGTGATACGATCTAGATTATTGACTCTAGTGCAAGTGGGAGACTGAAGGAAATATGCCCTAGTGGAAATACTAAAGTTATTATTTATTTCCTTATATCATGATAAATTTTTATTATTCATGCTAGAATTGTATTAACCGGAAACTTAGTACATGTGTGAATACATAGACAAAACCGAGTGTCCCTATTATGCCTCTACTAGACTAGCTCATTGATCAAAGATGGTTATGTTTCCTAGCCATAGACATGAGTTGTCATTTGATCAACGGGATCACATCATTAGGAGAATGATGTGATGGACAAGACCCATCCGTTAGCTTAGCACTATGATCGTTTAGTTTTGCTTCTATTGCTTTCTTCATGACTTATACACGGTCCTATGACTATGAGATTATGCAACTCCCGAATACCGAAGGAACACCTTGTGTGCTATCAAACGTCACAACGTAACTGGGTGATTATAAATATGCTCTACAGGTGTCTCCGAAGGTGTTCGTGGTGTTGGCATAGATTAAGAATATGATTTGTCACTCCGAGTGTCGGAGAGGTATCTCTGGGCCCTCTCGGTAATACTCATCATAATAAGCCTTGCAAGCAAATGACTAATGAGTTAGTCAAGAGATGATGTATTAAGGAATGAGTAAAGATACTTGCCGGTAACGATATTGAAATAGGTATTGAGATACCGATGATCGAATCTCGGGCGAGTAACATACCGATGACAAAGGGAACAACGTATGTTGTTATGCGGTTCGACCGATAAAGATCTTCATAGAATATGTAGGAACCAATATGGGCATCCAGGTTCTGCTATTGGTTATTGACCGGAGAGATGTCTCGGTCATGTCTACGTAGTTCTTGGAACCGTAGGGTCCGCACGCTTAAACGTTCATTGACGATATAGTATTTGATGAGTTATGTATGTTGGTGACCGAATGTTATTTGGAGTGTCGGATGTGATCACAGACATGACGAGGAACTCTGGAATGGTCCGGATATAAAGATTGATATATGAGATAATAGTGTTTAACCTCCGGAAGGGTTCCGGAATTCATCGAAAGGGGTTCTGGATGTTTCCCGAAATGTTTGGGTACGCGAACACTTTATTTGGGCCAAAGGGGTAAGCCCACGAGGCTTTAGGAAAGTGCAAAAGGAAGTTTTGCGGAGACCAGAGGCTAGACGCCAGGAACCCTGGTGTCTAGGGGTAGACGCCAGGGAACCCTGGCGTCTAGCCTTGGTGTCCGAGTGAGACTCTTTCCTTTCGGGCAAAACCGACTTTGAGGAGGCTTTTGCTCCAAGTTTCGACCCCAGGGCTCAACATATAAATAGAGGGGCAGGGCTAGCACCCAAGACACATCAAGATACACCAAGCCGTGTGCCGACAACCCCGACCCTCTAGTTTATCCTCCGTCTAGTTTCTGTAGTGCTTGGCAAAGCCTTGCAGAGATTGTTCTTCATCAACAACCGTCACCACACTGTCGTGCTGCCAAAACTCATCTACTACTTCGCCCGTCTTGCTGGATCAAGAAGGCAAGGACGTCATTGAGCTGAACGTGTGCTGAACGCGGAGGTGCCGTACGTTCGGTACTAGATCGGGACGGATCGTGAAGGTGTACAACTACATCATCCGCGTTGATAAATGCTTCCGCTTTCGGTCTACGAGGGTACGTAAACATACTCTCCCCTCTCGTTGCTATGCATCTAGTAGATAGATCTTGCGTGATCGTAGGAATTTTTTGAAATACTACGTTCCCCAACACCATTCATCTCACATTGATCAGAATGTATAAGCTCTAGTGGTGCCAATGTTGGGAACGTAGCAGAATTCAAAAAATTTCCTACGCTTCACCAAGATCAATCTAAGGAGTCATCTAGCAACGAGCATAAAGGAGTGCATCTACATACCCTTTGTAGATCGCGTGCGGAAGCGTTCGAAGGAACGTGGATGATGGAGTCGTACTCGTCGTGATCCTCGTCACCGATGATCCCAGCGCCGAACGGACGGCACCTCCGCGTTCAACACACGTACGGTACAGCGACGTCTCCTCCTTCTTGATCCAGCAAGGGGGAGGACAGGTTGACGGAGATCCAGCAGCACGACGGCGTGGTGGTGGATGCAACGGGAAAAGTTGCAGGGCTTCGCCGAGACCCTGCGGGAAGAGTTGGAGGTGTGACGGGGGGGAGAGGCGCCAGAGGCTTGGGGTGCGGCTGCCCTCTCTCCCCCCCACTATATATAGGGGGCCAGGGGGGCGCCGGCCCTAGGAGATCCAATCTCCTAGGGGGGCGGCGGCCAGGGGGGGTATCTTGCCCCCCAAGGCAAAGGGAGGCGCCCCCACCCCTAGGGTTGCAACCCTAGGCGCATGGGGGGTGGCCCATGTGGAGTGCGCTAGCCCACTAGGGGCTGGCCCCCCTCCCCTACGACCCACGGGGCCCTCCGGGATGGGTGGCCCCACCCGGTGGACCCCGGGACCCTTCCGGTGGTCCCGGGACACTCCCGATGACCCCCGGAACTCTCCCGATGGCCGAAACTGGACTTCCTATATATCATTCTTCACCTCCGGACCATTCCGGAACAACATTCAGGTTTCCGTGTGCATATATCTCTACAACCCTAGCGTCACCGAACCTTAAGTGTGTAGACCCTACGGGTTCGGGAGACACGCAGACATGACCGAGACGACTCTCCGGTGAATAACCAACAGCGGGATCTGGATACCCATGTTGGTTCCCCCGTGTTCCTCGATGATCTCATCGGATGAACCACGATGTCAAGGATTCACTTAATCCTGTATGTTATTCCCTTTGTCTATCGGTACGGTACTTGCCCGAGATTCGATCGTCGGTATGCCCGATACCTTGTTCAATCTCGTCATGGCAAGTCTCTTTACTCGTTCCGTAATCCATCATCCCGTGACTAACTCCTTAGTCACTTTGAGCTCATTATGATGATGTCTTACCGAGTGGGCCCAGAGATACCTCTCCGTCATACGGAGTGACAATATCCCAGTCTCGGTTCATACCAACTCAACATACACTTTCGGAGATACCCATTGCGTACCTTTATAGCCACCCAGTTACGTTGTGACGTTTGGCACACCCAAAGTATTCCTACGGTATCCGGGAGTTGCACAACCTCATGGTCTAAGGAACAAATACTTGACACTGAAAAAGCTTAAGAATTGTGAACTATACGATCTCGTGCTAGGCTTAGGATTGGGTCTTGTCCATCACATCATTCTCCTAATGATGCGATCCCGTTATCAATGACATCCAATGTCCATGGTCAGGAAACCGTGACCATCTGTTGATCAACGAGCTAGTAACTAGAGGCTTACGAGGGACACGTTGTGGTCTATGTATTCACACATGTATCGTTGTTTCTGTACAATACAATTCAAGCATGAATAACAGACAATTATCATGAACAAGGAAATATAATAATAATCCTTTTGTTATTGCCTCTAGGGCATATTTCCAAAAGTCTCCCACTTGCACTAGAGTCAATAGTCTAGTTACATTGTGATGAATCGAACACCCATAGAGTTCTGGTGTTGATCATGTTTTGCCCGTGGAAGAGGTTTAGTCAACAGGTATGTGACATTCAAATTCGTATGCACTTTACAAATATCTATGTCTCCATCTTGAACATAATTCCGGATGGAGTTGAAACGGCGCTTGATGTGCTTGGTCTTCTTGTGAAACCTGGGCTCCTTGGCAATGGCAATAGCTCCAGGGTTGTCAGAGAAGAGAGTCATCGGGCTTGACGCGCTTGGAATGACTCCTAGGTCGGCGATGAACTCCTTCATCCAGACTCCTTCTTGCGCTGCTTCGCAAGCAGCTATGTACTCCGCTTCACATGTAGAATGCGCCACGACGCTCTGCTTGCAACTGCACCAGCTGACTGCTCCACCATTCAAAATATACACGTATCCGGTTTGTGACTTGGAGTCATCCAGATCTGTGTCGAAGCTAGCATCGACGTAACCCTTTACGACGAGCTCTTCATCACCTCCATAAACGAGAAACATGTCCTTAGTCCTCTTCAGGTACTTTAGGATGTTCTTGACCGCTGTCCAGTGTTCCATACCGGGATCACTTTGGTACCTCCCTACCAAACTTATGGCAAGGTTCACATCAGGTCTGGTATACAGCATGGCATACATGATAGAACCTATGGCTGAGGCATAGGGAATGACACTCATCTTTTCTCTATCTTCTGCCGTGGTCAGGGACTGAGCCGTGCTCAATCTCATACCTTGCAAAACAGGCAAGAACCCCTTCTTGGACTGATCCATATTGAACTTCTTCAATATTTTGTCAAGGTATGTGCTTTGTGAAAGACCAATGAGGCGTCTTGATCTATCTCTATAGATTTTGATGCCTAATATGTAAGCAGCTACTCCAAGGTCCTTCATTGAAAAACTCTTATTCAAGTAGGCCTTTATGCTCTCCAAGAATTCTATATCATTTTCCATCAGCAATATGTCATCCACATATAATATGAGAAATGCTACAGAGCTCCCACTCACTTTCTTGTAGATACAGGCTTCTCCCCAAGTCTGTATAAAGCCAAACGCTTTGATCACATCATTAAAGCGAATATTCCAACTCCGAGATGCTTGCACCAGCCCGTAGATCGAGCGCTGGAGCTTGCATACCTTGTTAGCATTCTCTGGATCGACAAAACCTTCCGGCTGCATCATATACAGCTCTTCCTTGAGGAAACCATTAAGGAATGCCGTTTTGACGTCCATTTGCCATATCTCATAATCATAGAATGTGGCAATTGCTAACATGATTCGGACTGACTTCAGCATCGCTACGGGAGAGAAAGTCTCGTCGTAGTCAATCCCTTGAACTTGTCGATAACCCTTAGCGACAAGCCGAGCCTTATAGATGGTCACATTACCATCCGCGTCTGTCTTCTTCTTAAATATCCATTTATTTTCTATGGCGTGCCTATCATCGGGAAAGTCCATACTTTGTTTTCATACATGGATTCTATCTCGGATTTCATGGCTCTAAGCCATTTATTGGAATCCGGGCCCGCCATCGCTTCTTCATAGTTCGAAGGTTCACCATTGTCTAACAACATGATTTCCATGACAGGGTTGCCGTACCACTCTGGTGCGGAACGTGTTCTTGTGGACCTGTGAGGTTCAGTAGTAACTTGATCTGTATCTTCATGATCATCATCATTAACTTCCTCCCTTGTCGGTGCAGGCACCTCAGGAACAATTTCCTGCGCTGCGCTACTTTCCGGTTCGGGAGGGGTGACTGTCACCTCATCAAGTTCTACTTTCCTCCCACTCACTTCTTTCGAGAGAAGCTCTTTCTCCAGAAAGGATCCATTCTTGGCAACAAAGACCTTGCCTTCGGATCTGAGGTAAAGGTGTACCCAATCATTTCCTTTGGGTATCCTATGAAGACGCATTTTTCCGATTTGGGTTCGAGCTTCTCAGGTTGAAGTTTCTTGACATAAGCATAGCAACCCCAAACTTTCAGAAACGACAGCTTAGGTTTCATGCCAAACCAAAGTTCATACTGTGTCGTCTCAACGGATTTCGACGGAGCCCTATTTAAAGTGAATGCGGCAGTCTCTAAAGCATAACCCCAAAAAGATAGCGGTAAGTCGGTGAGAGACATCATAGATCGCACCATGTCCAACAAGGTACGATTTCGACGTTCAGACACACCATTACGCTGAGGTGTTCCGGGTGGTGTCAATTGTGAAACAATTCCACAGTTCCTTAGGTGCGTGCCAAATTCATGACTTAAATATTCACCCCCACGATCCGATCGTAAGAACTTTATTTTTCTGTCACGTTGATTCTCAACCTCATTCTGAAATTCCTTGAACTTTTCAAAGGTCTCAGACTTGTGTTTCATCAAGTAAACATACCCATATCTACTCAAGTCATCTGTGAGGGTGAGAACATAACGATAGCCTCCGCGAGCCTCAACACTCATTGGACCGCACACATCGGTATGTATGATTTCCAATAAGTTGGTTGCTCGCTCCATTTGTTCCGGAGAACGGAGTCTTGGTCATCTTGTCCAAGAGGCATGGTTCGCACGTGTCAAATGATTCATAATCAAGAGACTCCAGAAGTCCATCTGCATGGAGCTTCTTCATACGTTTGACACCAATATGACCAAGGCGGCAATGCCACAAGTATGTGGGACTATCATTGTCAACTTTACATCTTTTGGCATTCACACTATGAATATGTGTATCATCACGTTCGAGATTCATCAAAAATAAACCATTGACCAGCGAGGCATGACCATAAAACATATCTCTCAAATAAATAGAACAACCATTATTCTCGGATTTAAATGAGTAGCCATCTCGCATTAAACGAGATCCAGATACAATGTTCATGCTCAAAGCTGGTAATAAATAACAATTGTTAAGGTTTAAAACTAATCCCGAGGGTAGATGTAGAGGCAGCGTGCCGACGGCGATCACATCGACCTTGGAACCATTCCCGACGCGCATCGTCACCTCGTCCTTCGCCAGTCTCTGCTTATTCCGCAGCTCCTGCTTTGAGTTACAAATGTGAGCAACTGCACCGGTATCAAATACCCAGGAGCTACTACGAGCGCTGGTAAGGTACACATCAATAACATGTATATCACATATACCTTTGACGTTGCCAGCCTTCTTGTCTGCTAAGTATTTTGGGCAGTTCCGCTTTCAGTGACCCGTTCCCTTGCAATAAAAGCACTCAGTCTCAGGCTTGGGTCCATTCTTTGGCTTCTTCCCGGCAACTGGCTTACCGGGCGCGGCAACTGCTTTGCCGTCCTTCTTGAAGTTCTTCTTATCCTTGCCCTTCTTGAACTTAGTGGTTTTATTGACCATCAACACTTGATGCTCTTTCTTGATCTCCACCTCCGCTGATTTCAGCATTGAATACACCTCGGGAATGGACTTCTCCATCCCTTGCATATTGAAGTTCAACACGAAGCTCTTGTAGCTAGGTGGGAGCGACTGAAGGATTCTGTCAACGACCGCTTCGTCAGGGAGATTCATTCCCAACTGAGACAAGCGGTTGTGCAACCCAGACAACTTGAGTATGTGCTCACTGACAGAACTATTTTCTTCCATCTTACAGCTGTAGAATGCGTTGGAGACATCATATCTCTCAACTCGGGCATGAGCCTGGAAAACCATTTTCAGCTCTTGGAACATCTCATATGCCCCGTGGTGCTCGAAACGCTTTTGGAACCCCGATTCTAAGCTATAGAGCATGCCGCACTGAACCAGGGAGTAATCATCACAACGCGACTGCCAAGCGTTCATAACATCTTGGTTTGCCGGGGCGGGAGCATCACCTAGCGGTACTTCTAGGACATAAGTTTTCTTGGCAGCTATGAGGATGATCCTCAGGTTACGGACCCAGTCCGTATAGTTGCTACCATCGTCTTTCAGCTTGGATTTCTCTAGGAACGCGTTGAAGTTGAGGGTGACATGAGCGTGGGCCATTTGATCTACAAGACATATTGTAAAGAATTTAGACTAAGTTCATGAAAATTAAGTTCATCTAATCAAATTTTAATGAACTCCCACTCAGATTGACATCTCTCCAGTCTTCTAAGTGATACATGATCCGAATCGACTAGCGCGTGTCCGATCATCACGTGAGACGGACTAGTCATCAACGGTGAACATCTTCATGTTGATCGTATCTTCTATACGACTCATGTTCGACCTTTCGGTCTTCTGTGTTCCGAGGCCATGTCTGTACATGCTAGGCTCGTCAAGTGAACCCTAAGTGTATTGCGTGTGTAAATCTAGCTTACACCCGTTGTATGCGAACGTTAGAGCCTATCACACCCTATCATCACGTGGTGCTTCGGAACAACGATCCTTAGCAACGGTGCACAGTTAGGGGAACACAATTCTTGAAATTTTTAGTGAGAGATCATCTTATTTACTACCGTCATTCTAAGTAAACAAGATGCATAAACATGATAAACATCACATGCAATCAAATAAAGTGGCATGATATGGCCAATATCATTTTGCTCCTTCGATCTCCATCTTCGGGGCACCATGATCATCTTTGTCACCGGCATGACACCATGATCTCCATCATCATGATCTCCATCATCGTGTCTTCATGAAGTCGTCATGCCAACTATTACTTCTACTACTATGGCTAACGTTTAGCAATAAAGTAAAGTAATTACATGGCGTTATTCAGTGACACGCAGGTCATACAATAAATAAGATAACTCCTATGGCTCCTGCCGGTTGTCATTTTCATCGACATGCAAGTCGTGATTCCCTATTACAAGAACATGATCAATCTCATACATCACATATATCATTCATCACATCTTCTTGGCCATATCACATCACATAGCAAATGCTGCAAGAACAAGTTAGACGACCTCTAATTGTTGTTGCAAGTTTTTACGTGGCTTCTATAGGTTTTCTAGCAAGAACGTTTCTTACCTACGCCAAAACCACAACGTGATATGTCAATTTCTATTTACCCTTCATAAGGACCCTGTTCATCAAATCTGATCTGACTAAAGTGGGAGAGACAGACACCCGCCAGCCACCTTATGCAACTAGTGCATGTCAGTCGGTGTAACCAGTCTCACGTAAGCGTACGTGTAAGGTCGGTTCGGGCCGCTTCATCCCATGATGCCGCCGAATCAAGATTGGACTAGTAACGGCAAGAGAATTGAACAAAATCACGCCCACAACTTGTTTGAGTTCTACTCGTGCAAGATGCTACGCAAAAACCTGGCTCTGATACCACTGTTGGGGAACATAGCAGAATTCAAAAAATTTCCTACGCTTCACCAAGATCAATCTAAGGAGTCATCTAGCAATGAGCATAAAGGAGTGCATCTACATACCCTTTGTAGATCGCGTGCGGAAGCGTTCGAAGGAACGTGGATGATGGAGTCGTACTCGTCGTGATCCTCGTCACCGATGATCCCAGCGCCGAACGGACGGCACCTCCGCGTTCAACACACGTACGGTACAGCGACGTCTCCTCCTTCTTGATCCAGCAAGGGGGGGGGAGAGGTTGACGGAGATCCAGCAACACGACGGTGTGGTGGTGGATGCAACGGGAAAAGCTACAGGGCTTCGCCGAGACCCTGCGGGAAGAGTTGGAGGTGTGACGGGGGGGGGGGAGAGGCGCCAGAGGCTTGGGATGCGGCTGCCCTCTCTCTCCCCCAATATATATAGGGGGCCAGGGGGGGCGCCGGCCCTAGGAGATCCAATCTCCTAGGAGGGCAGCGGCCAGGGGGGGTATCTTGCCCCCCAAGGCAAAGGGAGGCGCCCCACCCCTAGGATTTCTGTAACGCCCCGGACACACCCGTCGGTGGTCGTTACTCCTGGCGGGATCTAGACTGGCCTCACATATCAATACTAGTCTTTTCTGCGCACTTTGTCCTCACTCGTGCGCACCCGGGAGCAACTTTCGGGTCGATCACCATCCTGAAACTACTCCAAGCTGAGCACGCTTAACTTTGGAGTTCTATCCGAATGGGCTCCCGGAAAAGAAGGAATTCCTTATTGATATGAGTAGTCTATCATCCCTAATAAGCCAGGCCATCACATACACCCACACTCAGAGGAACCGACGTCCTCGTCGGGCCACAAGAACGTTCCCTCTTGGCACAACCGTCTGTGCTTTCAGGACAGCACATGTGCCATGCCGTGTGCCACGACGGGTCACAAACGTCATGCACAACATGACTGCAAACTGTCCGCAAACATCCGTGTAACCGCGAGGGTCGGCTCTAATACCAACTTGTAACGCCCCGGACACACCCGCCGGTGGTCGTTACTCCTGGCGGGATCTAGACTGGCCTCACATATCAATACTAGTCTTTTCTGCGCACTTTGTCCTCACTCGTGCGCACCCGTGAGCAACTTCCTGGTCGGTCACCCATCCTGAAACTACTCCAAGCTGAGCACGCTTAACTTTGGAGTTCTATCCGAATGGGCTCCCGGAAAAGAAGGAATTCCTTATTGATATGAGTAGTCTATCATCCCTAATAAGCCAGGCTATCACAGTTTCAACCCTAGGCGCATGGGGGGCGGCCCATGTGGGGTGCGCCAGCCCACTAGGGGCTGACCCCCCCTCCCCTACGGCCCACGGGGCCCTCCGGGATGGGTGGCCCCACCCGATGGACCCCCGGGACCCTTCTGGTGGTCCCGGGACACTCCCGGTGACCCCCAGAACTCTCCCGATGGCCGAAACTGGACTTCCTATATATTATTCTTCACCCCCGGACCATTCCGAAACTCCTCGTGACGTCCGGGATCTCATCCGGGACTCCGAACAACATTCGGGTTTCCGTGTGCATATATCTCTACAACCCTAGCGTCATCGAACCTTAAGTGTGTAGACTCTACGGGTTCGGGAGACACGCAAACATGACCGAGACGACTCTCCGGTCAATAACCAACAGCGGGATCTGGATACCCATGCTGGTTCCCACGTGTTCCTCGATGATCTCATTGGATGAACCACGATGTCAAGGATTCACTTAATCCCGTATGTTATTCCCTTTGTCTATCGGTACAGTACTTGCCCGAGATTCGATCGTCGGTATGCCCGATACCTTGTTCAATCTCGTCATGGCAAGTCTCTTTACTCGTTCTGTAATCCATCATCCCGTGACTAACTCCTTAGTCACTTTGAGCTCATTATGATGATGTCTTACCGAGTGGGCCCAGAGATACCTCTCCATCATACGGAGTGACAATATCCCAGTCTCGGTTCGTACCAACTCAACAGACACTTTCGGAGATACCCGTTGCGTACCTTTATAGCCACCCAGTTACGTTGTGACGTTTGGCACACCCAAAGTATTCCTACGGTATCCGGGAGTTGCACAACCTCATGGTCTAAGGAACAAATACTTGACACTGAAAAAGCTTAAGCATTGTGAACTATACGATCTCGTGCTAGGCTTAGGATTGGGTCTTGTCCATCACATCATTCTCCTAATGATGTGATCCCGTTATCAATGACATCCAATGTCCATGGTCAGGAAACCGTGACCATCTGTTGATCAACGAGCTAGTAACTAGTGGCTTACCAGGGACACGTTGTGGTCTATGTATTCACACATGTATCGCTGTTTCCGTACAATACAATTCAAGCATGAATAACAGACAATTATCATGAACAAGGAAATATAATAATAATCCTTTTATTATTGCCTCTAGGGCATATTTCCAACAGCCAAGTCTCTAGCCTGTGCAGTCTTATGGGACTTGCGAGGTTGCTTAGCTTGCACACACACTTGGCACTTGGAGCCCTTGACATTAGTGAATTTCGGAATTAAACTCATATTGGCTAGCCGCATCATGCAACCAAAGTTAATATGACAAAGTCGTGAATGCAAAATATTAGACTCATTATTGTGGCAAACATTATTAATAAATTTAGTGCAAATATCTGACAAAGACAGGCGGAACAAGCCTCCGCACTCATAGCCTTTTCCAACCAATTGTCCATACTTAGAAATTACAACTTTATTGGACTCGAAAACCAACTTAAAACCATCTCGACACAAACGGGAACCGCTGACAAGATTCTTATTGATGGAGGGCACATGATGAACGTTCTTCAGACGCACGATCTTCCCCGAAGTAAACTTCAGATCAACCGTACCAGCACCTCGAACGATGGCATGTGACCCGTTCCCCATCAGCACGGGAGAAGTCCCTGTGACCTGGTAAGAAGAAAACATGGAGGCGTCAGCACAAACATGTACATTGGCACCGGTGTCAATTAGCTAATCAGGAGATTGAAATACTAAAAGGATGGTAGGAAGAATACCGTACCCAGATTCCTTCATATCAGTATTACCGATGACAACATTAGCGGACTTGCCGCTCTTCTCATGTTCGCACTCCTCAAAGTGGTTAGGACATTTCGGAGCCCAGTGGTTAGGATCACCGCAGACATGGCAAAGTCCCTTCCCCTTCTTATGAGAATTCTTCTTGAAGTTGGTAAGATGTGACGGCTTGTTCTTTTCATCAAACTTGCCTTTGCCCTGAGTTTTGTTCTTGTTATTTTTAAACTTGTTGGGCTGGAAATTCTTCTTATGTACCATGTGGGCACTAGAAGCTCCCTTAGCAACTCGAGCACGTGTATCTTTTGCTCTCGCCTTCTCTTCAACATGAAGAGTACCAATGAGATCCGAAACGGAAAACTCCCGTCTCTTGTGTTTCAGAAAAATAGCAAAATTGTTCCACGAAGGTGGAAGCTTGGCAATGATGCCCTCGGCATCAAATTTGTCTGGCAACACACACTTAAAGTACTCAAGTTCCTTGGTGAGTGACTGTATCTCATGAGCCTGCTGTACAACAGGGCGCTCATCAGTCATCTTGTAGTCATATAATTTCTCCATGACGTACAACTCGCTGTCGGCGTCTGAGACACCAAACTTGGCCTCGAGCCCAGCCCACATGTCCTTGCCGTTGTCAAACGACATATATGAATCCACAATGGAATCATCAAGAACACTTAGAAGGGCGCCTTTAAAGAGATTGTCGATCTTCTCAAAAGCTTCCAGCTGTGCTAGATTAAGATCGCCCTCAAGCTTGCCCTTAGTGGCGTCATAGCATCCCATGGTTTGAAACCAATAGACTGCTCTCATGCGGCACCTCTTATATTGCGCCCCCTTAAAGGCAGGCGGCTTCAAATACGCAGTAAAACTACTCGGAGTAATTTGCCTATAATCAGGTTTTTGGATTGTTGGAAATATGAGCAAATTACTATGATATTTAATCCGAATAAACATGAAATAAATCATGATGGCAGTAACACAGATTGTACTAAACATGCTAACTAGCATAGCAGATGAACGAATCAAATCTAAGGCACATACTAGAAGCATGAATTCTACCACGATCTCGAACAAGAAGGACAAAATCACATACGATGCAACGGGAGTAGCAGTACCGGCGTTCATGTTGTCGCCCATGTCGTTGAGGAAGAGGTTGCCGAGGTCGGGGAAGAAGTCATCGTTGGCGAAGTCGTCCCTGCCAGCAGTCGCACGAATGCGTTCCCCAAAAACCTGACCGCCCCTCTCCTGTGGATCACAAGAGGCGGGGTTCCGGAGGCCTACTGTCCCTTCTCGCGGTGCACGCGGGAAGGAGGGATGGAGAAGACTTGCGTGGCGGCGGAATGATCTGAAATGGTGGTGCGAAACCATATGCTGCGGCGGCCGCTAGGGTAGACGTCTGCCTGACTATATAATGTGGGCCGGGTAGGTCGTGGAGAAAACCCAACGTCCAAGTAACAGCCCCACGATCCAAAAGGATCGGAAACGGCTGAGAAATTAACGCGTCCGTTAATTAAGACTTATTAATTGTTCCCGAGCAACAAAAATATAGACAATGTGCATAGCTCTGTCCTCGACTCGGCTCATTCCCGCAACCTGCGGGCGTCGTGACAAGGCGAGGCGAGCAAGGAGGAGGAGCTCGCGTGGAGGTCTCATCTTCTCATGCTCATACAAGTAGTAGAAGAGCTAACACTATAAAGAGGTGCAACTCTCCTCAACTTCCGTGGTGTGACTAAACTTTAGTGTCACTCACTCCACTCACATGTGTGCACGAATGAGCCAAGAGAATTTTAGAATTTTAGTTGGGCTTTGGACCAAAGGCCTACTAGCAAAATTCCAACAGCAAATTGTGGCAATGCAAAGACTAGAGGGCAGGTAGGTGTAGTCGAAAGTAGGGGTATCTCATTGCCGTACCATCTCGGGTGGTCCGGGTGGACGATGACGAGCTAGTGGTCGATCGTGTGAGAGAGCGGCAATCGGCCGGCGGCCGCGACGAAAGGACACAGGAAACTGTCACTACTAGGAAAAGGGTTATAGATTATATTGACATTAATGACGCATCATGCATGTGGTGCGCCACTGCTACAGGCACACGATGCGCCATTACTAACATATTTTTTTTTATTTTTCCATTACTAGTTTTAACTAGTAATGGCGCACCACACACTCTGTGCGCCATTACTAACAATTTTTTTATTTTTTATTTTTACTTTTTTTTCAAAACTAATAATGGTGCACCTGGGTACAGTGCGCCATTACTAGTTCAAACTAGTAATGGCGCACGACAACCACGGTGCGCCACTAGTAACAATTTCACCAAATGCACCCCCCTCGACCGTCTTTTCAGGTTAAAAAAAAGAAAATGATGGAAATATCAAAAATAAAAGAAAATAAGTTTCCCATGTGATACGTGGTCTAGTTATTGGGAAAATTTACAAATATGGATTTCGACTTTATTTGCAAAATCTCTCTGGAATTTAGTAAAACGGGCATAACTTTTGCATACGAACTCGGATTAAAAAGTTTTTATATGCAAAATTATCTACTCGAAAAATCATCACTGGAACCCCGTTGAACGTTTTCAAAATCTCAAAAAACCTAACAGAACGAAAGTTATGGGGCTTTTCATATCTAGAGGGGGGAAATATGAAAAAAAATATCAAACTTAATAGTGGCGCAGCATTTGCTATGTGTGCCACTAGTAACAGAATTTTTTTATTTTTTTGGAATTTTTTTTTGGAAATTGTTTTCAAATTATGATACGTAATATGACCGGGAAGTTTGAAATATTTTTAAAACAAATTATCATACAGGTTTAATATGATTGATATGATAGATATATCAACAAGTGCCTGTGAAGTGAGCTGATACTGGGGTTGGATAAAACTGTGAAGTTAAGCGTGCTCGAGCTGGAGTAATGTGAGGATGGGTGACCTTCCAGGAAGTTTGACCATGGAGTGCGATTTGACTTGAGATTAAGCATATTTACCAGTGACCTAAGATTAAGAAGAAAAGAAAAGAAAAATCTGAATTTTCTTTAAAAAAATAAAAAAAATCTGAATTTTTTTTTTAAAAAAAATAGTAATGCGCACTTCTATGTGGTGCGTCTTTACTTGTTTTTTTTAAACGTAGGCAAAAGCTTTGCCTCATCTCATTAAATAAGAAGGAGAAATACAGAGTTTTGCAGGTTACAGGACCACCGCGATGGTGCGCCATTACTAAGTCAGATAGTAATGACGCACCTCTAGGCATACTAATGACGCACCAGATGATGCGTCATTATTGTTTGAGATACTAATAATGCATTATGTGATGTGTCATTAATATTAATTACTAATGACGTGTTAGTAGTGACGCATCTGTAATGCGCCATTAATGATCGAAACAGATGCGTCACTAACGGATCTTTTTCTAATATGGTGTGCCGCGCCCGGACCAGGAGACCGGACGTGCACGGTACACCGCCCGTGATTCCCGACCTAACGATGCGGGGCCAGGTGTGTAGGCATTGTGACAGTTCGCTGATTGTATGGATAGATCACTGTGCTTGTCTTGCTTCCATTTCTTTTTCGTCTCATCGTCTCTGTCCAGTCGAGCACGGCAACATCCATTGCGCAGCTACTCGTAGTATTAGTAGTAGCACTCTTGTGGGCAGCGCAAAGAAAAAGGACAGGTCGATCGGTCGACAAGTATTGGTGCTGTACACGCGGCACGCAGTAACTGATGCTGCCTGTCTGCTGCTACTATATGCTCCAGCTAGATATCCATGCAGGGAAGCACGTACGTACCATACGTGTTACGAGCATGTGAGACCAGGCGGCGTCGGCTGGCAGGTAACTGTATGTCGTACGTGCAAATAGTACATGCATGAGACGCTTCCGGTGGATGAGCAGTGCATTACATGCACCATGTCGGGGAGGATACACATAGATAACACGGCTTTAGATGAAGCAGCCGATCTCACGGCATTGATTGGTCCATCGGCCATGGCTGCCCGCTCTCAATTGTTGGAAAATTAGGCATCTTTTCCATGATTAATTCCAGCATATTAAACACGACGCCAGCAGCTACTGACATGTGAACCTCCAATACAGTAGATGTATTAATCAACATGCAGAATAGCAGCAACAGATCGTTAAACACGTACACACTAAACATGTTTAGACAACGAACAGAGACACTGCGCACGTACCGAGCGTTTGCAGATGAAGTAGCGGTGCCCGTTGTGGCGATGTTGTTGATGACAACGTTGGTGATGATTGGTCGAAGACGGCGTCGGTGGCGAACCGCCGCAGCAGCAGGTAGACGAGCCGTGGTGGAAGCAGCGAGCAGTCGCGCGAGGCGCTTCCCAAAAACCTAATTCGCCCTCTCCCGTACAAGATCACAAGAGCGAGTGGTTCCGGAGACCTGCTCTCCCGTTTGCCGGTGCACGCCGGCGCTCGGGATGGAGTAGACTACGATGGCGGCGCAAGGAACGAGAGTAGCAAAACCCTAGATTGGTTTTCAATGGTTTGCGTCGCAGACAGTGCACAACTTATATAGTGCGGCTCAGGAAAACCCTAACGGAGGCGAACATGGGCCGAGTCCACGTCGCGCACGTTCGGGTCGGTTACAGTAGCCCACGATCCGGGAGCGACCCGAATTGGCTAACTGTTGACACGTCTGTCACGTTTTTCCTGTACATCAAAAATACGTGACGAGACGGGCGGGCGGTGCGTGCGGCGGCGTCGTCGTCGTCGGAGGAGTGCGCGAGAGGCTCTCCTGTTCTCACTCACTTACAAGTGATAGAACACTCCACCTTATAAGGTGGTGTATATCTCCTCCAACTTTCAAGATGGGACTAAACTTTAGCTCCCACTCCCCACTCCACTAGCAAGTGAGTTGCCACAAACATGGGCCCATTTAAGATTTCAGAATTTGCTTATTGGGCTGCCCCAAATAATGGGCCCAATTCTAACATCAATGAGCTTAATCAACTAGAGTAACTGTTGGGACTTGGGAGTTAGACAAACCCACAGCCACCGACGTTCGAGCTGTTGTTAGCACTTGGCACTTGTGAAACGTATTTCATCACTGGCTAATCCATCTTCTTCTGAGAAAACTGTAGAGAGTAACACCGCGCTCAGTCCTGTCCTCCATGTAAAACCACGAGATAGACTCGGGATTCATGCAAAGCTCTCACGGTTTATTACACACACACATCTAAGGATGTAGGGTTCACGGGCCCATCACTGTCCACTCGGCCAGCTAGCCTTTGCTCAATCGGTGACCCGGTCCTCCTTCCGTACACCGTACGCGCCAGACTACGGACCCGGCAGGGCCAGCCGGCGTGGGGGCACCGACACCGGACCGCGTGCTCCAACGCACGGATCCATGGTCGATCTTCTCGACGTCGACGTGACCTTGATCGTTCGGAAAGAAGATGCGCACTTGAGCATTTCATTTTGATCAGCCGAAGCTCGAAAGAGACGTAATGGGTTGCTTCCCGTTATCCGGCGGCGACGAACATGGGTAGCTTCGCGAAGGCCCCAAGCCCGTTTCACGGTGAGGACACTAAGTTGATAACCTTGTTAGGTTAACTATATATATAATCGATCGACTATCGAAAGACAAAAATAGTGCTCGCTCTTGACAAGTTGTGTGGAAAGGTGGCCAATCCCAAAGGAACATGAAGAGCCGGACGAAAATACATGTCGGCACAATGCCGTGGGAGATCCCGTGACCGTGATTCCGGACTGTACGATACGGGTCACGCGTGGACTTTAGGCACATGGAACATTTTGGCTCACTTCCATGCATTTTGGCTTAGGGCGCGATACCGAACTCGGTCTATTCCTCCGTCCGTGACCGATAGATCGATCATTTTGAACACTATGCTGTGGTGGGATCTCTTCCTTGAAGCACGCCAACGAAACATAAAACCGGAAAACAAAACATTCACACATGACAAGAGGACACGTGTTATTGTCGGTACCTAGCTCTGGTAGTCGACCGTGAAAGAACACACACGTCCCGGATACTTAGACAAACACAAATGGGATCAATCGATCGATCGATTCAATGGCGGACAGTTACCGGCTACCCCTTGGGCTTGCACGCCGGCCACCGGGGAGCCACGAAATTCGCGGGTGACGAACGGACCACGAATTTCATCTGGTACGCACGTACATGCCGTGGTACGGTAGGGACGTGCCAAAGGAGGAACAAATATGTTCCCTTTTGCTGCCACTTGTGCCAGAAAGCGCAAACACGCAGCTTTCGGAGAGCATAAACGAACGTGATAGGCTTGTTTAGTCATTAGTGGATCTGCTTTTCGCAGAGACGAGCAATTGGAACCGATCGAGGTGCCATGGGACGTGGTGATGTGCACCGTACGTACATGACCCCGTGATTCCGGCGTGTGCGGCTTGGTGACAGTTTGCCGTTTTTCTTTTGGTTGTCTCGCCTCACTCGAACACGGCCGCATCCACTACCGTAAATGCAGCGTAGTTTTTTTCTGGCCGCTGGAAAAGAAAACCACAACTCGCTCCATCAGTGTGATTAGTGCTGTACACGCGGCGCGCAATAACTGCGGCATGCCGGTGATGCAGTCGACATGCTCCAGCTAGATATCCATCCATGCAAGAAAGCATGTGCGCACGTACGTGTTACGTGTAACTACTCCCTTCGTTCGGAATTACTTGTCGCAGAAATGGATATATCTATACGTATTTTAGTTCTAGATATATCAATTTCCAAGACAAGTAATTCGGAACGGTTGAAGTACGTGCATGCGCGGGCGTCATCTTCACGGAACGTACGGTTGGCAGGTAAGCATATGTTGTACGAGCAACATTATGTGCGAATCAATGTGGTTGAGTGGGTAGTGGTATACTCAGTTCACCAGGGTTTAAATTTTGGTTCTCGTATACTCCTTGATTTCTTTTAAAATTTTCGACGATGCGTGTTTAGTGGAAGTAGACATCCCGTCGACTACGAGGCGGGAGCCTACGGTGACTTCGTAAACCTTAAAATGATATGTCAGCTCAGTCTCTCATAGAAGTAGGGTGAGCATATGTGTGTTCTGGGTGAGTGTATGCGCGTATGTAAGCTCTTCTATATGTACCATGTTAAAAAAACCAGCATCTAGCTAGCGAGCACATGCAGGATATATAGACTCTTCCGATTGCCGAGCAGTGCATTGGGCCACCTTGTCGGGGACGTACCGATTGATTATCAAATGTACTATGTATGGACGGCAGTCCACCGACAATTCGTTGATCAGTCTCATCTTCTACGAGAAATTTCATTTCATTAGAGGCAATAACAAGTTTTGAAGTCTCCTGTGGTGGAATGTGATGTTGTACATCGTGCTTGGTCTGGATGCGGCCCAGGGACCATGCTTCCGGGGCACAACGGGTATGACGTCCATAGCGACGAAGCGGGAGCTCGCGCCGATGATTCCCGACGGTTCGACTCTTCCAATCGAGATCCTGCTCTGGACGATGGACCAGGCATATTCGGAAGATCCCGAACACCGAGCTAGGTGGTCTAAGTACAGCTCTCGCACCTCCGAGGTCCTGGTAGATCCGTCAGTTCACAAGATAGTGGTGGTGCCGGGAACAAGGAATCTGCCTGTCTGTTTGGACGAGGAGGAGAGGGTAGATGGCGATGGCAATGCCAATGCGATGCAGATGGTGAATCATGGTTCAGAACCGGCTCTTGGACTGGAGTTACGCACGCGTATTGAGCTGCTACTGTGGATCAGTTACGTTGCTAGCGAGCTTGCTTGCCGGTTAGCTTTGCACATACATCAGACCGATTTGGTTTCAACCCAAAACTAAGAACCGGTTTAAGCCCATAGATCGAAGAGTGGTTTGGTTTTGTTTGAGATGGACAGAGCGTATGATTTGGTTTGGTTTTGGTTCTGCGCGACGATTGGAGGTGTGGTTTAGTTCTGGTTAAATCTCCTCATTGATTGGTTATGGTTTATGTTTAAGTTCAGTTATATGACCATTGTCAGGTTTAACCACACCTCCTCCATCTGTAACACAAAATCAACATATATGCGCTACAACCAAAATAAATGAAAAATCAGACACCACTAACTAAATGTTATGACACCTCCAACTGAATTTTTGACACCGGCACTCGACTCTGCCGTTCACTCGTAAGGTGATGCATCAGGTTGGATCGTCTGAATCGGTTCACCGCTTCTAAGGAGGGAGGAATAGCAAGTTAGTTACTCTCTCCGTACGATAATATGAGAGCGTTTGTTACACCAGTCTGGTATCACAGGACGGATAGAGTAGTTGACTAGCAGCACACACGGGCACGTATATATTGCTATCTCTCTCTCTTTGACCATGGAAAATCACCCGTGGCCTCGACCCATGTTCCCGGAAGCAAGCGTACACCGCACCCAGCTTTGACTGGAAAGCAATACGCTGCATTTTCAATGGAGCGTCCAGTGCAGCAAAACTATGTTGGTCGACGTACGTGGCTTTCACCTGGGAGGAATACGTGCACTTGACTGTTCAGCTCTCCTTTTCTGCGTCGAAAGGCCGGACTGTTGTGTCACTCGGCGATCGCGACCGAGCGACCAACATTGGGAGCTTCCGTCCATGGCCCCGCCCTGCACGTCGTTATCGACTCAAGGACCGCGCATTTTCGCGAGGGTTGCGTACATGCCGTGGTACGGAAAAGAAACGCCTTTTTTTCCGACAAAATTAACAGATTTGACCTCAACACGAAAACATCACACAAACTAAATTGTTTTTGAAAATATTTCACATCACTGACTGTTTTGTGCAGCGCCCAACAGCAAGGCGCTGCACTCTACTGTGCATCTACTTACAGCTAGGCACTGCACAGTATAGTGCAGCTCCTAACTATTAGGCGCTGCACAGTGTGACGCCTAAGTGTTAGACGTTGCACAGTAGAGTGCAACGCCTTAATATCAGGCGCTGCACATTAGGGTCATCGGAATAAAATATTTTCAGACAAAGTTTAGTTTGTGAAATAATTTCGCTTTGATGTCAAATTTGCGCTTTTTTGCCTCTTTTCCCGTATCTTTCCAAGTACCGTGTCAAAAATGATTTTATATTTTGGGACCGAGGGAGGGAGTAGCACTAGCTCCATACTAAAATGCGCTATAGAAAAAGCTACGAACCAAACTTAGGGCATCTACAATCAAACTTGACAAATCCGACGCCTCAAACACCCACGAACGCTCACCGACGCATTTGTGGGCACTGACCATGCACGTCTTAAATTAGTCACTTTGCATTTGCCTCTCTCATGTTTCATCCCCCATATCTATACATAGTATGCCAAAAAAAAAATCATACATACTACGTCTACATACTACCCTAGCTATTCTTCGTCGTCGGAGATGTCCACGACAACGGAGCTGGCGCCGGCCGTACGGTCGAGTAGTAGGGGATTGAGAGAGTTTTCTCCTTCTTTTGCCCATATCTTTCAAAGTACCATGTCAAAAATTATTTTATATTTTGGGACCAAGGGAGCGAGTAGTAAACTATACCGGCACTAGCTCCATACCAAAATGCGCGATAGAAAAAGCTCCGTACCGAACTTAGTTAGTAGTAGTTGCAACTGGTACTAAAGTAACCCAACAATCATCAAAGGGAGGGAGTACGAAAGTATCACATCCTTCAAGCAAGCGATATATAACCGTGGCAGGCGTCAAAAGCCTACTACCGAACACAGGTTGCGAACCTGCAAAGGCCGAACATTAACAACAAGAAAACCCGACTGAACTTATCCGCACTATCCCCTGTGCATTCTAAAAAAAAAACAATGTGCGAGAAAACGATGGTTGAGAACAATGAAGGGGTCGTGCACGATTGAGCCCGAGCCCGTGATTCCGGACTGTACGGTGTCCCACTGTACTCGCTCGTAGGCACTTGCTGCCTCGTGCCGTCGTTCCAACGATGGTGGATTGCTCACTCGTGCCGTCGTTCCAACGATGGTGGATTGCTCACTCAGCAGTCCCCACGTTTGGACTACGTGAAGTCAGGGGCAGGTAAAAGTACAGAGCGATTTGTTTAAGGAGTGGCTTATAGTAGGCGGTGCTCCAGATTCCAATCTCCTCGCCCGTGATCGATCCACCGATCCTACTCGTACATCGCGCTGGAATCGCCGGCGAGATGCATGCATGTCGTCTCAACGGCCGACCCGCGCATCGCACGTCGGGCTCGCCGGCGCCGCTCCGGTGACCCTTCCGGACTTCCATGACCGGTGACGCGCTCGAGCAAACTGTAGGGGGCAAAAAAGAAGAAAGAAACACTTGTGCCGGTGGATATTTTCACAGCATCTCGAACACACGCTCTGTTGGGTCGTTTTTTTCCGCAACTTCGCGGGCGAGTCCGGTTCGAGGTTGCGAAGCGAAAGCAAGGGTCGTAGACGAAGAGTCAAATACACAAAGTACATGGACATAGAAAGTAGAAAAGTGACTATCTTTATTAATCAATGATCTCTCTTACAATGATTGTTTCTCATCTATTTATATAGGTGTAGGAGGTCAAGAGATAAGTACTCACTTAATGTAAAGTGTGGAAACCTCACGGGCTAAGAGGGCGCCTCGTGCTAGCCTCTCAGGCCGGACGCCCGATGGGCCTGATTTCTTAACACTCCCCCTTAGGTAATTATCCGTATATCCATGTCTCAAAACTTTGAAACACCCAAAAAAAAAAGAGACAACCCGGTGCATGTAGCTCCCGCTTGCACAATGAGGAAGGGTCCGACCACTTGGGTCTATAGTACGCAACCTTTTCCGATGGGAAAAATTATGGAGAAAAAACACATAGTATGCGTTGTTGTATTGTACGAATTGCCTCGTTAAAAACCTCATGCGAGAAACATCGGAAAAACTCACTCAAGGGAAAAAAAGTACAATCTACTCAGCCATCAAGTTGAGTACTCGATCATCAGAGTCGAGATTTTAACGATGAGTTTATGAAGTTTCTCCTCCTAAACCTTGCATCTCTCTAAGTCTCATCATACCGATTCCACGCACACATCTCTCAAAGGTTGATGCCGGTAATGATTGAGTGAACATATCAGCAAGATTGTCACATGACTTAGTATGCAAAATTCTTACCTCGTTCAACTGTTGCAGCTCATATGCATAGAAGAACTTGGGACTAATATGCTTTGTGAGGTTACTCTTCAGATAACACATCTGGACTTGTGCAACACAAGCAACATTATCTTCATAGATAATGATAGGGGTTTGTACGATGTTCAGCCCACATTTCCGCTGAATGTGGCCGATCATCCGTCGAAGTGATGCACATGCTTTTGATGCTTCGAATAGTGCAATGGTTTCCAAGTGGTTCGTGGAAGTCGACACAAAAGTTTGCTTGGGCGATTTCCAGGAAATCGTGATTCCACCACAAAGAAAACATATCCAGTCAGTGATTTGAAATCATGCGGGTCCGATAGGTACCCAACATCGGCATAGCCTATAAGAGATAGGTCTTTATTCCTTTTATAAAACATGCCAAGATCTTTGGTCCCTTGCAGGTAACCGAAGACGTCCTTGACACCTTTCCAATGTCTCTTGGTAGGTTCAAAACTATACCTAGCAAGCAAACTGACGACGGAAGTAATGTCTTGTCATGTACAATTTGTGAGGTACATGAGTGCTCCAACCGCACTCAGGTAAGGAACCTTTGGTCCCAGAATTTCCTCTCCCTCTCCCTTTGGCCTGAACGGGTCCTGGTCTGGCTGTAAAGATCTCCCGACCATCGGGGTCTTAGAAGGATATGCCTTATCAAATCCGAATCTTTGCAGCACCTTCTGGAAGTAGGCCGACTGGTGCACTAGAATCCCATCAGGGGAATGTTCAAGTTGGAGACCTAGACATAACTTGGTTTTACCCAAATACTTCATCTCGAATTCTGACATCAGTTAGGAACTCGCTTCCTCAATATTCTCAGGCATACCGATTATGTTTAAATCGTCCACGTACATCGACAATATACAAAATCCATCTTGGGATCGCCGTATAAACACGCATGGGCAATCTTTATTGCTTGTGTAGCCCTTATGATGAAGGAAATCGCTTAGGCGATTATACCACATCCTACGAGACTATCTGAGTCCGTACAGTGCCTTTTGAAGTGGAACATTGTATAGACCCATGTTTGCTCTATCATGGTTCCGAACAGGGATACCATTTGAAACCTTCATGTATATGTTCGAATTCAAGTTACCATACAGGTAAGCAGTGACAACATCCATTAGTTTCATTTTCAAGCCCATGTTCACTGCCAGTGAAGCCAAGTATCTAAAGGTAACTCCATCCATGACCGGGGAATAAGTCTCCTTAAAATCAACACCCGGTCGTTGAGTGAACCCTTGAGCGATGAACCTTGCTTTGTACCGTACTACCTTATTATTTTCATCTCTCTTTCGAACAAAAACCCATCATTTGGGGAGGAGTTCCACAAACTGATCCGAACACCTTCCTTTTGTTGAGAGATAATAATTCGGCAGTAATTGCCTGCTGCCAATCTTTCCAATCCGCCCTTTTCTTGCAATCCCTGAGCGTGTTAGGCTCAGGGTCAAGATCTATTATTGAGACAATTTTTGTAGCAAAGTTAATGTCAACAATCACTGTTGCTCTGTTCAGAGACTCCCCCGTATAAATATAATTTATGGTCATTTCATCATGGAGCGCATCTGGAGCTAATACTTGCTCTACCAAATTTCCCATTCTGGGAGCAAGGTCCTTTAGATTTCCCGTGCCGATGTGTGCGCACACATCTTCGCTGGGTGTTTCCCCTATGGGAAAGTTTAAGTCTAGAATTTCGTGCACTCAATTTTCTGTATGAAAAATCGTGGATGTCGCCTAGAGGGGGGTAAATAGGCGCTTTAAAATAATTACGGTTGAGGCTTGAACAAATGTGGAATAAACCTAGCGGTTAATTTGTCAAGCACAAAACCTACAACAACTAGGCTCACATATGTGCACCAACAACTTATGCTAAGCAAGATAAACAACTAAGTGATAGCAAGATACATATGGCAAGAAACAATATGGCTATCACAAAGTAAAGTGCATAAGTAAAGGGCTCGGGTAAGAGATAACTGAGGCACGTGGAGAAGATGATGTATCCCGAAGTTCACACCCTTGCGGATGCTAATCTCAGTTTGGAGCGGCGTGGAGGCACAATGCTCCCCAAGAAGCCACTAGGGCCACCGTAATCTTCTCACGTCCTCGCAGAATGCAAGATGCCGTGATTGTACTAAGGAACACTTGAGGGTGGTCACCGAATCCGTACAAATGGCAACCCTTGGGGGTGGTCACCGAACCCGTACACTTTGGCAACCTTTGGGGGCAGTCATCGGAACCCGTCAAATTGCCCGGGGCGGCCTCCACAACCTAATTGGAGACCCCGACACTTGTCCGAAGCTTTACACCACAATAATTGAGCTCCGAACACCACCAACCGTCTAGGGCGCCTTAAGCACCCAAGAGGAAGAAGCTCAAGGGTACCAAGCACCCAAGATTAATAAGCTTCTCAACTTGTAACTTCCACGTATCACCATGAAGAACTCAAACCGATGCACCAAATGCAATGGCAAGGGCACACGGAGTGCCCAAGTCCTTCTCTCCCAAATCCCACCAAAGCAACAAATGTTAGGGAGGAAATGAGAGGAAGAACGAAGAAGAGAACATGAAGAACTCCAAGATCTAGATCCAAAGGGTTTCCCTCACATAGAGGAGAAAGTGATCGGTGGAAACGTAGATCTAGATCTCCTCTCTCTTTTCCCCAAAAAACTAGCAAGAATCCATGGAAAGATTGAGAGAAAGCAGGCTCGAAGGAAGTCAACAATGGGGGAAGAACACGAGCTCAAAAGATAAGGCTCAATGGGGAAGAAGACCCCCTTTTATTGGAGGGGTGCGGAATCCAGCCGTTATCCCTATTCTCAGCCCGCAGCGAGCAGTAATACCGCTCTAGGGAGTGGTACAACCGCTGGCCGAAGTGGTACTACCGCTCGGCCCAGCGGTACTATCGCTGGGACCTCGCACAACGCCTAAGGGAGAAGGAACATGAGAGAGAGAGAGGGAGCCCCCGAGCGGCACTAGTAGCGGTGGTAGTATGGTACTACCGCTTATAAGCGGTACTACCACTCCCACTGCCGCTCGTACTACCGCCCAACCCGACATGAGAAGCGACGGTCTCGAATCGAGGCGGTACTAGCGCGGAACCAGTGCCGTACTACCGCTATGAAACAGCGGTACTACTGCTTGTGGCTATAAGCGGTACTACCGCTCCGGCCCAGCGGTACTACCGTAGGCTCAACAAGAAAGCCCAGAATTGCCATAACTTCAAATGAGCTCCGAATTGAGAAAACTCAAGTTTGTTGGATAGATGAAGACGAGTAGCATCAAAACAGCTTATTGTAAGAAGAGGCAGGGGAGGTCTGCCTAAGATATAGAGGAGTGAACCCTCCATCAGAAAAGAACCGACATAACCTTCAACATCGAAAATATCATAGAAGATGCAAGAGTGAACTCCGTTTTCGATGAACTCGAGCTTATCATCAAGATGACCATAAGCTCCAAATCTCACAAGGAGAAAAACCAAACAAGAACCAATAAAGATGATGTAAGGATGCAATGGTTTGAGTCCTCTACGAACAATACGATCAAGCTACTCATCAAGAGCCCCCCTTGATAGTACGACAATCAATCCTATAACCCGGTCTCCCAACTACCACCATGAGCCGGTAAAATAGAAAACATATCAAGGGCAAACCTTTGCCTTGCACATAGTACACTTGAGTTAGATGATGACGATCTTGACTTCCTCAAGTTGGACCACCTTTGTTGATTGCGTTGGCTTAGTGAAGACTAGTAGATTGCTCCCCCATACTCCACTATGGGTGAGCCAGTCTTCAACACATCTTCACAAGTCCATTGTCACCACAATGGACGGAAAGCTTCAAGCACTTGATCTCTTCGTGATGCTTTCACTTGAACTTGCACTTCACAACCTAACCCCACAAAGAACTCTCACGAAGACCATGGTTTATTACATAAAGCGTAATGGATAATGCTTGCTTACCATACCATGGGATCACTTGATCCCTCTCGGTACATCTTCTACGCTTTGTTTGTTGATCAAGTTGAATCACTCTCTGTACTCAGTCTTGATAAACCTTGAACCTTTGCAACTCTCTTCATTTGGATGATGTCTTGAAGGTAAACATGAATGATCACACACTCTTCTTCTTCAAGAAATGCTTGCAATAAGCTCAACACTCACATGACCAATCTTTGGATAATTCCTTAATAGCACCTTGGTCAACTCATAAACTCCTTGAAACCAACACATGGACTTCAAGAAAAGCATATGGAAAAATCCTTCAAATATAACTCAAGGCAACCATTAGTCCATTTACATTTTCATCAATTACCAAAACCAAACATGGGGGAACCGCAAGTTCTTTCACCGTACTCGTGTCAGGTCTCGACTGGCTCCCCGTTTCACTTTGGGGCACTTTGGCGGCGGGCTGTAATAAATCTCTCTTATCCTTTTTCATCCCCGAGTACTTGGGATTTGAGAAGCCGGATCTCTCATCCTTTTAGGACTTTGGACAGGACCAGGTATACCATCATTTTTTTCTGGTTATTTCAACCCTTTCCGGTGCATTGCGCGTGTGCACATGCGTTTTGTCACAGTTTTTAAGTCACTAAAGTGGCCAGGCAGTTGATTTGTTAAAGTGGTCATCACTGGTCTCAATATGGAAACCATTCGCGCGGATGTCTCTAAATCTCAAAAGAATATGAGTCGACTCCGGGTACAACAATGCCTCATTAATGATCAAAGTTATTCCCATTGGAAGTATGATAGTAGACCGTCCGGAGCCAACTATGTTCGAACTGCAGTCGACGATTGTCATAATAAATCCCTGAGATTTTTGAATACACTCAAAGTACTTAGTTTCTCGTAGAATGGTATGTGGGGTGGCGCTATCGGCAAGGCATGTTTCCTCCATTCGGGCGCCACACGCGTTCTAAAATATGACATCTAATTAATGTAATGAGGAAGAAGCTACATTAAAAATAAATGCACAAATTCTAGAACATGACATACTATCATGGATAAATAATGCAATAAATGAATGAGTTAAATGTCATCCAATCGCCAAAGTAAATAATAAGTTTGTGCTCTCATAGAGCTTACAACCAAATCGAATTTATTGTATCAAATCATGGAATCATTATAACTAATGAGGAAGTCTAAGTAGACTCGTCAAAGAAGCCATTGATCTCAGCATGAAACTCCATACTGGTGATCCCATTCTCGTTAGAAATCATCTTGGTAGCAGCATCAACATCCAGTTGTGGCACCATAGGGGCAACAATGTGCTCAACCTCCATGGCAACGTTGGCATCATTAGAGACTGCCAAGGCCGCCACTATGGGCACATCAGGGGTCGCCACTATGGGCGCAGGAGGCGGCGTAGGGACCATCACGGGTGCCGCCATGGGCACTGGTGGTGCTCCCTCCTGAACCAAGGCGAGGTGCGTCTCACGCGCCTTCCGAGCCTTATATGCATCAACGACCTCCTTTGGTGCGCGGCACTAGCAGGATAAATGCTCCACCGAGCCACACTGGAAGAAGTCTTGAGGCCTCTGCCCTCCCTTACTCAGCTTTTACTGCTTAGCCGGAGCGGATGGTTGAGCGCCCTTCTTCTTGCCCTTGCGTCCCCTCTTCTTCTGTCGAGGCTTGCAGGCTTTGAGAGCGCTCACCTCCTGACGAGAACTCCCCCCAAGTGGTTGCGCGACAAAGTTCCTTTTCAGAGCCTTGTCCCGCGCTTATGTCGCCTGGAGGACATCAATCAACTCTGAATACCTCGTGTAATTTCCCTGGCAGGAGTTCCGCGAGGACTGGACCGCGTGAGGGTGGAAAGTGGAGAGGGTTTTCTCAATCTTCGGGGTGTCGGTAACAAAGTACCACACATCTGAACAGTCGTACAAATCCGGTGCAACGCCGAATTGTACTCCCCAACCGTCTTGAAGTCCGCAAACCTCAGACGGATCCACTCTGCCTCTGCGCGCGCTTCACAGTGTACTTCAGCCGCTCAAACCAATGCTTAAGAGCAGTCCAAAGGCCAGAAGCATTCCGCTCAGCCATATACTCATCTTTCAGAGTAGGCGACAGATGATGACGGAGGAAATGCAGAGCTTGGGCATTTTCGGGTGTGAACTTGGGGTCAGTGGGGGCTAGCGGGGTCCCCTTACCGATCACCCTCAGTAGGCTCTTGCCCTTGAGAAAGATCTCGTAGTCCGAAGCCCATGTCACGTAGTTTGGCCCTGTCTGGTCCAACTTAAAAAACTCCTTGTTGACGACTCCGGCCATCTGCAGTTTATGCAAAAATCATGAGATTGCCGCAGGTAATCATATGCATAAATGCGATGTTGATAAACTTATTTAATAAAAAATGATGTTCCAATATTTAAAATTGATGGAAATATGCCCTAGAGGCAATAATAAAGTTGTTATAATTTTATATTTCCTTATTCATGATAAAGGTTTATTATTCATGTTAGAATTGTATTGACCGGAAACCTGAATACATGTGTGAATACATAAACATATGTCGTGTCCCTAGTAAGCCTCTACTAGACTAGCTCGTTTATCAAAGATGGTTAAAGTTTCATAACCATGGACACGAGTTGTCATTTGATAACATGATCACATCATTATGAGAATGATGTGATGGACAAGACTCATCCATTAGCTTAGCATTTGATAATACAATTTATTGCTACTGCTTTCATGTATGTCAAATACATATTCCTTTGACTATGAGATCATGCAACTCCCGGATACCGGACGAATGCCTTGTGTGTTATCAAATGTCACAACGTAACTCGGTGATTATCAAGATGCTCTACAGGTGTCTCCAAAGGTGTTTTGTTGGGTTGGCATGAATTGAGATTAGGATTTGTCACTCTGAGTATCAGAGATGTATCTCTGGGCCCTCTCGGTAATACACATCTTAGGGCCAGTTCTTTTGAGGTGCAGCTTATGCATAAGCTCCGATAGGAATAAGCCTCCAAGAAGCTACCGTGGAAATAAGCCCATGAAAACAAGCCATCCAGTTCTTTTTAGGTTGTGTCGTTTTAGCTTATATCCACATACGCTCTTGAATAGTCTGTAATACCCTTGGACTACAATTTTATTCTGATGGCTGTTGGAAATACCCTGCCGGAAGGGGGAATCCCTCTCCGATGGCCATGTTCATCATCCCGGCGCTCTCCATGACGAGGAGGGAGTAGTCCACCCTCGGGGCTGAGGGTATGTACTAGTAGCTATGTGTTTGATCTCTCTCTCTCTTTCTCTCTCTCTCTCTCTCTCTCTCTCTCTCTCTCTCTCTCTCTCGTGTTCTTGAGATGGCACGATCTTGATGTATCGCGAGCTTTGCTAATATAGTTGGATCTTATGATGTTTCTCCCCCTCTACTCTCTTGTAATGGATTGAGTTTTCCCTTTGAAGTTTTCTTATCGGATTGAGTCTTTAAGGATTTGAGAACACTTGATGTATGTCTTGCGTGGGATACCTGTGGTGAGAATGGGGTATTCTATTGATTCACTTGATGTATGTTTTGGTGATCAACTTGCGGGTTCCGTGACCTTGGGAATCTATGCATAGGGGTTGGCACACGTTTTCGTCTTGACTCTCCGGTAGAAACTTTGGGGCACTCTTTGAAGTACTTTGTGTTGGTTGAATAGATGAATCTGAGATAATGTGATGCATATCGTATAATCATGCCCACGGATACTTGAGGTGACAATGGAGTATCTAGGTGACATTAGGGTTTTGGTTTATTTATGTCTTAAGGCGTTATTCTAGTACGTACTCTATGATAGATTGAACGGAAAGAATAGCTTCATGTTATTTTACTACGGACTCTTGAATAGATCGATCAGAAAGAATAAATTTGAGGTGGTTTCATACCCTACCATAATCTCTTCGTTTGTTCTCCGCTATTAGTGACTTTGGAGTGACTCTTTGTTGCATGTTGAGGGATAGTTATATGATCCAGTTATGTTATTATTGTTGAGAGAACTTGCACTACTGAAAGTATGAACCCTAGGCCTTGTTTCCTAGCATTGCACTACCGTTTATGCTCACGTTTACCACTTGCTACCTTGCTGTTTTTATATTATCTTATTACAAAAACCTATATCTACTATCCATATTGCACTTGTATCACCATCTCTTCGCCGAACTAGTGCACCTATACAATTTACCATTGTATTGGGTATGTTGGGGACAAAAAAAATACTCTTTGTTATTTGGTTGCAGGGTTGTTTGAGAGAGACCATCTTCATCCTACGCCTCCCACGGATTGATAAACCTTAGGTCATCCACTTGAAGGAAATTTGCTACTATCCTACAAACCTCTGCACTTGGAGGCCCAAGAACGTCTACAAGAAGAAGGTTGTGTAGTAGACATCAGTCTTGATACCCATGGTTATGGGATTGCTGAGTCCTCGTGGCTCACAGATACTACAACACCAGTTGCACGTGCAGGTTTCCGATGACTTGACGTGAGAGCGATGTTTATTTGTGTTGGAGTTCTTTCTTCTTCTTCTTCGTCTATCTTGGGATAAGTTTCTGGTCGGCAGCCTGGTATAGCAGGATGGATGTCGTTGTGCTTTTCATGTTTTCATCCGTAGTCGGATGTCTTGTGTATAATGTGTTGTATTCATGTGACAATTGTATGACTTGTATGTATCCTGAAGGAAATATGCCCTAGAGGCAATAATAAAGTTGTTATTTATATTTCCTTATATCATGATAAATGTTTATTATTCATGCTAGAATTGTATTAACCGGAAACTTAGTACATGTGTGAATACATAGACAAAACAGAGTGTCCCTAGTATGCCTCTACTAGACTAGCTCATTGATCAAAGATGGTTATGTTTCCTAACCATAGACATGAGTTGTCATTTGATCAACGGGATCACATCATTAGGAGAATGATGTGATGGACAAGACCCATCCGTTAGCTTAGCACTATGATCGTTTAGTTTTACTGCTATTGCTTTCTTCATGACTTATACATGTTCCTATGACTATGAGATTATGCAACTCACGAATACCGGAGCAACACCTTGTGTGCTATCAAACGTCACAACGTAACTGGGTGATTATAAAGATGCTCTACAGGTGTTTCCGAAGGTGTTTGTGGTGTTCGCATAGATCAAGATTAGGATTTGTCACTCCGAGTGTCGGAGAGGTATCTCTGGGCCCTCTCGGTAATGCACATCATAATAAGCCTTGCAAGCAAATGACTAATGAGTTAGTCACGAGATGATGTATTACGGAACGAGTAAAGAGACTTGCCGGTAACGAGATTGAACTAGGTATTGAGATACCGACGATCGAATCTCGGGCAAGTAACATACCGATGACAAAGGGAACAACGTATGTTGTTATGCGGTTCGACCGATAAAGATCTTCGTAGAATATGTAGGAGCCAATATGGGCATCCAGGTTCCGCTATTGGTTATTGACCGGAGAGATGTCTCGGTCATGTCTACATAGTTCTCGAACCCGTAGGGTCCGCACGCTTAAACGTTCGTTGACGATATAGTATTTAATGAGTTATGTATGTTGGTGACCGAATGTTATTCGGAGTCCCGGATGTGATCACGGACATGATGAGGAACTCCGGAATGGTCCGGAGATAAAGATTAATATATGAGATAATAGTGTTTGACCTCCGGAAGGGTTCCGGAATTCACCGGAAGGGGTTCCGGATGTTTCCCGAAGTGTTTGGGTACGAGAACACTTTATTTGGGCCAAAAGGGAAAGCACACAAGGTTTTTGGAAGGCGCAAAAGGAAGTTTTGTGGAGTCCAGGGGCCAGACGCCAGGGTCCCTGGCGTCTGGGTCCAGACGCCGGGAACCCTGGCGTCTGGCCCTGGAGTCCGAGAAGGACTCTTGCCTTTCGGGTGAAACCGACTTTGTGAAGGCTTTTACTCCAAGTTTCGACCCCAAGGCTCAACATATAAATAGAGGGGTAGGGCTAGCACCCAAGAAACATCAAGATACACCAAGCCGTGTGCCGGCTACCCCGACCCTCTAGTTTATCCTCCGTCTAGTTTCTGTAGTGCTTGGCGAAGCCCTGCAGAGATTATTCTTCATCAACAACCGTCACCACGCCGTCGTGCTGCCGGAACTCATCTACTACTTCTCCCGTCTTGCTGGATCAAGAAGGCGAGGACGTCATCGAGCTGAACGTGTGCTGAAAGCGGAGGTGCCGTACGTTCGGTACTAGATCGGGACGGATCGTGAAGGTGCACGACTACATCAACCGCGTTGATAAACGCTTCCGCTTTCGGTCTATGAGGGTACGTAGACACACTCTTCCCTCTCGTTGCTATGCATCTAGTAGATAGATCTTGCTTGATCGTAGGAAAATTTTGAAAATACTACGTTCCCCAACAGTGGCATCATGAGCCAGGTCTATGCGTAGATGATATGCACGAGTAGAACACAATGAGTTGTGGGCGATACTAGTCATACTGCTTACCAGCATGTCATACTTTGCTTCGGCGGTATTGTGAGATGAAGCGGCCCGGACCGACATTACGCGTACGCTTACGCGAGACTGGTTTCACCGTTACGAGCACTCGTTGCTTAAAGGTGACTGGCGGGTGTCTGTCTCTCTCACTTTAGCTGAATCAAGTGTGGCTACGCCCGGTCCTTTTGAAGGTTAAAACAGCACATACTTAACGAAACATCGTTGTGGTTTTGTATGCGTAGGTAAGAACGGTTCTTGCTAAGCCCGTAGCAGCCACGTAAAACTTGCAACAACAAAGTAGAGGACGTCTAACTTGTTTTTGCAGGGTATGTTGTGATGTGATATGGTCAAGACATGATGAGTTATACGGTTTTGTATGAGATGATCATGTTTTGTAAAGTTATCGGCAACTGGCAGGAGCCATATGGTTGTCGCTTTATTGTATGAAATGCAATCGCCATGTAGTTGCTTTACTTTATCACTAAGCGGTAGCGATAGTCGTAGAAGCAATAGTTGGCGAGACGACAACGATGCTACGATGGAGATCAAGGTGTCGCGCCGGTGACGAAGGTGATCATGACGGTGCTTTGGAGATGGAGATCAAAAGCACAAGATGATGATGGCCATATCATGTCACATATTTTGATTTGCATGTGATGTTTATCTTATTATGCTTCTTATTTTGCTTAGAACGACGGTAGCATTATAAGATGATCCCTTACAAAATTTCAAGGTATAAGTGTTCTCCCTGAGTATGCACCGTTGCGAAAGTTCTTCGTGCTGAGACACCACGTGATGATCGGGTGTGATAGGCTCTACGTTCAAATACAACGGGTGTAAGACAGTTTTGCACAAGCAGAATACTCGGGTTAAACTTGACGAGCCTAGCATATGCAGATATGGCCTCGGAACACTGGAGACCGAAAGGTCGAGCGTGAATCATATAGTAGATATGATCAACATAAGATGTTCACCATTGAAACTACTCCATCTCACGTGATGATCGGACATGGTTTAGTTGATTTGGATCACGTGATCATTTAGATGACTAGAGGGATGTCTATCTAAGTGGGAGTTCTTATGTAATATGATTAAATTGAACTTTAATTTATCATGAACTTAGTCCTGGTAGTATTAGCATATCTATGTTGTAGATCAATAGCTCGCGATGTTGCTCCACGTTTATTTTTTATATGTTCCTAGAGAAAACCAAGTTGAAAGATGTTAGTAGCAATGATGCGGAATTGTTCCATGATCTGAGGATTATCCTCATTGCTGCACAGAAGAATTATGTCCTTGATGCACCGCTAGGTGACAGACCTATTGCAGAAGCTGATACAGACGTTATGAACATTTTGACAAAAGCTCGGTATGATGACTACTTGATAGTTTAAGTGCACCATGCTTTACGGCTTAGAACCGGGACTTCAAAAACGTTTTGAACACCACGGAGCATATAAGATGTTCCAAGAGTTGAAATTAGTATTTCATACTCATGCCCGTGTCGAGAGGTATAAGACCTCTGACAGTACTTTGCCTACAAGATGGAGGAGAATAGCTCAACCAGTGAGCATGTGCTCAGATTGTCTGGGTACTGCAATTGCTTGAATCAAGTGGGAGTTAATCTTCCAGATAAGATAGTAATTGACAAAGTTCTCTAGTCACTATCACCAAGTTAGTAGAACTTCGTGATGAACTATAATATGCAAGGGATGACGAAAGTAATTCCCGAGCTCTTCGCGATGCTGAAATCGGCGAAGGTAGAAATCAAGAAAGAGCATCAAGTGTTTATGGTTAACAAGACCACTTGTTTCAAGTAAAGGGCAAAGGGATGGAAGGGGAACTTCAAGAAGAATGACAAGCAAGTTGTCACTCCCACGAAGAAACCCAAAGCTAAACTCAAGCCTGAAACTAAGTGCTTCTACTGCAAAGGAATTGGTCACTGGAAGTGGAACTGCCCTAGATACTTGGCGGATAAGAAGGATGGCAAAGTGAACAAAGGTATATTTGATATACAGATTATTGATGTGTATTTTACTAGTGTTCATAGCAACCCCTCGGTATTTGATACTGGTTTAGTTGCTAAAGAGTAGTAACTCAAAATGGGAGTTGCATAATGAACAGAAACTAGTTACAAGATGAAGTGACGATGTGTATTGGAAGTAGTTCCAAGATTGATATGATCATCATCGCACACTCCCTATACTTTCGGGATTAGTATTGAACCTAAATAAGTGTTATTTGGTGTTTGTGTTGAGCATGAATATGATTTGATCATGTTTATTGCAATACGGTTATTCATGTAAGTTAGAGAATAATTGTTGTTCTATTTACATGAATAAAACCTTCAATGGTCATACACCCAATGAAAATGGTTTGTTGGATCTCGATCGTGAGATACACATATTCATAATATTGAAGCCAAAAGATGCAAGGTTAATAATGATAGTGCAACTTATTTGTGGCACTGCCGTTTAGGTCATATTGGTGTAAAGCGCATGAAGAAACTCCATAGTGATGGACTTTTGGAATCACTTGATTATGAATCACTTGGTGCTTGTGAACCATGCCTCATGGGCAAGATGACTAAAACTCCGTTCTCCGGAACTGTGGAGCGAGCAACAGAGTTGTTGGAAATAATACATACTGATGTATGTGGACCAATAAGTGTTGAAGCTCGCGGCGGGTATCGTTATTTTCTGACCTTCACTAATGATTTGAGCAGATATGGGTATATCTACTTAATAAAGCACAAGTCTGAAACATTTGAAAAGTTCAAAGAATTTCAGAGTGAAGTGGAGAATCATCGTAACAGAAAATAAGAGTTTCTACGATATGATCGTAGAGGTAAAATATTTGAGTTAGCGAGTTTGGCCTTCAGTAAAAACAATGTGAAATAGTTTCACTACTCACGCCACCTGGAACACCACAGTGTAATGGTGTGTTCGAACGTCATAACCGTACTTTATTAGATATGGTGCGATCGATGATGTCTCTTACCGATCTACCACTATCGCTTTTGGGGTTATGCATTAGAGACAGCTACATTCACGTTAAATAGGGCACCATCTAAATCCGTGGAGATGACACCGTATGAACTGTGGTTTGACGAGAAACCTAAGCTGTCATTTCTTTAAGTTTGGGACTGCGATGCTTATGTGAAAAAGTTTCAACATGATAAGCTCGAACCCAAATCGGAGAAGTAAATCTTCATAGGATACCCAAAAGAAACTGTTGGGTACACCTTCTATCACAGATCCAAAGGCAAGGTCTTTGTTGCTAAGAGTGGATCCTTTCTAGAGGAGTTTCTCTCGAAAGAAGTGAGTGGGAGGAAAGTAAAACTTGATGAGGTAATTGTACCTTCTCCCGAATTGGAAAGTGGAACATCACAGAAACTAGTTCCAGTGATTCCTATACCAATTAGTGAGGAAGCTAATGATGATGATCATGAAACTTCAGATAAAGTTTCTGCTGAACATCGTAGATCAACCAAAGTACGTTCCGCACCAGAGTGGTACGGCAACCTAGTTCTGGAAGTCATGTTACTAGACCATGATGAACCTACGAACTATGAGGAAGCGATGATGAGCCCAGATTCCGCAAAATGGCTTGAGGCCATGAAATCTGAGATGGGATCCATGTATGAGAACAAAGTATGGACTTTGGTTGACTTGCCCGATGGTCGGCAAACCATTGAAAATAAATGGATCTTTAAGAGGAAGACTGACACCGATGGTAATGTTACTGTCTACAAAGCTCGACTTGTTGCAAAAGGTTTTCGACAAGTTCAAGGTGTTGACTACGATGAGATTTTCTCACCCGTAGCGATGCTTAAGTCTGTCTGAATCATGTTAGCAATTGCCACATTTTATGAAATCTGGCAAATGGATAACGAAACTGCGTTCTTTAATGGATTTATTAAAGAAGAGTTGTATATGATGCAACCAGAAGGTTTTGTCAATCCTAAAGGTGTTAACAAAATGTGCAAGCATCTCGGAGTTGGAATATACGCTTTGATAAGTTGATCAAAGCATATAGATTTATACAGACTTGCGGTGAAGCCTGTATTTACAAGAAGTGAGTGGGAGCACTACAACCTTTCTGATAAGTATATGTGAATGACATATTGTCGATCAAAAATGATGTGGAATTTTCTGGAAAGCATGAAGGAGTGTTTGAAAGGAGTTTTTCAAAGAAAGACCTTGGTGAAGCTGCTTACATATTGGGCATCAAGATCTATAGCGATAGATCAAGACGCTTGATAAGACTTTCGATGAGTACATACCTTGATAAGATTTTGAAGTAGTTCAAAATGGATCAGTCAAAAAGGTAGTTCTTCCCTGACTTGTAAGGTGTGAAGTTGAGTAAGACTCAAAGCCAGACCACGGTAGAAAAATATAGAGAGAATGAAAGTCATTCCCTATGCCTCAGCCATAGGTTCTATAAAGTATGCCATGCTGTGTACCAAACATGTTGTGTACCTTGCCATGAGTTTGTCAAGGGGGTACAATAGTGATCCAGGAGTAGATCACTATACAGCGGTCAAAATTATCCTTAGTAACTGGATGACTAAGGAAATGTTTCTCGATTATGGAGGTGATAAAGAGTTCGTCGTAAAGGGTTACGCCGATGCAAGCTTTGACACTAAATCCAGATGACTCTAAGTATCTATCTGGATGCGTATTGAAAGTGGGAGCAATTAGCTAGAGTAGCTCCATGCAGAGCATTGTAGACATAGAAATTTGCGAAATACATATGGATCTGAATGTGACAGAACCGTTGACTAAACTTCTCTCACAAGCAAAACATGATCACACCTTATTACTCTTGGGTATTAATCACATGGCGATGTGAACTAGATTATTGACTCTAGTAAACCCTTTGGGTGTTGGTCACATGGCGATGTGAACTATGGGTGTTATTCACATAACGATGTGAACTATCGGTATTAAATCACATGGCGATGTGAGCTAGATTATTGACTCTAGTGCAAGTGGGAGACTGAAGCAAATATGCCCTAGAGGCAATAATAAAGTTGTTATTTATATTTCCTTATATCATGATAAATGTTTATTATTCATGCTAGAATTGTATTAACCGGAAACTTAGTACATGTGTGAATACATAGACAAAACAGAGTGTCCCTAGTATGCCTCTACTAGACTAGCTCATTGATCAAAGATGGTTATGTTTCCTAACCATAGACATGAGTTGTCATTTGATCAACGGGATCACATCATTAGGAGAATGATGTGATGGACAAGACCCATCCGTTAGCTTAGCACTATGATCGTTTAGTTTTACTGCTATTGCTTTCTTCATGACTTATACATGTTCCTATGACTATGAGATTATGCAACTCCCGAATACCGGAGGAACACCTTGTGTGCTATCAAATGTCACAACGTAACTGGGTGATTATAAAGATGCTCTACAGGTGTTTCCGAAGGTGTTTGTGGTGTTGGCATAGATCAAGATTAGGATTTGTCACTCCGAGTGTCGGAGAGGTATCTCTGGGCCCTCTCGGTAATGCACATCATAATAAGCCTTGCAAGCAAATGACTAATGAGTTAGTCACGAGATGATGTATTACGGAACGAGTAAAGAGACTTGTCGGTAACGAGATTGAACTAGGTATTGAGATACCGACGATCGAATCTCGGGCAAGTAACATACCGATGACAAAGGGAACAACGTATGTTGTTATGCGGTTCGACCGATAAAGATCTTCGTAGAATATGTAGGAGCCAATATGGGCATCCAGGTTCCGCTATTGGTTATTGACCGGAGAGATGTCTCGGTCATGTCTACATAGTTCTCGAACCCGTAGGGTCCGCACGCTTAAACGTTCGTTGACGATATAGTATTTAATAAGTTATGTATGTTGGTGACCGAATGTTATTCGGAGTCCCGGATGTGATCACGGACATGACGAGGAACTCCGGAATGGTCCGGAGATAAAGATTAATATATGAGATAATAGTGTTTGACCTCCGGAAGGGTTCCGGAATTCACCGGAAGGGGTTCCGGATGTTTCCCGAAGTGTTTGGGTACGAGAACACTTTATTTGGGCCAAAAGGGAAAGCACACAAGGTTTTTGGAAGGCGCAAAAGGAAGTTTTGCGGAGTCCAGGGGCCAGACGCCAGGGTCCCTGGCGTCTGGTTCCAGATGCCGGGAACCCTGGCGTCTGGCCCTGGAGTCCGAGAAGGACTCTTGCCTTTCGGGTGAAACCGACTTTGTGAAGGCTTTTACTCCAAGTTTCGACCCCAAGGCTCAACATATAAATAGAGGGGTAAGGCTAGCACCCAAGACACATCAAGATACACCAAGCCGTGTGCCGGCTACCCCGACCCTCTAGTTTATCCTCCGTCTAGTTTCTGTAGTGCTTGGCGAAGCCCTGCAGAGATTATTCTTCATCAACAACCGTCACCACGCCGTCGTGCTGCCGGAACTCATCTACTACTTCGCCCGTCTTGCTGGATCAAGAAGGCGAGGACGTCATCGAGCTGAACGTGTGCTGAACGCGGAGGTGCCGTACGTTCGGTACTAGATCGGGACGGATCGTGAAGGTGCACGACTACATCAACCGCGTTGATAAACGCTTCCGCTTTCGGTCTACGAGGGTACGTAGACACACTCTTCCCTCTCGTTGCTATGCATCTAGTAGATAGATCTTGCGTGATCGTAGGAAAATTTTGAAAATACTACGTTCCCCAACATACCCCCCATGTATGTATGTAATGGTACGATGTAATGATATCCATCTTGCTAAGCGCCCAAAATGCAGTTGTGCCGCAATCACGAGTTTGTCACGTGGTCGGGATAGAATCGCGTCTTGGGCGTGACATGTTCGTATCAGAGCCGACCCTCGCAGTTACACGGATGTTTGCGGACAGGTGCTCGGTCATGTTGTTCATGACGTTTGTGACCCGTCGTGGCACACAGCATGGCACCTGTATCGGACTGGATGCACAGACGTTTGTGCCAAGAGGAACGTTCCTGTGGCCCGACGAGGACGTCGGTTCCTGTGAGTGTGGGTGTATGTGATAGCCTGGCTTAATAGGGATGATAGACTACTCATTTCAATAAGGAATTCCTTCTTTTCCGGGAGCCCATACAGATAGAACTCCAAAGTTATGTGTGCTCAGCTTGGAGTAGTTTCAGGATGGGTGACCGACCGGGAAGTTGCTCCCGGGTGCGCACGAGTGAGGACAAAGTGCGCAGAAAAGACTAGTATTAATATGTGGGGCCAGTCTAGATCCCGCCAGGAGTAATGACCACCGGCGGGTGTGTTCGGGGCGTTACAGTTAGATCTCATGATTTTTCTCTGATTTCATTTTCTATTTGCTTTTAATTCTTTTTCCTTGGATCTGGGATTTAGGGTTCATGTTATCGTTTCAGACCGTGAAGAAATGCACACATTTTGAAAGGCTGGATGACTACGTTAAGCGGATTCAATTCAATGCCCCCCAGCCCGGGAGCTCAATCTGTCGTCAACACCAACGAATTTGGTCTCTAAAAGTGCTGCTCTAACAGTAGGGGATGCAGATCTGAAGGGGGGATTAAAGAAGAAGAACAAGAACTTGAAGCAGATGATTCAATTGAACAAGCAGGCGATTCTGATAGCTTTAGGTTTTTTTGTATAGTTACCCTAGGATTTGGTTACTTGTTGGCCATCACTCGTAAGAGATGTTATTAGTGTGGTGTAATGTGCTCTAGGATTTTGTTAAATTTGTGGATCATGTGCTCTAGGATTTTCTTAAATTTGTGGATCCTATGCTCTAGGATTTGCTTAAATTTGTGGATCATGTGCTCTATGCTCTGTGTTGCTTAATTTGTGGATCATGTCAGTTTCATCAGTTTTGTACACTTTCAGTTTCTTCAGTTTCGTCACACAACACCGACCGTCGAAGGAAAAAAACATAGTTCTAGGGCCCAAATTGAAACTAAGATCTGGTTGGGCCATCGCATTGCGTTGAGTGTCATAGGCCCACGAAGATAAAAGAGGCCTAGAAAATAGTGCACATGCTGGCTCTGTTTTTTTTTTTGCTTGATTATTGCCGTGGCAAATCCATTTATTGCCATGCCGAACAAAAATAGTGCGCGATGGTAAATTGATTTATTGTTAGTAGTACAACTATTGTCCGCATTTTTGTACAGATAATTGCCATGGTGAACTTCAGAATAACTTTTTCCATGTCACTGTTAGTGTAGATACCATGACAAATTCTTTATTGAACTTGCCCACGTCAAATTTATTTGTACATATCGTGGCAATTTCCTTCTGTATATAGCCTACGGCACAACACTTTGTTTTTTTGTCATGCGGGTATTATAAACATGTTTTTGTTGCAGGAAAAATATTGCATCCATGATTTTTTTATACATGATTTTTTTGTAGAACATGGCAAATTTATTATTAAGAGCATGTCAGATTTAATTATGTAGATCATGATATTCATCAGAAACCACGTCTGAAATAAAGTCCGGTGGCACCATTAGCCACCATATCCATCTAGAGAGCATGTCTAGGGCTCGACTACGACACCATATCCATCTTGAGAGGATGTCTAGGGCTCGGCTACGGCACCATTAGCATAATTGGTTCGATGCCAAAAGTTTGATTGGCTACCAATTTTTCTTATCCATCTCACAAAAAGTTGCTAAATGTTGGCAACTTTTGGCATTGCCAAAGGTTGGCAACTTTTGGTTTTGCCAAATATTGGCAATGCCAAATGTTGCCATCAAACCAATTATGCTCCATATCCATCTAGAGAGCATGTCTAGGGCTCGGCTACGACACCATATCCATCTACCGATATATCATGTAGCAATCATACATCCATAACATAGAAAGTAGCAAGCATAGCATAGTTCTTACATAAAATATAGGGTGCATAAAAGAGTTCACGGTACACCAACGACATTAAGTAAAAATATAAAAGCCCTAACGGGCAAGAAAAGCTTCACGAGGCCGGCCGGGCCTTCACCACCATCTTTGCTGCGCCTTCTCTTCAGTGCTCCTCCTCCATGCCGTCCTCGTCGAGGTAGTAGGGTAGGCTGTGCATACCGTCGCGGGTGGGGAAGATGTTGTCGAAGTTTGTGAAGATGTTGTGGGTTGTGAATGCGATGAATTCGCATCCAAACCAAAACACCTCGCCGAGGAGGTAGTACGCATCAAATCTGTTGGCGAAGTTGATGATGAGCCCGATCGGCGGAGTGCTGGCGTTTGGACGCACATCCTCCAGACGGAACATCACTGGCAAGCCTGCCGGGTGGTGGGCGAAGCCCAACACCGAGGAACCACTGGGCAAACTCCCTTGGACCCCTCTAGCATGAAAACACCCACACGTGGAGCGTCCTCTCCACGACGACGCCTGCCGGATACCGTCTATTCGGCACGGTTGGTGGGAGCTGGAAGGTGGTGCCATTGTACTGCATCCTCGCCTCGCTTTGAGAGTGCTTTAGGTTTGGGTGAAGAAGAGAAGGGGGTGACACAAATGGATGTGTGGAGAATAGGTGGAGGGGTGGGTGGTTTAAATAGGGAAAGGGGAAGGGAAGGGGAGTGGCAATGGTAGCGCTTTGGATTCGCTATGTTCAAATGAGCACGTCGATCAATATGCCACCTTAATTGCCAACATGTTTTAATTGCCACATTGAAAAGATGCGAGTGGATTGAAAAGTGTGAAACAATGCTCTACATCGAGGAGACACGTGTGCGAGATGAGACGAACCAGCGGGAGCGACCGTCCCTGCGTCCGTGGCGGCTCGCATGCAGAAACAGCCCGGCCAGCGTCCATGGCGGCTCACATGCATAAAGAGGCTGGTCAGCGCATCGTGGCGGCTGGCAGTGGCGCATGCAGGTAGGCTAGCTATGTGCATGCATAGGAGGCTAGCTAGACATGTCGTGCATGCATAACAGGCTTCTATATTTGCGGCGCATGCATGGCCCAACGGGACAACAACGGCACCGTCCGACACGACCCGACTCATCAGGTCCAATGGGCGACACAGTCAACGCGGCCCCACTAGTCAGTGTTAACGGTCAAAGCACTGACCCGACGGCATCCACCATTTGTCACCATTTCTAAGGGTTTCAGACAAGATAGTGGGGAAAAGTGAGCAAATGTTAAGATCGTGGGGATGAAAAAGTATGGCTAAGGAACCAGGGGCACAAATGTAAAAAACCATAATTAAAATGCTAACATCCACTGATACATCGGGCCTAGTCCTCTAAATAACCATTGTTTAAAAATAAAATTCTGCTAAACACATACCCTATGACAGGTGGGCCCCTTTCATTGTTTCAGTGGATATGGGTTGACTAGTCAGCTGCGGACTCAGCCCCCCTGAAAGCATAAGTGCTTCCTGGGTGATTTGGATAATTAATGTCAACATATCCCCTGTTGGACTAATGCCTTTACCTAGTGTATTTCAGACAAGTTCAACATTGAAGTGGCAAGGACAAGAGGATGTGGAACCCTTTCAAGCTGTCAAGGACAAGAGGATGTGGAACCCCATCAAGATGCTAAGGACAAAGATTGGCAAAAGCTCAAGACTCTACATTTCCATTTTAGTGATCCAAGATCACATTGAGTCCATTGGAAAGCCAATACTATTAAAAGGGGATGGTGCGTTGCTTAATGATCTGGTTACTCAAGTGCTTAGTAATATTGCTCCAAAACCCTCAGCCACTTTCTCATATTCCACATATGTCCAAAACCTAAAGTCAAACTCATCCCCACCGATGTGATATATCCGGCGCCATCGAGTTCAATTGACATAGCTACTGCCACAAACCCTAGACAATTCGGTCTCACCGATATGGACATCAGTCTCACCGACATGGCCTTGCAAACTCTCTCTGATCCTATTGTAATTATTTTGGTCTCACCTAGACGTGCAATCGGTCCCATCGAGTTTACTTGACCAGCTCTCTGTTTGATCTTTTGCTTAAATTGCTCCCACCGAGTTCATGTGATCGGTCTCACCAAGATGAGGTTTTGCCCTTGCCCTAGCACATCGGTCCCACCAAGTTGATCACATCGGTCCCATTGAGATTCCTAACGTTCAAATTTTGAACTGCTTCGGTCTTACCGAGTTCATCTATTCGGTCTGACCAAGTTGGGTCAAATGTGTGTAACAGTTGGATTTTGTGTGGAGGCTATATATACCCCTCCACCTCATCTCCATTTAGGAGAGAGCCATCAGAATGTGCCTACACTTCCACTACACATTTTCTGAGAGAGAACCACCTTCTCATGTGTTGAGACCAAGATATACCATTCTCACCACAAGAATCTTGATCTCTAGCCTTCCCCAAGTTGCTTTCCACTCAAATCATCTTTCCACCATATCCAAATCTATGAGAGAGAGAGAGAGTTGAGTGTCGGGAAGACTATCACATGAAGCACAAGAGCAAGAAGTTCATCATCAACACACCATTTATTACCTTTTGGAGAGTGGTGTCTCCTAGATTGGTTAGGTGTCACTTGGGAGCCTCCGACAAGATTATGGAGTTGAACCGTACGGGCAAGGAGATTGCCTACTTCGTGAAGATCTACCCGAGTGAAGCAAGTCCTTCGTGGGCGTTGGCCATGGTGGGATAGACAAGGTTGCTTCTTCATGGACCCTTCATGGCTGGATCCCTACGTGGACTCGCACAGTCGTTACGCTTCATGGGTTGAAGTCTCCATCAACGTGGATGTATGATAGCACCACCTATCGGAACCACGCCAAAAATCTCCGTGTCTCCATTGCATTTGCACTCTCCAAACCTCTCCCTTTACCTTCATATGCAATGTTTTACTTTCCGCTGCCACACTCTTAGAATTGCATGTGTAGATTTGTTACTTTCTTGCAACTAGCTTATGTTACTCTTTCCAATGCTTACACTCTTGCTATGTTTGCTTGAAAAGCTTAATCTTGTGCTAGATCTCCACCTCAACTTAAATGAACTTAAAAACTGCTACGTTTCTTGTTGAGTGTCTAATTACCCCCTTCTAGACACCTCTTCTCTAATCCTTTCAATTGGTATCAGAGCTTTTGTCTCCATCGCTTTGGTTTAATCACCATTGGAGGAAGATAGATGTGTCTACGATTGGGAGTATGAGATGTAGACTGCCTATTCTCGAAGGGGGGTTTTATAGGGAATGGAAAAATGACATGCTTGACATTTTCAATGAATATCATTTGAACAAGTATATTCTTAGCCCTTATGTGCCTCCTATTGATCCTATGCATTTTACCCCCAATGAGTATCTTGACATGGTTCGGGATACTAGAACTGTTAATCTTATTGTTAGAGCTCTACGAAATATTTGCTTGGAGAATTGCCTAATTTGGAATGTGCTTACACTATACGGAAATTTCTTGAAGAACGCTTTCCTAACAATTCCTTGAAAAGTTGAGATGAGATTCTTCAAAAATCCATTGCTTTTCAAAAGATGAAGCCTAATGATCCCAAGTTTGATGAATGCTTATTTGAGCTACGTGACCTTATGCGTCCTAAGGGTGACGTTGGAATCATTAGTCACATAGTCACGATCTATTGTAACTCACAAACTTGAACATTGTCATTATCAAAATTCTAATGAATCACTTGTCGTAGGTGATGATCACACGGATGATGATGATGTTGAGCATGGATATTATGGAGAAATTGAAGATAGTGACTTTGATCTTGATGAGTCAATGAGACACTTTGGTCTTATATGACACCCCAAGACCGATGCGTAGGTGTCTTCGAGATATTCGCTGCCGTTGCCATGTCATTTGCTTCCGTGTCGCATTTTGCCATGTCATCATGTGCATCTCGTCCGCATGTTTTCAAAACTTGCATCCGTCTGTAGTTGCCGAGCCCCCTCGTCCTTTCCATTGCCCGTTCTGAGACCAGACACATTCGCACGTGCCCGCGGCACCCCTGAAACCTCATTTTATAAGTGGCCGGAAAATGTTCTCGGAGTGGGATGAATCTGGGCGTGTGTTCTTATTATAGTGTAGGTAGACTGCCTGCCAATTTTCGTCACATTCGGAGTTCGTTTGATAGCCCAACGTTAAACTATAGCGGCACTATCGCTGGACAAAAACATCGGACGTTTCGATCTCCGAAACTTGTCACCGGGTCTCTCTCTCTTCTCTACCACAGCCAAGGCCTCTCCGCACAGCCCACCTAGGCCTGCCTAACCCCCTCTCGCCTCTCGAGTCGTCGGATCACGATCTGAGGGTCAAGAACACCCCCAAATCCCTCCAAACCCTAATCCCTAGACCCCCTGCCTATTTAAGCCCCCTCGTCCAAAAATGGAAGCCCTACCCCCTAGACCCACTCCCACCTCCAGCCGCCTCTTCCCCATCGTTTTCCGTGCCGAGCCCATCCTCCTCAGCCACTTGGCGTCGCACCAATGGCCAGCCGCTGCCCACCCGCTGCCTGTGGCCTCTCTCCGGCCACCACGTGTCCCACCCCGCACCCCAGCCTCTCTCCCACCGCGCCAGGCCCGCCGGGGCCCGGAGCAAGCCCGACCAGGCCCGAAGCAGCTGTCGCCGCAACCCACAGGGCCCGAGCCGCCCCGAGCGCCCGGACGAGCCTGCGCGTCCCCGCAGCCTCCTCCCTCGTCTGGATCGGGTTCTGCCCGATCTCCCTCGCCGCCGCCCCGCAATGACCGGCCACCGGAAGCCGCCGCCGGCAACCTCGTTGTCGCCGCCCAGGAGCTCAAGCCCCACCGCCAGCACCTCGTCTTCGCTGCCCGGCGTCGCACACCCCTGCGCTCAAGCTCGCCGCTGGCAGTTCGTCACCATCGCGCCGCTGGCTTGCGACCTCCCGTCCTCGCCTAACTCCGGTGGATCCACTACCCCGTGGTCAAATACATCGTCCCGCCACCCTCGTCCTCGCCGGCGCGTCGCCGCCCTGTCGGGCTCCTCACCGGCGTCGCCACTGGCCTCTGCCTCGCATCTTCCTCGCCTTCGGCCTCGTGCCACTGCCACGTGGGCCCCAGCCGCCGGACGTGTCCGGTCGGTCACGGACACATCCACCCCTCCCCCTAGGTTGTAATTTTTTTCTAAGTCCTTTTGTCTGAAAATGTCAAATATGCATGTTTGAGGTGCCATAAGTTTGCGCATGTTGGTCTGGTGAGGATGTTCTTTATGTCAAAATGTTCGTCTTTGTGTGCTCTACATGATGTCTGCATTTTCATGCATGTTAGGATCCATATTGCCATGCTAATCCCTGTTACAAAAGTGTATGTTGATGTTAAGTGCTGAAAACTGTTATAACTTGCTGATTTGTCTTTTTCATATCTTTTTGTGTGATTTTTGTTTGAACATCATGTCAACATGTTTTAGGAGCACAATCATGTCATCTTTGCTGTGGTGCAATCCAGTTTTAATGATATGCCTTGTGGTGAGTGCAACAAGTTTGTAAAGTGGCCTACTTGCTGTTTGCTGATTTCTTAGACTTGTTATAAACTGCTAAGTTTGAAACTGTTATATTGTGATGCCATGTTTGCTTGATGCTACAATCATATCCATGCACCTTTGGAGATATCCAATGATCATGTATTGAAGTCCATGTTATGCTCTATCCACCCATGTCCTTGTTTGCAATTATAGGTTGCTGTAGCATGTCTCTTTCTTGCTCTCAAATTGCTATATAATGTTTCTGTCAGCCTGTTATCAGTAAGTTCAGTTTTGCCATGTGAACAACTAGTGTTTTATGCATCCTATGACCATGTTCTTGCCATGAGTAGCTGCATAAACATATCTTCTTGCTGTTGGTTATATTCACATGCCATGATATGCTTTGAGATGAGTTGCACAAGCTTGCAAACATGCCTACTTGTCGTTGTTGCTGCCATGTTCAGTTTATTTCACTAAGTCTGAGAATCTGGTATATCATGTTTGCTTCTTGTTTTGATGAATGCCATGAACCTGTTGCTCCCATGTATATGCCATCTTGTGTTCCTTGAGCTCCATGTTGTGTTCTAGCATGCCATGCTTTTGCTTGCCATGTTCTTGCATTGTAGCATACTTGTTTCTTGCCTCGAACATGCCAACATATTAACTCTGCTCATGTATATGCTCTGTTTTCACTAAGTCATAATCTGTGATATAAAGTTTGCTTGTTGCCTTGATCATGTTGGATTAGTCTTGATGCCTATGGACATGATACTTGTTGTTTTCGGAAGCATGCTATCTGTACTTTGAGTTCATGCCTTGCTTGTGTATATCTTGTACTCGTAGCTTGATGTTTTGATGCTTGTGATATGCCTAGTTGCTGTTGTGGACAGCTTGTCCTTTAATCTTGTTTCGTGTGTATGTGTTGAACCGTGGCTCCGTTTGGGGCATGCTCTATATGAAACTTGCTTGATTTTGCATATAGTGGCATCATGTCATGTTGTATCCATGTTTTGAGAGTGTGTGCTTGATGAATGAATGCATTTTGCATCTTGCCATGTGTATCTTATTTTGCTCATATCTTCTAGGCCGTAGCTCCGAATTAAATGGACTTTATATGTAACTTGACTGGAATTTCATGTCAATCATCATGGTGCATGTTAACTTGCTGTTTAACAACTGTAACTTGAGGTTTGTTCATATCTGGACCAATTTCGAAATTTGCATATGAGGACTTACCAGAATTGTTATATGTTGGTTTCGGCCTCATTTAAACTTGTTTGGTTGTGTTGTCCTTGTATGCATCATCCCTTGCCATGACTAGCATCATGTAGCCTTGTCATGCATCATACTTGGTTGAGCATCATGTCTCGTTTATGTGTGGTGTGTTTACCATGTTATTTGCTTCATCTCGTTAGTTCCTGTTTCGTTGCGGTCGTGAGGATTCATTCGATTACGCTTGTTCGTCTTCGTGGCTTCGTCTTCTTCATGGACTCGTTATTCTTCCTTGCGGGATTCTAGGCAAGATGACCATCACCTTTGGATACCTTTACTATCATTGCTATTCTAGTTGTCTCGATGCTATCGCTATATGTCGCGCTACCTATCCATTGTTGTCAGCCTCTCATTGTTGCCATGAAACCCCTAATATTTTTTGATAGAAAGACTGTAAGGGAACCCCCTACAGTATAATTGGTTCAACAAACCCAAATTGCAAGTACTGTGCCTTGAACCTGGGTGGGTGGGAAGGCATCAACCCCTTCCCACCACTAGGCTATGCCTTAGTCTGCTGAAACCCCTAATATTGACACCATCCCAGCAAACTGTTGAATGGCTATGTTACCGCTCGCTCAGCCCCTCTAATAGCGTTGTTAGTTGCAGGTGAAGATGAAGATTGCTCCATGTTGGAACTTGGATGTTTTGGAATATCACAATATCTATTACTATAATTAATGCACCTATATACATGGCAATGGGTGTAAGACTTGGCCTTTTGCTCGGTGTTTTGTTCCACTCACGCCGCCTTAAGAAGCGATAAACCGATGTTATGTTCCTTGAATTTTCGTTCCTAACACGGTTGGGGTTTATGGGCCCCCCTTGTTAATTCGCTTTGTTTAAAGCTTTTCCAGCAAGGCCGAACCTTGGTTTTCCATTTGCCTAATAACTAAAAAACTTGCATAGGGACTTTCCGGACCCCGTGGATTCTTAATCAACCCCCGGGCCAGTGCTCCTCTGAGTGTTGGTCCAAACTGGACGATGTCCTGTGCCTCCTGGGCAACCAGGGTCTCAGCCAACCCGACGTCTTGCCCATCCGGTGTGCTCCGAGAACGAGGTACGCGCGACTCCTATCGGGATTTGTCGGCACATCGGGCGGTCTTGCTGGATTAGTTTTACTATTGTTGAAATATCTTGTGCACGAGATTCCGAGAACACTCGGGCCTTCCCAATTTTGGAGTTGTTACTCTGCTGACCGTGAGAGCTTGTGATGGGCTAAGTTGGGACACCCCTGCATGGTTATGATCTTTCGAAAGCCGTGCCCGCGGTTATGTGGCAGATTGGAATTTGTTAATATCTGGTTGTAGAGAACTTGACAGAGGATCCGAAATAAAATACACCAACCGCGTGAGTAACCATGACCGTCTCTTTTCAATTTGAGAAGAGAACACGGTGGGGTCATGTTTGTCTCGCATGTAGTTCAGGATCACTTAGCGATCATTACTGGTTTGCGACCGTTTGCGTAGATGCTCTTCTTATTCTTGTACTCGTAAGTTAGCCACCATACATATGCTTAGCCGCTGCTGAAACCTCACCACTTATCTTTGTCCCTACCCATTAATCTTTGTTAGTCTTGATACCCATGGTTATGGGATTGCTGAGTTCTCGTGGCTCACAGATACTACGACAACAATTGCAGGTGCAGGTTTCCGATGACTTGACGTGAGCCGTTGTTTACATGTGTTGGAGTTCTTCTTCTTCTTCGTCAGTCTTGGGATAGGTTCCTGGTCGGCAGCCTGGGATAGCAGGATGGATGTCGTTGTGCTTTTCATGTTTTTCGTCCGTAGTTGGATGTCTTGTGAATGATGTGTTGTATTCATGTGGAAATTGTATGACTTGCATGTATCCCTCTATGTATGTAATGGTACAATGTAATGATATCCATCTTGCTAAGCGCCCGAAATACGGTTGTGCCCCATCACGAGTTCATCACGTGATCGGGATAGAATCGCATCTTGGGCGTGATATATTATGGCTAATCTTCGCGGTTACGTAGCCGGAGGAAAGCAATGGGTTCTTGATAGCGGATGCATGGATCATATGACCGGAAATAAGGACATATTTGATGAGCTTGCTAGAAATGATGGTCCACGAAAATATGTTACCTTTTGTGACAACTCTAAGGGTAAAATATGTTACCTTTGGTGACAACTCTAAGGGTAAAGTTGTTGGCCTTGGTAAGGTGGCCATATCCAATGATAGCTCTATCAAAAATGTCATGCTAGTTGAATCTCTTGGCCATAATCTTCTTTCCGTATCTAGATTAGCTGATTGTGGTTTAAATGTGCTATTTACTCATGTTGATTGCCAAGTCTTTCGTAGAGATAATCATAACATGGTCTTTACCGGCATTCGTAGAGGTGACCTATACATTGTTGATTTCACTAAGAAATCCCAACCTCACACTTGTTTAATTGCTAAATCTTCTAAGGGTTGGTTATGGCATAGAAGAATAGGTCATGTTGGCGTGAGAAATCTTGATAAGCTTATTAAAGGTGATCATATCCTTGGTGTTAAGGATGTTATATTTGACAAGGACAGACTTTGTAGTGCTTGTCAAGCAGGAAAACAAGATGGAGGAAGTCATCCCGCAAAGAATATCATGACCACGAGGAGTCCACTCGAGCTACTTCACATGGATCTTTTTGGTCCCAACGCTTACAAGAGTCTCAGTGGTAACTCCTTCGGATTGGTCATTGTTGATGATTTTTCCAGATTTACGTGGGTGTTCTTTCTTGATGATAAATGGGATGTCCAAAAGATCTTAAAGAATTTCGCTAGAAAGGCTCAAAATCAATTCGAAGTGAAGATCAAGAAGGTTCGGAGCGACAACGTAACAGAGCTCAAGAATGCCAATGTGGATACCTTTCTTGATGAGGAAGGGATCTCACATGACTTCTTATCTACGTACACACCTCAACAAAACGGAGTTATTGAGAGGAAGAACCGGACGCTGATCGAGATGGCAAGAATGATGCTTGACGAATATAAGACGCTAAGACACTTTTGGGCATAAGTGGTTGAGACAGCTTGTCATGCTACAAACCGGCTATATCTTCACAAGCTTCTCAGCAAGACAACATACGAGCTTCTCACCGGTAACAAACCCCAAGTTGGATACTTTCCACTATCTGGCTCAAAGTGCTACATTCTTGACAAGCATCATCATTCGTAATTTGCCCCTAAATCTCATGAAGCATTTCTACTCGGTTATTGCTCAAACTCTCACACTTACCGTGTCTATAACAATTTCGCTTGAAAGGTTGAAGAGACGGTAGATGTGAAGTTTGATGAATCTAACAGCTCGCAAGTAGAGCAATTGCCAATTGATGTAGGAGACAAGGATCCTTCGGAAGCTACCCAAGACTTTTCTATTGGCGATATTCGCCCAACGGAGGTGAAGGAGACCATGTCATCCATTCAAGTGGAAGCCTCAACTTCATGCCAAGGTGAACCACAAGTTGACTTGGAGGCATCCACAAGCGGAACACGCCAAGACGAAGGAAATGAGGAAGTACAACAAGATGAACCTCATCGACCTTTTTATTCACCTCCACAAGACAACAACTTCAACAACAATGAAGAAGAACAAGTACAAGGAGACGAAGAAGATGAAGAGGATGTTCAGCCCCAACCCAAAAAAAGATCTCATGAGTTAGAGCAAGAATTGCTAGAGATCATCCCGTTGGACAAATCTACAATGACATTCAAACCGGGAGAATCACTCGCTCTAAATCTCATTTAGCTAACTTTTGTGAACATTACTCTTTCATATCTAAGCTTGAACCTGTGAAGGTTGAAGATGCTCTTGATGATTCGGATTGGCTGAATGCTATCCATGAGGAACTACATAACTTCGAGAGAAACCAAGTTTGGACATTGGTTGAGAAGCCCGACGATGATCACAATGTCATTGGAACCAAATGGATGTTTCGGAATAAGCAAGATGAAGATGGACAAGTTGTACACAACAAGGCCCGTCTTCGTCGCCCAAGGCTACACTCAAGTCGAAGGTATGGATTACGGTGAGACATATGCCTCCGTTGCTAGACTTGAGTCCATACACATCTTACATGCTTATGTCAATCACCATGACATCACTTTGTATTAAATGGACATTAAAAGTGCTTTTCTTAACAGTGAAATTGAGGAGGAAGTTTATGTTAAACAACCTCCCGGCTTTGTTAATCCCAACAAACCTAATCATGTTGATCAACTTCACAAAGCTCTTTATGGTCTTAAACAAGCTCCAAGAGCATGGTATAAATGCTTGACCAAATTTCTTATTGAAAAAGGCTTTGAAATTGGGAAAATTGATTCCACACTTTTTACTAAAAGGGTTAATGGTGAATTATTTGTGTGCCAAATTTATGTTGATGATATCAAATTTGGTTCTACTAATCCCCATTTTAGTGAAAAGTTTGGAAAGCTAATGTCGAAGAAGTTTGAGATTTCTATGATGAGTGAACTCAAATTTTTTCCTTGGCTTGCAAATCAAGCAAACTAAGGAAGGTACCTTTCTTTCTCCAACAAAGTATACCAAGGACCTTTTCAAGAAGTTCAACATGAAAGAAAGCAAAGGTATGAAAACACCCATGCCTCCTAGTGGACATCTTGACTTGACTAAGGATGGCAAACTAGTAGAACAAAAGGTTTACAACTCTATGATTGGTTCATTGTTATATCTATGTTCCTCATGTCCGGATATTATGCTAAGTGTGTGCATGTGTGCACGATATCAAGCGCCCCCTAAAGAATGTGATCTTAAGGCTGTGAAAAGGATAGTGAGATACTTATTTCATACACCAAACTTTGGCGTTTGGTGTCCTAAGGGGTCTTCCTTTGATATTGTTGGCTACTCCGATTCGAACTATGCCGGTGACAAGGCTGATAGAAAGTCCACTTCGGGTACTTGTCAATTTCTTGGTAGATCTCTTGTGTCTTGGTTCTCCAAGAAACAAAACTCAGTATACTTATCCACCGTCGAAGCGGGATACATTGCCACTGGATCATGTTGTTCTCAATTACTTTGGATGACCCAAACCCTTAAGGATTAGGGGATATATGTGAAACATGTTCATTGCTTTGTGATAATGAAAGTTCTATTAAGATTGCTCATGATCCCATGCAACATTCTCGAACTAAGCATATTGAAGTCCGTCATCATTTCATTTGAGATCATGTTGCCAAAGGAGATATCAATCTTAAACATGTTCGTACCGACAAGCAATTGGTGGATATATTTACCAAACCGCTTGATGAGAAAGTATTTTGCCGTTTGAGAGGTGAATTGAATATCATTGATGCCTCAAACTTGTAGTAGAAACTCCTTTGGATACATGCAAGGCATGAGCCTTTATGACTAATCCTTCACACTTCTCTTATGATGATGATCATATGTATTGGATCTATATGTGTGTCTTTGCATGCTATCTAACTCCTTTTAGGTAATTGGATGAGCCCAACTCAATGCGACTGCAAGTCACTCACATCTTGAGCAATCTCTACATCACCAACAGTCTACTTCATGGATGTTGACACCAAGGAAGCATAAACTCACTCATATATCCTTTGACAACCTATATATATCAAATTTCATTTGGTATCAAGTTTCATGATTGTCATTTTGGATGCATAACTGCTTTTCCTTGCAAAACTGACCCATGTAGGAAGATGAACTCAAACTATGAGTGGTGCTCATAACTCTTGATGGACTACATCAATTTTGAGCATCCAACACAAGTTCAACTACATGATCAAGATCAACATCACCCAAGGTATCTACTTCCATCTTAGAGAAGCTTTACTCAAAGTCATGAGTCAAAGCAACTCAACAAGATGTGAACACATCAAAATGCTTAAATGAAAAATGGTAACCCCATTTTGAGCTTAAACGATGAGTATGACCTATGATCAAGTGACCTCACTTGAGTCCTAAGTCAATATACTCTAACATTGGTGACTTTGTGATATGTCCATTTTGCATCATGCTTTTATGTTGATATTTATTGCATTATGGGCTGTTATTACACATCAAGTCACAATACTTATGCCTTTTCTCTCTTATTTTACATGGTTTACATGAAGAGGGAGAATGCCGACAACTGGAATTCTGGGATGGGAAAAGGAGCAAACATTGGAGACCTATTCTGCACAACTCAAAAAGCCCTGAAACTCCACGAAAGTCAGTTTTGGAAAATATAAAAAATATCTGGTGAAATACGTACAGGAGGGGGGCGCCCTACCCCCCTTGGCGCGCCCCCTGCCTCGTGGGCCACCTGGCAGCCCCCCGATGCCCATCTTATGCTATATGAGGTGTTTTGACCTGGAAAAAAATCATAAGGAGGCTTTCAGGACGAAGTGCCACCATCTCGAGACGGAACCTTGGCGGAACCAATCTAAGGCTCCGGCGGAGCTGTTCTGCCGGGGAAACTTCCCTCCAAGAGGGGGAAATCGTCACCGCCATCATCACAAGCAACTCTCCCATCTTGGGGAGGGTTATCTTCATCAACATCTTCACCATCACCATCTCCTTTCAAACCCTAGTTCATCTCTTGTATCAAATCTTTGTATCAAAACCTCAGATTGGTACTTGTGGGTTGCTAGTAGTGTTGATTACTCCTTGTAGTTGATGCTAGTTGGTTTATTTGGTGGAAGATCATATGTTCAGATCCATTATGCATACTAATACCCCTCTGATTATTAACATGAATATGATTTGTGATTAGTTACATTTGTTCCTGAGGACATGGGAGAAGTCTTGCTATAATTAGTCATGTGAATTAGGTATTCGTTCGATATTTTGATGAGATGTATGTTGTCTTTCCTCTAGTGGTGTCATGTGAACGTCGACTACATGACACTTCACCATTGTTTGGGACTAGAGGAAGGCCTTGGGAAGTAATAAGTAGATGATGGGTTGCTAGAGTGATAGAAGCTTAAACCCTAGTTTATACGTTGCTTCGTAAGGGGCTGATTTGGATCCAAATGTTTCATGCTATGGTTAGGTTTACCTTAATACTTCTTTTGTAGTTGCAGATGTTTGCAATAGAGGGTAATCATAAGTGGGATGCTTGTCCAAGTAAGGGCAGAACCCAAGCACCGGTCCACCCACATACCAAATTATCAAAGTAACGAACACGAATCATATGAGCGTGATGAAAACTAGCTTGACGATAATTGCCATGTGTCCCCAGGAGCACTTTTCCTCATATAAGAGTTTGTCCAGGATTGTCCTTTGCTACAAAAAGGATTGGGCCATATTGCTGCACCTTATTTACTTTTACTATTCGTTACTTGTTACCAACAACCTTATCACAAAACTATCGGTTACCGATAATTTCAGTGCTTGCAGAGAATACCTTACTGAAAACTGCCTATCATTTCCTTCTGCTCCTCGTTGGATTCGACACTCTTACTTATCAAAAGGACTATGATAGATCCCCTACACTTGTGGGTCATCAAGACTCTTTTCTGGCGCCGTTGTCGGGGAGTGAAGCGCCTTTGGTAAGGAAAAATTTACACAGTCTGCTGAAATTTACTGTCACTTGTTACTATGGAACATAATCCTTTGAGGAGCTTGTTCGAGGTATCTTCACCCAGACCAGTAGAGCAAAGGATTGCTCCTCAACCTACTGAACCTACTGAAAACATTTACTTTGAAATTCCTTGGGGTATGATAGAGAAACTACAAGCTAATCCCTTTACATGAGATGGAACCTTGCATCCCCATTTGCACCTAATCTATGTGGATGAAGTTTGTGGATTATTTAAGCTTGCAGGTATGCCCGAGGATGTGATCAAGAAGAAGGTCTTCCCTTTATCTTTGAAGGGAGCGGCATTGACATGGTTTAGGTTATGCGATGATATTGGATCATGGAACTACAACCGGTTGAAATTGGAATGTCATCAAAAGTTCTATCCTATGCATCAGGTTCATCGTGATCGTAACTATATATATAATTTTTGGCCTCGCGAAGGAGAAAGTATCGCTCAAGCTTGGGGGAGGCTTAAGTCAATGTTATATTCATGCCCCAATCATGAGCTCTCAAGAGAAATTATTATTCAAAAAATTTATGCTCGGCTTTCTCTCAATAATCGCTCCATGCTCGATACTTCTTGCACTGGTTCTTTTATGATGAAGACTATTGAATTCAAATGGAATTTATTGGAAAGAATTAAACGCAACTCTGAAGATTGGGATCTCGACGAAGGTAAGGAGTCAGGTATAACACCTAAGTTTGATTGTGTAAAATCTTGTATGGATACCAATGTTTTCCGTGAATTTAGCACTAAATATGGACTTGACTCTGAGATAGTAGGTTCTTTCTGTGAATCATTGATGGCTTCTCGCCCCTCATTGGTTGCCCCAAGTGGAAGGTTTGAGATGCAGTGTAGCGGTAGTTTTCCCTTGGCAAAGATACCAAGGATCGATTTCCCCTGAGACTCCTAGGTTCAACAAGAAGGTGTCAACTGCTAACGGCGCCAGATATTTAGCAACTGACTGGACCTGCACATAGATACAAATAACTTTGCTCCCAACGAGTACAGAGAGGTTGTCAATCCCTCCGGCCTTGTCGTTTACAAAGGATCAAACGCAAGTGATAACAGTGATAGGTATAATTGTAACTAGTAAGTAAAAGCAGAAAGTAAATAGCGGATGTGATCAGTGATGGTAATATGGACCGGGGTCCCATGATGTTCACTAGTGATGTCTCTCTCCCAAAAGACGATAAAACAACTATGTGAGGTAAACGAATTACAGCTGGGCAATTCACAGAATTATGTGCGCAAACCAATGCTAACTATGCTGCAAGAAAGGTTGAGGCTCAAAAGCATGGGTGGTACGCCAAGGTAAGTAGACCGAAATCCATCTGCATCTACTACTAATCATCCACCTTGAGATATCTATCCAGAACATCTCGCTGGTATTAAGTTGCGAGTCCCACCCATAGTGTAAACTCAAAGCAACAGACAACTGCGTTAAAAGAACTTTGCGTAAAGTAAACAGTCCTTGCACCCGCGAGTACAAGCACCGTTGTTTCCCCCCTTGTGGCAACAGCACATCCCCTAGACTCATGTTTCTGTCACTCAAACTAGTCATCGAGGGGCATGAACCCACAATCAAGCATAACGTTCCCTCTTGGAGTTACTACCTACTACTCGGCCAAAGCAATAAATAGCAACGGAGAACATGCAAGAATTACTCAAGAACATATATATAAAAGAGGTAAATCAAATATATTACTCACACACAATCTGAACATAATCTCACAATCCATCGGATCCCAGCAAACTCAACATAGCAACAGCATAAGGATTACATATGTGCCTCGATCATGTAGGGCAGCTCACGAGGTCTAATTAGTGAAGCACAAAGAGGGGAGGAGAACATCACATAGCTACTGGTCATGGACCCATGGTCCAAGGGAGACTACTCACAACTCATCCGGGAGGCGTCCATGGTGGTGGAGAGGCTCCCGGTGGTGGTTCTCCCCTCCGGCAGGGTGCCGGGAAGAGTTCTCCTGGTGCTTCCGATTTTGGAAGCGCGGCGGCGGCGGAACAGAGATGAGATCGCGAAAAAGGATTCCGTCCTCGAGGGTTTCGGGACGCGGTGTAAATATATGCCAAAGGGGGGCGTCAGAGGGGGCCTGGGGGGCCCAGGCGCCCTGGCGGCGCGGCCTAGGGGGGGGCGCCCCCTGGCCGCCTGGAGGCCTGGTGGCCCCCCTGCAGCCCTACTTTGGCCGCATGGAAGCTTCCGGAACGCTGATTTTTTATATAATTTTTCCGGGATTTTTCTGGCAGTTTACGTAATGGGAAAACCTGAAATACAAAAACAGCAGAAAACAGAAACTGGCACTGGGGTGCACTGAGTTAATAGGTTAGTGCAAATATGATCAAAAGTGTATGGAAGTGTATAAATATCATAGCAATATCACACAAAAGAGGCATGGAGCAAGCATAAATTATAGATACGTTTTGGACGTATCAACATCCCCAAGCTTAATTCCTGCTAGTCCTCGAGTAGGTAAATGATAACAAGCATAATTTCTGTGGTGACATGCTATTAACCATATAAGGACTTTTCATAGTCACATGACAAAAGCTTACTGAGATAATGAATCTGTTGTAATTAAGTTGCCTCATGAGAAAATCACAAAGAACTGAAAGTATTACAATATGATATTGAAAAATCAAATAGATTTGTAGTGAGCATGGTGTGCAAATATGATAAAGTGGTATCTCGCTTGCCCCCTTTAGTGAAGCAAAACATAAATGCAGGGGCACCTCCAAGGTTTAAGTGACGACTAGATACAATGATTTCAGAATAAACGATATCATAATCATGCAAAAGACAATGCTACTTTGGGACAATGCACATTACACTCAGAATGACAATCATGCTCTTAATAGTTGGTGCTTTAAAGAAGGTGGAGACTCTCGAACCGTGGCTTTTGTTGGCAAGGTTGAAAACCCGTGGTCGGAAACAAAAACTAAACATGTACCAGAGCTCTTGGTTTTAAAAACAGAGGTAATAATTATTTTTTTGAATATGCATGTTTTGTCAACGAATGCTAGCAGATAACTCAATTACTTCTCGAGCTGGACAAGTTTCGAGGAACGGCTCCCGAATGAGGACGATCACATCCTCTTAATCTCCTTTGTTTATCACTGCCAAAGTTTTCTGATTTCTAATGAACAATGCGTGAAGGAGGGTTTGTTTGTTGTATAATTTTTTAATGAGCCGGGCGCACTCTATGCAAGTTCCTTCTCGCATTATGGGTTTGCACATTAGACATGCAATCCCGGGGTGAAGCTTGTCCAACTTAAAAAGATCATGAATTAACTACTACTTCCTCATGAACTAAAACAGACGCACAAAAGAGAAATGCTTTTTTTTTGAATAATTTCGAGATGGTACATGAAAGTCTTCGTTCGGAATGGCAGGTAAATACCATGTATAGGAAGGTATGGTGGACTCATATGGCATAACTGGTTTAAAGGATTTTGGATGCACAAGCAGTCAGTCCGCTTAGTACAGGCGAAGGTTAGCAAAAGACTTGGAGCGACCAACTAAAAGAGCAATGACGGTCATAATCATGCAGAGCGACAAAGCAACATTGAATCAGGCATGGAAGTTATATCGCTAATCAGAAATTAAAGATCATCAAGGCTTGGTAGACTTTCTTTACAGTCTTAAATATGCGTGAGCATACGCCAAGTCAATCAAAATAAATTCTTGAAGGAAGATATCACTAAACCATACCACATCATAGGCAAACAAATCATGTTGGTACTTCAATGACACATTAGGAACCCCCCAGCTATTTGAGACTAACCATAAGAAAACATGAACTACTAAGCACCATTACGCACATAGCATTTTTATCGTAGACATATCGACCAGTGCAACAGAAGCCAACTCTCTTAACAAGATAAGCATGATAACTAAAGAGAGTTCCAGTGACCAACTAAACAAAAGCTCTTTAAAAAGATAAGCATGAAAACTAAGAGCTGAACATGACAGTAGCTATTGAAAGACAAAGAACACACACAACAAGGATAGACATGTAAATTCTATGTTATGTTCTAGGTTGAAGTGGAGCGTGTTTCTCTCCCACACAAAGAAAGCTGAGTTCCAACTCGTTATGAACAGCAAGCAAAGCTAAAGAAAACTAAAAAGGAAACTAAAAGCAAGACGCTCCAAGCATAGCACATAACACATGAAGTGATTAAAATATAGTGGAACGAAAGACGAACTGATAATGTTGATGGAGAAGGGGATGCACGGGGGCATCCCCAAGCTTAGACGCTTGAGTCTTCTTGAATATTTCTTGTGGGTGCATGGGGGCATCCCCAAGCTTGAGCGTTTGACACTCCTGAATCTTTTTATCATCTGCCCTCGCACACTTGAAAACTCCCTTCATACATAACTCATCATAATCTGATTAGCGAGGTTAGTACCCATAATAAAATAATTGTTCCTTGCTGCAAATAAGGATATTCTTGAAGGTCTACTGTTTCTCAAGATTTCCAAAAGGTTTTTGCAAAGAAAAAGCCAGCTCAAGGTTTGCAAAATGAAGGAAAGGCAAAACAGGACAGAATCTGTGAAAAATAGACAAGCAGGTAGTAAATAATTTTTTCAGGGCACTTCTGCAACTCAAATCAAAAAACTCAGAACAGACGCCCAAAAGACAATTGTATAGAGCACGCTGTCGAAAAAATTCAGACCAAAAAGATGATCTGGTGATTTTATAAGAATTTTTCTGTCCAAGGACAGAATCTGTTTCCTGGACAGCACGTCACAACTTTTGAACTTTCTTGAAATCAGAGGCTACACTTGGCACAAAGCTGAAAAGTAAAGATACAATGATGATGCTACTGTAGTAACAAACATCAAGACACTAAAGCTGAAAGAACAAACTGAAAGCAAAGATAACAAGGGTTGTCTCCCTAGAGCTCTTTCTTTATAGCCATAAAGATAGGCTTAAGACTTTAATGATGCTCTCGTAGGAATAAGAGTTGAAGAACAAAAGAGAGCATCAAGAAGCAAATACCAAACACATTTAAGCCTAACATGCTTCCTATGCATAGGAATATTGCAATACAATAATTCATTGAAGCACAAAGCAATAAGCATAGGAAGACCAAACAAGTGCAGCTTCAAAACCTTCAACATAAAGAGAGGGAACTTGATATTATTGAAATATCTATAAGCATATGTTCCCTTCTCATAATAATTTTCAGTGGGATCACGAATAAACTCAACAATATAAGCATCACATAAAGCATTGTTACCATGATCCACATGCAAAAAGGTATCATTACTCTTCATATAAGCAAAATCTTTCTTATTAGGAATAGTGAGAGTAAAGCAATCATAACCATCATGGTAATCATTGTATTTAGGAGGCATATCATAATCATAATAAATTTTATCCTCAATAGTAGGTGGACTGAAAACATCATATTCATCATTGTAATCATATATAGGAAGTAAAGTATCATCAAAGTAAATTTTCTCTTCAAAAGTTGGGGGACTAAAAATATCATGTTCATCAAACGTGTCATCCCCAAGCTTAGAGCTTTCCATGTCATTAGCAATATTGATATTCAAAGAAAGCATACTAATAACATCACCACCATAATGATTGTTATGCAAATAATAAAGTTCCATAGGTTTTTTAATTTTCTCTTCAAACACATCATGTCCCAAAGCAAGGTAGAGCTTATAAAGCTCTCTCATATTTTTGTTGTTTTCCATTAAGCAAAACTAGTGAAAAGACATAAAGAAAACTGAAAGGTAAACTAACAAGACTAAAAAGCAAAGATAAAAGATAGCGTGCAACACCCCTATCTTGAAGAGTGGAGTCCCCGGCAACGGCGCCAGAAAACTTTGCTTGATGGCTTCTCGCCCCTCGTTGGTTACCCCAAGTGGAAGGTTTGAGATGCAGTGTAGCGGTAGTTTTCCCTTGGCAAAGATACCAAGGATCGATTTCCCCTGAGACTCCTAGGTTCAACAAGAAGGTGTCAACTGCTAACGGCGCCAGATATTTAGCAACTGACTGGACCTGCACACAGATACAAATAACTTTGCTCCCAACGAGTACAGAGAGGTTGTCAATCCCTCCGGCCTTGTCATTTACAAAGGATCAAACGCAAGCGATAACAGTGATAGGTATAATTGTAACTAGTAAGTAAAAGCAGAAAGTAAATAGCGGATGTGATCAGTGATGGTAATATGGACCGGGGTCCCATGATGTTTACTAGTGATGTCTCTCTCCCAAAAGACGATAAAACAGCTATGTGAGGTAAACGAATTACAGCTGGGCAGTTGACATAATTATGTGCGCAAACCAATGCTAACTATGCTGCAAGAAAGGTTGAGGCTCAAAAGCATGGGCGGTACACCAAGGTAAGTAGACCGAAATCCATCTGCATCTACTACTAATCATCCACCTTGAGATATCTATCCAGAACATCTCGCTGGTATTACGTTGCGAGTCCCACCCATAGTGTAAACTCAAAGCAACAGACAACTGCATTGAAAGAACTTTGCGTAAAGTAAACAATCCTTGCACCCGCGAGTACAAGCACCGTTGTTTTCCCCCTTGTGGCAACAACACATCCCCTAGACTCATGTTTCTGTCACTCAAACTAGTCATCGAGGGGCATGAACCCACAATCAAGCATAACGTTCCCTCTTGGAGTTACTACCTACTACTCGGCCAAAGCAATAAATAGCAACGGAGAACATGCAAGAATTACTCAAGAACATAAATATAAAAGAGGTAAATCAAATATATTACTCACACACAATCTGAACATAATCTCACAATCCATCGGATCCCAGCAAACTCAACATAGCAACAGCATAAGGATTACATATGTGCCTCGATCATGTAGGGCAGCTCACGAGGTCTAATTAGTGAAGCACAAAGAGGGGAGGAGAACATCACATAGCTACTGGTCATGGACCCATGGTCCAAGGTAGACTACTCACAACTCATCCGGGAGGCGTCCATGGTGGTGGAGAGGCTCCCGGTGGTGGTTCTCCCCTCCGGTAGGGTGCCGGGAAGAGTTCTCCTGGTGCTCCCGATCTTGGAAGCGCGGCGGCGGCGGAACAGAGATGAGATCGCGAAAAAGGGTTCCGTCCTCTAGGGTTTCGGGACGCGGTGTAAATATATGCCAAAGGGGGGCGTCAGAGGGGGCCTGGGGGGCCCAGGCGCCCTGGCGGCGCGGCCTAGGGGGGGGGGGGCGCCCCCTGGCCGCCTGGAGGCCTGGTGGCCCCCCTCCAGCCCTACTTTGGTCGCATGGAAGCTTCCAGAACGATGATTTTTTATATATTTTTTCCGGGATTTTTCAGGCAGTTTACGTAATGGGAAAACCTGAAATACAAAAATAGCAGAAAACAGAAACTGGCACTGGGGTGCACTGAGTTAATAGGTTAGTCCAAATACGATCAAAAGTGTATGGAAGTGTATAAATATCATAGCAATATCACACAAAAGAGGCATGGAGCAAGCAGAAATTATAGATACGTTTTGGACGTATCAATCATTTGCTACTCATGTTGATATCCATAAGGAGAAGTGGTTTAAATATCATCCTCCCATTGAAGTAAAAGTAGTTGACCCCGTTAAAGTTGAAGAAAAGACTATCACTTATAATGTTGATCCTATTGTTCCTACTGCTTATATTGAGAAACCACCCTTCCCTGTTAGAATAAAGGATCATGCTAAAGCTTCAACTGTGGTTCGTAAGAGTAATGCTAGAACACCTACACCCTCTGAGCAAATTAAAGTTGAACCTAGTATTGCTATGGTTAAGGATCTCTTGGTCGATGATATTGACGGGCATGTTATTTACCTCTGTGATGAAGCTGCTAGAAATGCTAGACCCGATACTAAGAATAAACATAGACCTGTTGTAGGCATGCCTGTTATTTTTGTTAAAATAGGAGATCATTCCTATCATGGCTTATGTGACATGGGTGCTAGTGCTAGTGCCGTACCTCATTCCTTATATGAAGAAATTATGCACGGTATTGCACCTGCTGAGCTAGAAGGTATTGACGTTACTATTAAGCTTGCCAATAGAGACACTATTTCACCAGTTGGGATTGTTAGAGATGTTGAAGTCTTGTGCGGGAAAGTTAAGTACCCTGTTGATTTTCTTATTCTTGGTTCCCCACAAGATGATTTTTGCCCATTATCTTTGGTAGACCCTTCCTTAATATTGTTAATGCTAAGATAGATTGCGAAAAGGACATTGTTATTGTTGGTTTAGGGGATATGTCTCATGATTTTAACTTTGCTAAATTCCGTAGACAAGGCCATGATAAAGCATTGCCTAGTAAGGATGAAATAATTGGTCTTGCTTCTATTGTTGTGCCTCCTAACGATCCTTAGAACAATATCTGCTAGACCATGAAAATGATATGTATATGAATGAGAGAAGGGAAATAGATGAAATATTCTTTAAACAGGGACCCTTATTGAAACACAACTTGCCTATTGAAATCCTAGGGGATCCTCCTCCACCCAAGGGTGATCCCGTGTTTGAACTCAAACCATTACCTGATACTCTTAAGTATGCTTATCTTGATGAAAAGAAGATATATCCTGTTATTATTAGTGCCAACCTTTCAGAGAAGGAAGAAGAGAAATTATTGAAAACTCTGAAGAAGCACTGTGCTGATATTGGATATACTCTTGATGATCTTAAGGGCATTAGTCCCACTATGTGCCAACACAAAATAAAATTGGAGAAGGACACTAAAACGGTTGTTCATCACCAACGACGGATAAATCCTAAGATGAAAGAAGTGGTAAGGAAGGAAATACTAAAGCTTCTAGAGGCAGGTATAATTTATCCAGTTGCTAATAGTCAGTTGGTAAGTCCTGTCCATTATGTCCCTGAGAAGGGAGGTATTACTGTTGTTCCTAATGATAAAGATGAATTGATCCCACAAAGAATGGTTACACGCCATAGAATGGTAATTGATTTCCACAAATTAAATAAAGCTACTAAGAAAGATCATTACCCGCTACCTTTTATTGAACAAATGCTAGAAAGGTTATCCAAACATACTCATTTTTGCTTTCTAGATGACTATTTTGGTTTCTCTCAAATATCTGTGTCAAAAGAGGATCAGGAAAAGACCACTTTTACTTGCCCTTTCGGTACCTTTGCTTATAGACGTATGCCTTTTGGTTTATGTAATGCACCTGCTACCTTTCAAAGATGCATGATGGCTACATTCTCTGATTTTTGTGAAAATATTATTGAGGCTTCCATGGATGATTTTTCCGTTTATGGAACTTCTTTTGATGATTGCTTGGGCAACCTTGATCGAGTTTTGTAGAGATGTGAAGAAACTAATCTTGTCTTGAATTGGGAAAAGTGCCACTTTATGTTAATGAAGGTATCGTCTTGGGGCATAAATTTCTGAAAGAGGTATTGAAGTTGATAAAGCTAAGGTTGATGCTATTGAAAAGATGTCGTGTCCCAAGGACATCAAAGGTATAAGAAGTTTCCTCGGTCATGCCGGGTTTTATAGGAGGTTCATTAATGACTTATCCAAAATCTCTAGGCCTCTGACTAATCTCTTACAAAAAGATGTTCCTTTCTTCTTTGATGATGATTGTGTAGAAGCATTTGAAATACATAAGAAAGCATTGATCTCTGCACCTATTGTCCAGCCACCTGACTGGGATTTACCCTTTGAAATTATGTGCGATGCTAGTGATTATGCTGTAGGTGTTGTTCTAGGACAAAGAGTTGATACAAAATTGAATGTTATCCAATATGCTAGTAAAACTCTAGACAGTGCCCAGAGAAATTATGCTACTACCGAAGAGGAATTTTTAGCAGTTGTATTTGCTTGTGATAAGTTTAGGCCTTATAATGTTGATTCTAAAGTAACTGTTCACACTGATCACGCTGCTATTAAATATCTTATGGAAAAGAAAGATGCTAAACCTAGACTTATTAGATGGGTTCTCCTGCTACAAGAATTTGATCTGCATATTACTGATAGAAAGGGAGCCGAGAACCCCGTTGCAGATAATCTATCTAGGTTAGAGAATATTCTTGATGGCCCACTACCTATTGATGATACCTTTCCTAATGAACAGTTAGCAGTCATAAATGATTCTCGTATTTCTCCATGGTATGCTGATTATGCTAATTACATTGTTGCTAAATTTATACCACCTAGTTTCACATACCAGCAAAAGAAAAAGTTCTTATATGATTTGAGACATTACTTCTGGGATGACCAACACCTTTATAAAGAAGGAGTAGATGGTATTATTAGACGTTGTGTACCTGAGCATGAACAGAAATAGATCCTACGCAAGTGTCACTCCGAGGCTTATGGAGGACACCATGCTGGAGATAGAATTGCAGATAAGGTACTGCAACCTGGTTTTATTGGCCTACTCTCTTCAAGGATGCTCGTAAGTTTGTCTTGTCTTGTGATAAATGTCGAAGAATTGGTAATATCAGTAGACGTCAAGAAATGCCTATGAACTATTCACTTGTTATTGAACCATTTGATGTTTGGGGCTTTGATTATATGGGACCATTTCCTTCCTCTAATGGGTATACACATATCTTAGTTGCTGTTGATTACGTTACTAAGTGGGTAGAAGCTATTCCAACTAGTAGTGCTGATCACAACACCTCTTTTAAGATGCTTAGAGAAGTTATTTTTCCGAGGTTTGGAGTCCCTAGATACTTAATGACTGATGGCGGTTCACACTTTATTCATGGTGCTTTCCGTAAAATGCTTGCTAAGTATGATGTTAATCATAGAATTGCATCCCCATACCACCGAAAGTCTAGTGGTCAAGTAGAACTAAGTAACAAAGAGCTGAAATTAATTTCGCAAAAGACTGTTAATAGATCTAGAAAGAATTGGTCCACGAAACTTGATGATGCATTATGGGCCTATAGAACTGCATATAAAAATCCTATGGGTATGTCTCTGTATAAAATGGTCTATCGAAAAGCATGTCACTTACCTCTCGAACTAGAACATAAGGCATATTGGGCTATTAAAGAGCTCAATTATGATTTCAAACTTGCTGGTGAGAAGAGGTTATTTGACATTAGCTCGCTTGATGAATGGAGAACCCAGGCCTATGAAAATGCCGAACTGTTTAAAGAAAAAGTTAAAAGATGGCATGACAAAAGGATACAAAAGCGTGAGTTTAACGTAGGGGATTATGTTTTACTATACAACTCTCGTTTAAGATTTTTTGTTGGAAAACTTCTCTCTAAATGGGAAGGTCCTTATGTTATCGAGGAGCTCTATCGATCCGGTGCCATAAGAATCAATAACTTCGAAGGCACAAACCCGAAGGTGGTGAACGGCCAAAGAATCAAACATTATATCTCAGGTAATCCCATAAATGTTGAAACCAATGTTATTGAAACCATAACCCCGGAGGAATAAATAAGGAAGAGGTATGTGGTACGGTAAGTAAACCGACTCCAAAACAGTTCTAATGCCTATTTTTCTCCGTTTTGGAATATTTAGAAAAATAGAAAAATAAGAAGCAGTCCGGAAAGGACACGAGGCATCCACGAGGGTGGAGGGCACGCCCCCTACCTCGTGAGCCTCCCGGACTCCGTTTTCTTGCATGATACTTCTTTTGGTCGATAAAAATTCATTATATAATCTCCCGAAGGTTTTGACCACCACACCACGCGAAAATCTTCTGCTTTTGTTTCGAGCTATTTTCTGCTAGAGTTGACAAGGCCAGGCTTCATGTCGTCCTCCTCCTCCAACAATGAGGGCGACAATGGTTGGCTAATGAAGATAGAGCTGAAGAGAGAAGAACCTGGGGAGATCAACAAAGAGGATAGGATCAAGAAGGCTATGGAGGATCAGGCTCAAGCAGCAGAAGAACAAGACATCCTTCAACCTCTTCCAAACCTTTTTACCCCAACTCATATTGAAGCTTTCAAGATGATTGAATTAGCTCAAATACAAAAAAAGTATCTCACACGTGAAAATATTTTGCTGAAGGAGCATATCACCGCACTCAAGGGCATTATCCGCAAATTGGAGGATCTCCTACGCTCGATGTACGATACCCCATCATCACCACCTCCGAATAAAGAGACATAATCACATGGGTATGGGCACTCCCCTTGGCAACTGCCAAGCTTGGGGAGGTGCCCCGGTATCGTATCACCATCACACTCTATCTTTAACGTTTTTCTTAGTTCGATCATTTTGGTTATATCTTGATCTAGTAGAATAAAGTTTAGTATGATCTAATTGTGAGATTTGCTTTATGATCTTATCTATGTAATCGAGTCCGTGAGCTATATATAATAAAGATTAGATTTGAGTCAAGGGCTTGATTATCACACTATGATCATGAGAGGATAAAATAAAATATAAAAAGAATCAAAGAGATCATATTGATCTTATGGAAAGTAATGACTTCACATATAAAGAGTATGATGAATAAAATTCGTTGAGAGTTGACAAACATAGTTTTGGTCATCGTTGCAATTAATAGGAATAATAAGGAAATAGAGGTTTTCACATACAAATATACTATCTTGGACATCTTTTATGATTGTGAGTACTCATTAAAATATGACATGCTAAAGAGTTGATGTTGGACAAGGAAGACAACGTAATGGGTTATGTTTTCTTATATCTGAAATAAAGTATATTGTTGTGGATCATCCAACATGTTGAGCTTGCCTTTCCCCCTCATGCTAGCCAAACTCCATGCACCAAGTAGAGATACTACTTGTGCTTCCATACATCCTTAAACCCAGTTGTGCCATGAGAGTCCACCATATCTACCTATGGATTGAGTAAGATCCTTCAAGTAAGTTGTCATTGTTGCAACTCTTAAAACATGTATGGTCTATTAGTGTGGAGAAAATAAACTTTATACGATCTTGTGATATAGAAGCAATAAAAGCGACGGACTGCATAATAAAGGTCCATATCACAAGTGGCAATATAAAGTGACGTTCATTTGCGCTAAGATTTTGTACATCCAACCATCAAAGCACATGACAACCTCTGCTTCCCTCTGCGAAGGGCCTACCTATTGTTCTTACCATATAAGAGTCATGGTGATTTTCACCTTTCCTTTTTACATTTTATCCTTTGGCAAGCACATTGTGTTGGAAAGATCCTATATATACCCAATTGGAAGTAAGCTATCATGATCTATTATTTTTTACATTACCCTCGAGGTAAAAGGTTGGGAGGCAACACTATAAGCCCCTATCTTTCTCTGTGTCAGATTAAAACTCCATACCCATAAGTATTGCGCGAGTGTTAGCAATTGTGAAAGACTAAATGATAGTTGAGTATGTGGAGTTGCTGAAAAGCTCTTATATTGACTCTTTCTGATGTTATGATAAATTGCAATTGCTTCAATGACCGAGATCATAGTTTGTTAGTTTTCAATTAAGTTTCTGATTCATACTCGACATTGTGAACAGATTGTTACTTTAGCATAAGAAATCATATGACAATATATATATGTTGTTGTTATAAGAATGATCATGATGCCTTCATGTCCGTGATTATTTTATCGACACCTCTATCTCTAAACATGCGGACATATTTTTTGATTTCGGCTTCCACTTGAGGACAAGCGAGGTCTAAGCTTGGGGGAGTTGATACGTCCATTTTGCATCATGCTTTTATGTTGATATTTATTGCATTATGGGCTGTTATTACACATTATGTCACAATACTTATTCCTTTTCTCTCTTATTTTACAGGGTTTACATGAAGAGGGAGAATGCCGGTAGCTGGAATTCTGGGCTGGGAAAAGGAGAAAACATTGGAGACCTATTCTGCACAACTCAAAAAACCCTGAAACTCCACGAAAGTCAGTTTTGGAAAATATAAAAAATATCTGGCGAAAGAAATGGGGGGGTGCGCCCTACCCCCGTGGGCGCAGCCTCCCGATGCCCATCTTCTGCTATATGAGGTGTTTTGACCTAGAAAAAAAATCATAAGGAGGCTTTCGGGATGAAGCGCCGCTGTCTTGAGGCGGAACCAATCTAGGGCTCCGGTGGAGCTGTTCTGCGGGGAAACTTCCCTCCGGGAGGGGAAATCATCACCGCCGTCATCACTAACAACTCTCCCATCTTGGGGAGGGTTATCTTCCTCAACATCTTCACCAGCACCATCTCCTCTCAACCCCTAGTTCATCTCTTGTATCCAATCTTTGTATCAAAACCTCATATTGGTACATGTGGGTTGCTAGTAGTGTTGATTACTCCTTGTAGTTGATGCTAGTTGGTTTATTTGGTGCAAGATCATATGTTCAGATCCATTATGCATATTAATAACCCTCTTATTATGAACATAAATATGATTTGTGAGTAGTTACGTTTGTTCCTGAGGACTTGGGAGAAGTCTTGCTATAAGTAGTCATGTGTATTTGGTATTCGTTCGATATTTTGATGAGATGTATGTTGTCTTACCTCTAGTGGTGTCATGTGAACATCGACTACATGACACTTCACCATTGTTTGGGCCTAGAGGAAGGCATTGGGAAGTAATAAGTAGATGATGGGTTGCTAGAGTGACAGAAGTTTAAACCATAGTTTACGCGTTGCTTCGTAAGGGGCTGATTTGGATCGATATATTTCATGCTATGGTTAGGTTTACCTTCATACTTCTTCTGTAGTTGTGGATGCTTGTAATAGAGGTTAATCATAAGTGGGATGCTTTTCCAAGTAAGCGTAGCACCCAAGCACCGGTCCACCCACATACCAAACTATCAAAGTAACGAACGCAAATCATATGAGCGTGATGAAAACTAGCTTAACGATAATTCCCATGTGTCCTTGGGAGCGCTTTTCCTTATATAAGAGTTTGTCCAGGCGTGTCCTTTGCTACAAAAAGTATTGGGTCATATTGCCGCACCTTATTTACTTTTACTATTTGTTACTTGTTACCAACTACCTTATGACAAAACTATCTGTTACGATAATTTCAGTGCTTGCAGAGAATACCTTACTGAAAACTGCATATCATTTCCTTCAGCTCCTCGTTGGGTTCGACACTCTTACTTATCGAAAGGACTACAATATATCCCCTACACTTGTGGGTCATCACTTTTTCGCCGACCTATCTCTAGATGAAGTTCTTTAGTGTTTCTTGCTTTTAATTTTTGTTTTGCTATCTTGTCCCCCTTTTTCAAAAAAAAAACTTCATCTAGATTCTCTTTCTTTCATTCTCTTTTCTGCAAATTCCTTGCAAATTTTTAAGTCAAATTCATTGCAAATATTTTAGGAATTTTATCTGCCAAGTGAGCTGAGTTGCCGAAAAAATCTCTCTGCATTGAACTCGGACACACCAATCTCAGCCTATCGGCTAGACCGAAATACAAGGATTCCTTGTGTGTAGTTCATCGGTTCAACCGAAGTGAACTTACCCGGTATTACCGATATGCATTGTCCATGGCACTGTCAACTCGGTTTTACCGATGAAAACAAATCGGAGTGACTGATTTCACTACTGAGAAAAGGTTTTTGCCATTGCATATTTTCTATCTTCTCCAGGTCCACTCAATGATTCTTATCCTCTACCAACATCTTAAGCTATATGCTGCTTTGTAATATCACTCAAGGACCAAAACCACTTGACTCAAATTCTTGAAGTAAACCTTCTTGGAAATTGATGTCAAAGGGGGAGATAGATAGATCATGAAAGCTCAATCAAAGCCTATAAGAGAACATCAAAGTCTCATTCAAAAGGATGCACACATATCAAGAGGAGAGAAGTCATATTTTTGTAAGAGGGGAAAGACATGTTATGTTAAGTCATGGGTATGGTTGTCTAAGTATGGTCTTATGCCCTGATTCATTTCTTGCTCTGATAACCTATGACCTATTCTCTGACATTCTTTGATCTATTGCGCTGATATGTTTATCTTTTGATTTGATTTTTTGTTTCCCTATCTTCTCACATTATCCAATATCAGATTCAGGGGGAGAAAGAGCTCATTACCAGGGAAGAAAATCGATGGAATTCATTGCATATCTTTTAATCTTTGGGGACATGTCTATATCCAATGAAGTACTAAGTACTTACCCATTACATGTCATCCCAGTCTTGGTACTCTTGTGGTTTTCTGAAACTGCTTTGCCCTAGAGTGTGCGTGTGTTATCTAACCTTTTTTCCCAAGCGCACTCCTTTCGAAGCCAATTCAAAACCCCAAGGTAAGTATATGCATCACAATCATGTGCATGATGATTCCTTGCCGATGTACATACTGGTTGCAAGGAAGATTCATGAATATGAAGGTACACATTTCTTCATCTATTTCATTTTCTATGATGCATATAGCCAAGATACATGTAACTCATTGCCTGCTCTGTCATGATTATACACTCACATGCTCTTATATTCACTCCTTGCATGAATGCATACATGTAGGGGGAGCCTATGCAAGTTACATGTCTATCCAAAGCTTTACTTATTACTCTTCATATCTTTTATCTAGATCTTTGATGTATGCTGTCACCAATTACCAAAAAGGGGGAGACTGAAAGCACAAGTGCTCCCTGGTGATTTTGGTAATTAATGTCAACATATCCCCTGTTGGACTAATGCCTTCACCTAGTGTATTTAAGACATGTTCAACATTGGAGTGGCAAGGAAAAGAAGATGTGGAACCCTTTCAAGTTGTCAAGGACAAGAGGATGTCGAACCCCTTCAAGATGCTAAGGACAAAGATTGGCAAAAGATCAAGACTCTACATTTCCATTTTAGTGATCCAAGATCACATTGAGTCCATAGGAAAGCCAATACTAGTAAAAGGGATGAGGTGTTGCTTAATGATCTGGTTGCTCAAGTGCTTAGTGATATTGCTCCAAAACCCTCAGCCACTTTCTCATATTCCACATATGTCTAAAACCTAAAGTCAAACTCGGCCCCATCGATTTGATCCATCCGAGGCCAACGAGTTCAGTTGACATAGCCACTGCCACAAACCCTAGACAATTCGGTCTCACCGATATGGATCTTGGTCTCACTGAGATGGCCTTGCAAACTCAGTGTGATCCTATTGTAATTATTTTGGTCTCACCGAAATGTGCAACCGGTCCCATCGAGTTTGCTTGACCAAGTCCCTGTTTGATCTTTTGCTGAAATCGGTCCCAGCGAGTTCATGCGATCCGTCTCACCGAGATGAGGTATTGCCCTAGCCCTAGCACATCGGTCCCATCGAGTTGATCACATCGGCCCCACCGAGATTCCTAATGTTCACAATTTGAACTGCTTCGGTCTGACCGAGTTCATCTATTCGGTCTAACCGAGTTGGGTCAAATGTGTGTAACGGTTGGATTTTGTGTGGAGGCTATATATACCCCTCCACCCAATCTCCATTTAGGAGAGAGCCATCAGAATGTGCCTACACTTCCACTACACATTTTCTGGGAGAGAACCACCTGCTCATGTGTTGAGACCAAGATATACCATTCCTACCACAAGAATCTTGATCTCTAGCCTTCCTCAAGTTGCTTTCCACTCAAATCATCTTCCCACCATATTCAAATCTGTGAGAGAGAGTTGAGTGTTGGGGAGACTATCACTTGAAGCACAAGAGCAAGGAGTTCATCATCAACACACCATTTATTACCTTTTGGAGAGTGGTTTCTCCTAGATTGGTTAGGTGTCACTTGGGTGCCTCCTACAAGAATGTGGAGCTGAACCAAGGAGTTTGTACGGGCAAGGAGATCGCCTACTTCGTGAAGATCTACTCGAGTGAGGCAAGTCCTTCGTGGGCGTTGGCCATGGTGGGATAGACAAGCTTGCTTCTTTGTGGACCCTTCGTGGGTGGAGCCCTCCGTGGACTCGCGCAGTCGTTGCCCTCCGTGGGTTGAAGTCTCCATCAATGTGGATGTATGATAGCACCACCTATCTGAACCACGCCAAAAATCTCCGTGTCTCCATTGCGTTTGCACTCTCCAAACCGCTCCCTTTACCTTCATATGCAATGCTTTACATTCTGCTGCCACACTCTTAGAATTGCATGTGTAGGTTTGTTACTTTCTTACAACTAGCGTGTGTTACTCTTTCCAATGCTTACAGTCTTGCTATGTTTGCTTGAAAAGCTTAATCTTGTGCTAGAGCTCCACCTCAACTTAAAAGAACTTAAAAACTACTACCTTTCTTATTGATTGTCTAATTACCCCCCCTCTAGACACCTCTTCCCCGAGCCTTTCACCCCATGGCCCACCAGTCAGCCTCCGCTGACTGGGTTGTTGACCCAGTCAATAGGACCCCACCTATCAGCCCCTAGTTTAAATAGCTGGGTACATTGTTGTGTACCCGTAGCAATTTATTCCTTTGATTTCGAAATTAATAATAATCCAGAAAATGTTTAAAACTTCGAAAAATCATAGAAAATAATCCGTAACTCGGATGAAAATAATTTATGTATGAAAAATGATCAGAAAAATATAACAAATCCGAATATGCCATCCACATACCTGTCACATGCCGCTAAAACAGCAAACCTGGACCCCCCCTCTGTTTCATCTGTTCGATAATGCCAAACACCGGGAGTACTTTCTCGGATGTTTCCCCCCTTCGCCAGTATCACGTAGTACCGCGTTAGATCACACCTAGCATCGGTTATTGACATGTCATGCATCTGTTTGCATTTTATTTATTGTTTCCTCCCCCTCTTCTCTCTGTTGGACTTCGAGACTAACGACACTGCTGCTGCCCCCGATCGACTACGGTGTTGATGAACCGTCCTTCTCTGGCGAGCTTCTAGGCAAGCAAGTCCCCTTTGATCAACCAGATATCGCCTAATCCCTTGTTTCTTATTATTGCATTAGGTTTGCTACTGTTGTTGATTCGATAGTTCCTATTCTATTTCATAGCCTATCATTGTTGCTACCACTGTTGATACCTTTACCTACTATCCTAAATGCTTAATATATGATGCTAGTATTCCATCAGTGGCCCCACATCCTTGTCCGTCTACCATGCTATACTATCGGGCCGTGATCACTTTGGGTGGTAATCGCGGGTATATATTAAATACATATTTTACATGATAGATGATGTGACTAAAGTCAGGTCGGCCCGTAGAGTACCCGCAAGTGATTCACGGATTGGGGGATGAAACGATAGGTGGTTCCATCCAGGTAATGGTGGGCCTGGGTTCCCGATAGCCCCCGAGTGATTCTTTGTGGCAGAGCGACATGGCAGGTTGAGACACCCAGTAGAGAGGTGGCCTGGTCCCTCATCGTTGTCTGCGGTTATTTCATAATAACACACTTAATGAGTTTGGATATTTGATCTGATTTGGACCACTGGCCTATATGCACTAACTGCCACACGGGACAAGATATGGGCAACCGACGTCGTAGTATCAGCCGAAGCTTTCTGGACGTCGGCGACTGAGCGGCGCATGCCGCGTTGGACAGCGTAACGTAACTTCATTTGTAATGGAGGTTACCAGGTCTTCTCATCGGCCATGTACGCAACATGCAGGAGTGCAAAGGGCGATGGGCCCAAGACCCCTACACGCTTAGGATTTAGACCGGTGTGCTGACCTCTCTGTCGAGCCTAGGTAGGGATGCGACGTGTTGATCTTCCGAGGCCGGGCATGACCCAGGAAAGTGTGTCCGGCCAGAGTGATCGAGCGTGTCGGGTTATGTGGTGCACCCCTGCAGGGAATTAATCCATTTGAATACTCGTGTCCACGGTAACAGGACGACCCGGAGTTGTATTCCGATCTCATGACAACTAGAATCGGATACTTCATAAAACATACCCTTTCAAGTGCCTGATACAACCCGGTGATCGCTTTCCCACAGGGCGACGAGGGGAGGATTGTCGGGGAGAATTATGTTATACGATGTTACTTGGTGAAGTTAACAACTACTCTCCTCTACTGCTGCAAGATGGAGGCTGCCAGGAGCGTAGTCTTTGATAGGCCTAGCTTTCTCCCTCTTATTCTGGCATTCTGCAGTTTAGCTCACAGATATTACCCCTTTATACAGATACAATTGCATATGTATGATGGAAATATGCCCTAGAGGCAATAATAAAATGGTTATTATTATATTTCCTTAATCATGATAAAGGTTTATTATTCATGCTAGAATTGTATTGACTCGAAACCTAAATACATGTGTGAATACATAAACAAATACTGTGTCCCTAGTAAGCCTCTGCTAGACTAGCTCGTTAATCAAAGATGGTTAAGGTTTCCTAACCAAGGACATGAGTTGTCATTTGATAACGAAATCACATCATTATGAGAATAATGTGATGGACAAGACCCTTATGTTAGCTTAGCATATGATCGTTCAGTTTTATTGTTATTGCTTTCTTCATGCCAAATACATATTCCTTCGACTATGAGATTATGCAACTCCCGGATACCGGAGGAATGTCTTGTGTGCTATCAAACATCACAACGTAACTGGGTGATTATAAAGATGCTCTACAGGTATCACCGAAGGTGTTTGTTGAGTTGGCATAGATCGAGATTAGAATTTGTCACTCCGAGTATCGGAGAGGTATCTCTGGGCCCTCTCAGTAATACACGCCATGAGCTTGCAAGCAAACGACTAAGGAGTTAGTCACAAGGTGGTGTATTACGGAATAGATAAAGAGTCTTACCGGTAACGAGATTGAACTAGGTATGAAGATATCGACGATCGAATCTCGGGCAAGTAACATACCGATGGACAAAGGGAATTATGTATGTTGTCATAACGGTTCGACTTATCAAGATCTTCGTAGAATATGTAGGAGCCAATATGGGCATACATGTTCCGCTATTTGTTATTGACGGAGAGGTGTCTCGGTCATGTCTACATAGTTCTCAAACTCGTAGGGTCCGCACGCTTAACGTTCGTTGACGATATATCGTTATATGAGTTATGTGATTTGGTGACCGAATGTTGTAGGAGTCCCAGATGAGATCGGGAACATGACGAAAAGTATTGAAATGGCCGAGAGGTAAATATTGATATATATGGCGATGGTATACGTACACGGTGAGTGTTCCGGAGGGTACTGGGTACATATTGGGTCACCCGAAGGAGTTCCATGCACCCCCAGCAAAAGATACGGGCCTTATGGGCCAAGAGGGGAAACGCACCAGCCACAAGGGGCTGGTGCGCCCCCAAATGGGCCGGCCAAGATGGAAAAGGAAAGGGGAAGAAGGAATGGAAAGAAATGGAATATGATTTGCCCTTCCTTTCCCCATCCCCTCTTTCCTTCCCCCCTCCGACAAACATGGCAGGGGGCGCGGCCAAGGAGGACCCCAAGTAGGATTCAGCCTACTTGGGGCGCCCCATGGCAGCCTTCCCTCTCCCTCCCACCTATATATATGTGGGGGGCACCCTAGCACACCCCAGAGAATTGCTTAGCCGTCTGCGGTGCCTGCCTCCACCGTTTACACCCCCGGTCATATTTATGTTGTGCTTAGGTGAAGCCTTGTGGAGATCACTTCAGCATCACCGTCAGCATGCTGTCGTGCTGACGGAACTCATCTACTACCTCGATGTCTTGCTGGATCGAGAAGGCAAGGGACGTCATGAAGTTGAACGTGTGCAAAGCGCGAAGGTGCCGTGCGTTCGATACTTGATCAGTTGAAGCACGAAGAAGTTCGACTACATCAACCTTGTTGTGAAATGCTGCCGCTTATGGTCTACGAGGGTATGTAGACACACTCTCCTCCTTGTTTCTATGCATCTCCATGGATTGATCATTGCGTGTGCGTAGATTTTTTTGTTTTCCATGCAACGTTTCTCTACAGTGGCATCATGAGCCAGGTCTATGCGTAGATGATATGCACGAGTAGAACACAAAGAGTTGTCGGCGGTGATCGTCATACTACTTACCACCAACGTCTAATTTTGATTCGGCGGCATTGTAAGATGAAGCGTCCCGAACCAACCTTACATGGCCATGTACATGAGACCGGTTCCACCGATAGACATGCAACTTGTTTTGCATAAGGGTGGCTAGCGGGTGTCTGTTTCTCCTACTTTAGTTGAATTGAATTTAACTATGGTCGGTTCTTGTTGAAGGTTAAAACAACAAACTTGATAAATCATCGTTGTGGCTTTGAGCCGTAGGTAAGAACGGTTCTTGCTAGAAGCCTGTAGCAGCCACGTAAAACTTGCAACAAAAAGTTGAGGATGTCTAACTTGTTTTTTGCAGGGCATGTTGTGATGTGATATGGTCAAGACATGATGAGTTATACATTATTGTATGAGATGATCATGTTTTGTAAATTATCGGCAACCGGTAGGAGCCTTATGGTTGTCTCTTTATTGTACAAAAATTCAAGCACCATGTAATTGCTTTACTTTATCGCTAAGAGTTAGCAATAGTCGTAGAAGCAATAGTTGGCGAGACGACCACGACGCTACGATGGTGTAATGCCCAGTATGAGATTATACTTCCTACGTGTCGAGGCACGACTTAAAGGTATAAGCTCATACTAGAATGATCTCAAGTATGGTATCTTTGCACGACTCATGTAAAAAGGGATGAAATTGCAAAAGAGTAGTTGGCTTACACTCGCCACGTCACACAATACATTACATAAGCAATCATCATCCAAATAACATCAGAGTCCGACTACGGACGAAGATCCAAATGAAAGATACCATAAATAAAGCCACAAGGTCCGAATCGCCCCTAGTAGAAGCCACTACTGATCCTCTGGGTAAGACACGTAGTATCGCCCACGTTCTTCATCGAACTCCCAATACAACTCTGTGCCATCACCTATGTAGTTCACCATGGTACCTGCATCTGATGTTGTGTAGAATCTGTGAGCCACGGAGGACTCAGTAATCCCATTCTCGGGTAGCAAAACTATCTTAGCCTTGGGTGTGGAACAAGGCTGAAGAACAAAGGTTGCAGCTGCAGTAGCACTAGCTTACATGTTTAGAGCGAGAATAGAAGTGCCACGAGCGTCAAAATGATCCTATCTAAGCACGTCAAACATAACCCCACCGTGTTCACTTCCCGAACCCCTTCAGAAATGACCGTCACGGTTACTCACGCTGGTAGTGTATTCTGAACATGGTGTCAAGTTTTCTACAACCGGATATTAACAAATTCCCATCTGCCACATAACCGCGGGCACGGCTTTCGAAAGATCAAACCCTGCAGGGGTGTCCCAACTTATCCCATCACAAGCACACGATCTGCGGTGTTGCAACTCCAATGTGGGAATACCCGAGTATTCTCGAAATCCCGTGCTCAAGATATTCCGACTAAGGTAAAACTAATCCAGCAAATCCTCCCGGCGTGCCGACACCCTGATAGTAGCCGCGCGTATCTCATCTCAGGCCACGACCGAATGGGCGATTCTACAGGTTTTTACCAGCCCTTGAGTTTCCTTGAGGTGGCCCCACATAACCCCCAGTTTGGACCAACACTCATGTGGAGCACTGGCCCGGGTTTTTGATTAAGAAAAGGGTTTATAACTCCCTATGCAAGTTTTAGTTGTTAGGCAAATGTAGAACCAATGTTGGGACTTACTGGAAAAGCTTTAGCGCTAAGCGGGTTATCGAGGGGGCCCCATAAACCCCAACCATGTTAGGGACGCATAATCAAGGAACATAACACCGGTTTATACGGTTCCTAGGGTGGCATGAGTGGAACAAAACACCAAGCAAGAGGCTTAGCCTTCCACCCATTGCCAATATATAGATGATTTAGTTTAACAGATTATATAGTGTGATATCCCAACAATAACTTCATCATGAAGCAAGAATCTTCAGATCTTCACCTGCAACTAACAATGCTATAAGAGGGGCTGAGCGAAGCTTACGTAGCCAAACAACGGTTTTCTAGGTTGGGTGGTTAGAGAGATTCATGGCTACAATGGGAGGCTGACAAACAAACATGGGCATCGAGGCAATAAGCTAAAGAGCGAGACATCTAGCAATAGGCAAAGATAGTAATGATATCTGGGTCAGATCATCTTGCCTGTTGAGTGGTCCATGGGATCGTAAGGCGGCTCATCGTACTCAACCTCGGTAGGACCCTCGTTCTCGGTCTCGGCTCCCGGCTCTACTCAACACAAGAACACAACATGGCTCAATATCAAACAAGGTGCAATGCACAATCAACATGATGCAAGTATAAGCCTATATGAAGCAATACATGGCAAGGGATGAAGCACACAAGAACAACACAAGCCAACAAGTTTAAATGAGGCCGGAATTAACATATAACAAATCCGGTAAGTCCTCATATGCATAATTCGAAATTAGTCCAGATCTGAACAAACCTTAAATTAAAGTTGTTAAACAGCAAGTTAACACGCACCATGATGATCTACATGAAATTCTAGTCAAGTTTCATATAAAGTTTGTTTAATTCGGAGCTACGGCCTAGAAGATATGCGCAAAACAAGACAAGCATGGCAACGGTGCAAGATGCACCCAAACATCAAGCAAACACGCTCCAAACAGATATTCAACATGATATTATGATTCTATAAGCAAAATCACACAAGTTTCATATAGGGCACGCTCAAAACGGAGCAACGGTCCAACACATACACATGAAATAAGATATAACAACAAGCTGAAGTTAACAGCCACATAGCAACTTTGGAGTAAGGTAAATATAAGCTACAACACCCAAACATGTAGACAAAGGGCATGGACATGAAGTAGACATGTTAGTTAACAAGCATGAACTTATAACACACTCAAAAACCTACTGGAACACAATTAACTAGACTTAGTCAAAATCTGGGAAGGCAAAAACATCATCACGATGCCGCCTTCGGAGGCACAAAACAACATGCATATCAACTCCACTAAGCATATAAAGATCATGGACATGTAGTAGACATATCCTACAGCAAACAACTCCATTGGAGCAACTCCACATGAGTCATGGATCAATAGCAACAAGCTACACCAAATTGATCATGCTGATAAAAACCTGATAGGCATAATTTATAGCAACTTAAGAGCAAGAAATAAATAAGCTACAGCAGGCCATATGTGCAAGTAAAGGCATGGATGGATAGATCATAACATGGACAACAAGGAATGACCATTGGCCACTCCAAAACAAGCATGGAATTGAGTGGGGCATCAAGCAAACATTAGCATCAGGTTAAAACAGATTCCAGACTTAGTAGTTTTTTCACTAAGTATAAAACAGAAACATTGGCATGACATGTTTACAAGCTTGTTTAAGTCACCTCAAGACATATCATGGAAAGTGGTTTGCACCACAGCAAAGACCATATGATGGTGCTTCTAAAACATATTAACATGTGACATGGGGACAAACACATCAATAGCAATAAGCACTTCAAATCAGCATCTCATAACAAGTTTCAGCACTTAACATCCACATGCACTTTTGCAACAGAGATTAACATGGCAATATGACACATAACATGAATGCTACAGCAACCATCATGTAGAGCATTTCACAATGAACATTTTGACATATCATATGCTCCATTTGGATAAACATGCACCAAGTTATCATATCTCAAACATGGCTTCAAGTTAACAAGTAACAACAGTTTTAAACAAGTAGCACTCTTGCAACAGAGATTAGGACCTCTAGATGAACTCAAACAAGCATGCCACAATGCAACCAAATGAAGAGCACATCACCATGATCATTTTTGTATATCATATGCACAATTTGGACAGGCACACTAAAAGTTACAGCCACATGAACATGCACATATATTAACAACCTCCAGGGACTTAGCCACAAAAACCAAACTGAAAAGTGGGCGTTGGATAGCTAAATGCCGCACGGCCACTGGATAGGCAGAGGAGACGGGCTGGCCGAGTGGCTCACCTAGCGGGCCTGGCCCAAGGAAGTAGAGGTGGCGGGTGGGCCTAACGTGGTCGGGCCGTCAGGGAGGAGGAAGGCCAGCTGGGCCCTAGGCCCACGACCGGAGGGCGAGGGGACGACACCCTCGAGCTCTCGAGCGAGCGCGCCGGCGTCGAGAGTCCTTGCGGCGGCGCTCGGGCGACGGGAAGGGCCGGCAGCGGCGGGATCCGGCCGCGGCGGACTCAATCCCGGCGCTGGGAGAGGGAGACGGCGGCGGGTCTCACCACAGCGGCGGGGATGCGGCCCGGCGGGCCCGCGCGGTGGAGCTGGCGGCGACGACACGTGGCAGCATGGGACTGGCCGGGCGCGTCCGGGCGGACGTGTCCGGTCCGTTCCGGACGTGTCAGGCGGCGCGAGGAGGGAGGAGCTAGGGTTTCGTCCCAAAAATGGACGTGGGGGACGTTTTTATAGGCATAGGGAGCTAGGAGACTCCAAATGGGGTGGGTTTTTCGGCCACACATTCGTGTCCGACGACCGAGAGGATGGGAGTGGTTGTGCTGGGATTGTGGGCTATTGTGGAGGGGGTCTTGGGCCAAAAGGAAGGGGTACTTTTAGCCCACTAGGTTAACCGTTGGAGTACCAAACGAACTCCAAATGCGATGAAACTTGACAGGCGGCCTACACGTAACGAAACAACAACGCACGACAAGTCTCACCTCATTCCGGGAACGTTACACGGCCACACACGAAAGAAGGACTCGGGGGTGCCACGGGTACGTGTGTGAGTGTCGGAACTCGAAACGGACAACGGGAAGCGGCGAGTGGGACCGAGTGCAAGTGACAACACAAATGCAATGCAATGCACATGATAAAATGACATGGATGAAATGCACACACGCACGCGATAAAACGAAGAAACCCGAAATGAAAGAAGAGCCCAGAATGGAATTGATGAAGTCAAAGTTTCATATATTTCCATAATTGGAAAGTTTTACATCTGGGGCATTTCGGATGGAGATCAGTGTGTCGAGCCAGTGATGATGGAGATCATGACGATGCTTTGGAGATGGAAATCAAAAGCACAAGATGATGATGGCCATATCTCGCATATTTTGATTGCATGTGATGTTTATTTGTTATGCATCTTATTTTGCTTAGTACAACGGTAGCATTATAAGATGACCCCTTTACTAAGTTTCAAGATAATAGTGTTCTCCCCGAGTATGTACCGTTGCTACAGTTCGTTGTTTCAAGACACCACGTGATGATCGGGTGTGATAGACTCTACGTTCACATAGAACGGGTGTAAGACAGTTCTACACACGCGGAATACTTGGGTTAAGCTTGACGAGCCTAGCATGTACAGACATGGCCTTGGAACACTGGAGACTGAAAGGTCGAACATGAGTCATATAGTACATATGATCAACATAATGATGGTCACCATCGATGACTACTCCATCTCACGTGATGATCAGACATTGTTTAGTTGATTTGGATCATGTATCACTTAGTTAACCTGAGGGATGTTAATTTAAGCCGGAGTTCGTTAGTAATTTGATTAATTAATTTAATTTATCAAGAACTTAGTCAATATGTTTTTGCATACCTATGTTGTAGATCAATAGCTCGAGATTTAGCTCCCCTGTTTTTGAAACAGTCCTAGAGAAAACTAAGTTGAAAGATGATGGTAGCAACAATGCGGACTAAGTCCGTGATATTAGGATTATCCTCACTACTTCACAGAAGAATTATGTCCTTGATGCACCGCTAGGTGACAGGCCTGTTTTCGGAGCTGATGCTGACATTATGAACGTTTGGCAAGCTCAATCTCATGACTACTTAATAGTTTAGTGCGCCATTCTTTATGGCTTAGAACCGGGACTTCAAAAACCTTTTGAACGCCACGGAGCATACGAGATGTTCCAAGAGCTGAAATTGGTATTTCAGACTCATGCCCATGTCGAGAGGTATGCGACATCTCACAAGTACTTTGCCTACAAGATGTAAGAGAATAGCTCAGCTAGTGAGCATGTGCTCAGAATGCCTGGGTACTACAATCACTTGAATCAAGTGGGAGTTAATATTCTAGATAAGATATTGATTGACAGAGTTCTCTAGTCACTATCGCCAAGCTACTAGAACTTCATGATGAACTATAATATGCAAGGGGTGATGAAATCGATTCCCGAGCTCTTTGTGATGCTTAAATTGGTGAAGGTAGAAATCAAGAAAGAACATCAAGTGTTGATGGTTAACAAGACCACTAGTTTCAAGAAAAAGGGTAAGGGAAAGAGAGGGAACTTCGAAAGAATGCCAAGAGATTTGTCACTCCCGTGAAAAATCCCAAAGCTAGACCTAAGCCTGAAACTGGGTGCTTCTACTAAAAAGGGAATGGTCACTAGAAACGGGACTGCCCAAAATACTTGGCGGATAAGAAGGATGCCAGAGAGATCAACGGTATATTTTTTATACATGTTATTAATGTGTACCTTACTAGTATTCATAGTAGCCCCTGGGTATTTAATACCAGTTCAGTTGCTAAGATTAGTAACTCGAAACAGGAGTTGCAGAATAAATGGAGACCAGTTAAGGGAGAGGTGACGATGTGTTTTGGAAGTGGTTCCAAGATTGATATGATCATCGTCGCACACTCCCTATACTTTTGGGATTAGTGTTGAACCTAAATAAATGTTATTAGTGTTTGTATTGAGCATGAACACGATTGGATCATGTTTATTGCAATACGGTTATTCATTTAAGTTAGAGAATAATTGTTGTTCTGTTTACATGAATAAAACTTTCTATGGTCATACACCCAGCGTAAATGGTTTATCGAATCTCGATCGTAGTGATACACATATACATAGTATTGATGCCAAAAGATGCAAAGTTGATAATGATAGTGCAACATACTTGTGGCACCTCGTTTAGGTCATATTGGTGTAAAGCGTATGAGGAAACTCCATGCTGATGGACTTTTGGAATCACTTGATTATGAATCATTTGATACTTGCAAAGCATGCCTCATGGGCAAGATGGCTAAAACTCCATTCTCTAGAACAATGGAGCGAGCTAATGACTTATTGTTATTGGAAATAATACATTCCAATGTATGCGGTCCGATGAGTGTTGAAGCACGCGACGGGTATCATTATTTTCTCACCTTCATGGTTGATTTGAGTAGATACGGGTATATCTACTTGATGAAACACAAGTCTGAAACATTTGAAAAGTTCAAAGAAATTCAGAGTGATTTAGAGAATCATCATAACAAAAAAATAAAGTTTCTACGATCTGATCGCGGAGATGAATATTTGAGTTACGAGTTGGGTCTTCATTTGAAACAATGTGGAATAGTTTCACAGCTCACGCCACCTGGAACACCACAGCGTAATGGTGTGTCCAAACGTCGTAACCGTACTCTATCGGATATGGTGAGTTCTATGATGTCTCTTACCGATTTTCCTTTATTGTTTTGGGGTTATGCATTAGAGACAACTGCATTCACATTAAATAGGGCACCGTCTAAATCCGTTGAGACGACACCGTATGAACTGTTGTTTGGCAAGAAACCAAAGCTGTCATTTCTTAAAGTTTGGGGTTGCGATGCTTATGTGAAAAACTTTAGCCTGTTAAGCTCGAACCCAAATCGGAGAAGTGTGTCTTCATAGGATACCCCAAAGAAACTGTTGGGTGCACCTTCTACCACAGATACGAAGGCAAGACTTTTATTCTTAAGAATGGATCCTTTCTAGAGAAGGAGTTTCTCTCGAAAGAAGTGAGTGGGAGGAAGGTAGATCTTGATGACAAAATTGTACCTTCGCTCGAATTGGAAAGTAGATGATCAGAGAAAACCGTTCCCGTGATGCCTACACCTATTAGAGAAGAAGCTAATGATAATGATCATGACACTACGGATCAAGGTACTACTGATAATCGAAGGTCGACCAGAACACGTACCACACTAGAGTGGTATGGTAACCCTGTCCTGGAAGTCATGTTGTTAGACAACGGCGAACCTTCGAACTATGAAGAAGCTATGATGAGCCCAGATTCCAGAGAATGGCTTGATGCCATGAAATATGAGATAGGATCCATGTATGAGAACAAAGTATGGACTTTGGTGGACTTTCCCGATGATCGGCAAGCCATAAAGAATAATTGGATCTTCAAGAAGAAGACTTACGTTGATGGTAATGTTACCATCTACAAAGCTCGACTTGTCACAAAAGGTTTTTGACAAGTTCAAGGAGTTGACTATGATGAGACTTTCTCACCCGTAGCGATGCTTAAGTCCGTCCCAATCATGTTAGCAATTGCCGCATTATGTATTTTTGAAATCTGACAAATGGATGTCAAAACTGCATTCCTTAATGGGTATCTGAAAGAAGAGTTGTATATGATGCAACCAGAAGATTTGGTCGATCCTAAAGGTGCTAAGAAAATTTGCAAGCTCCAACGATCCATCTATGGACTCGTGCAAGCATCTCGGAATTGGAATATACGCTTTGATGAGGTGATCAAAGCATGCAGTTTTATATGGACTTACGGTGAATCCTGTATTTACAAAAAAGTGAGTGGAAGCTCCGTAGCATTTTTGATATTACATGTGGATGACATATTATTGATCAGAAATGATGTAGAATTTATGGATAGCATAAAAGGATATTTAAATAAGTTTTTTTAAAGAAAGACCTCGGTGAAGCTGCTTACATATTGGGCATCAAGATCTATAGAGATAGATCAAGACGCTTGATAAGACTTTTGATGAGTACATACCTTGATAAGATTTTGAAGGAGTTAAAAATGGGTATGTCAAAGGAGTTCTTGCCTGAGTTGTAAGGTATGAAGTTGAGTAAGACTCAAAACCCGACCAGGGCAGAAAAATAGAGAGAGATTGAAAGTCATTCCCTATTCCTCAGCCATAGGTTTTATAAAGCATGCCATGTTGTGTACTAGACCAAATGTGTGCCTTGCCACGTGTTTGGCAAGGGGGTACAACAGTGATCCAGGAGTGGATCACTGGACAACGGTCAAAATTATCCTTAGAGGAATAAGGAAATATTTCTCGATTATGGAAGTGATAAAAATTCGTCGTAAAGGGTTACGCCGATGCAGGCTTTGACACTAATCCAGATGACTCTGAGTATCAATCTGGATGCGTATTGAATGTAGGAGCAATTATTTAGAGTAGCTCTATGTAGAGCATTGTATACATAGAAATTTGCAAAGTACACACGGATCTGAATGTTATAGACCGGTTAACTAAAACCTCTATCACAAGCAAAACATGATCATACCATAGAACTCCTTGAGTGTATATCACATAATGGTGTGAACTAGATTATTGACTCTAGTAAACTTTTTGGGTGTTAATCACATGGCGATGTGAACTATGCGTGTTAATCACATGGTGATGTGAACTAGATTATTAACTCTAGTAAACTCTTTGGGTGTTAATCACATGGCGATGTGAACTAGATTATTGACTCTAGTGCAAGTGGGAGACTAGTGGAAATATGCCCTAGGGGAAATAATAAAATGGTTATTATTATATTTCCTTAATCATGATAAATGTTTATTATTCATGCTAGAATTTTATTGACTCGAAACCTAAATACATGTGTGAATACATAAACAAATACCGCATCCCTAGTAAGCCTCTACTAGACTAGCTCGTTAATCAAAGATGGTTAAGGTTTCCTAACCATGGACATGAGTTGTCATTTGATAACGAAATCACATCATTATGAGAATGATGTGATGGACAAGACCCTTCCGTTAGATTAGCATATGATCATTCAGTTGTATTGATATTGCTTTCTTCACGTCAAATACATATTCCTTCGACTATGAGATTATGCAACTCCTGTATACCGGAGGAATGCCTTGTGTGCTCTCAAACGTCACAACGTAACTGGGTGATTATAAAGATGCTCTACATGTATGTCTGAAGGTGTTTGTTGAGTTGGAATAGATCGATATTAGAATTTGTCACTCCAAGTATCGGAGAGGTATCTCTGGGCCCTCTCAGTAATACACATCATAAGCTTGCAAGCAAACGACGAAAGAGTTAGTCACAAGGTGAAGTATTACAGAATGAGTAAATAGATTTGTCGGTAACGAGACTGAACTAGGTATGAAGATACTAACGGTTGAATTTCGGGCAAGTAACATACCGATGGACAAAGGGAATTACGTATGTTGTCATAACAGTTCGTCCGATAAAGATCTTCGTAGAATATGTAGAAGCCAATATGGGCATCCAGGTTCCGCTATTGGTTATTGACGGGAGAGATGTCTTGGTCATTTCTACATAGTTCGCAACCCCGTAAGGTCCGCACACTTAACGTTCGTTGTCGATATAGTGTTATTTGAGCTATGTGATTTGGTGACCGAATGCAGTTTGGAGTCTCGGATGAGATCACGGACATGACGAGGAGTCTCAAAATGGCCGAGAGGTAAAGATCTATATATAGGACGATGGTATTCGGACACCAGAAGTGTTCCGGAGGGTACCGGGTATATATCGGGTCACCAGAAGGAGATCCGGGCACCCCCGACAAAAGATATGGGCCTTATCGGCCAAGAGGGGAAACACACTAGCCACAAGGGGCTGGTGCACCCTCCATATTGGCCGGCCAAGGTGGAGAAGGAAAGGGGAAGAAGGAAAGGAAAGAAATGGAATAGGATTCCCCCTTCCTTTCCCCCTCCCCCTCTTTCCTTCCCCCTTCGACAAACATGGCATGGGGGGCGCGGCCATGGAGGCTCCCAAGTAGGATTCGGCCTACTTGGGGCGCCCCATGGCATCCTCCCCTCTTCCTCTGTAACGCCCCGGACACACCCGCCCTTGGTCGTTACTCCTGGCGGGATATAGACTGGCCCCACATATCAATACTAGTCTTTTCTGCGCACTTTGTCCTCACTCGTGCGCATCCGGGAGCAACTTCCCGGTCGGTCACCCATCCTGAAACTACTCCAAGCCGAGCACGCTTAACTTTGGAGTTCTGTCCTAATGGGCTCCCGGAAAATAAGGAATTCCTTATTGATATGAGTAGTCTATCATCCCTAATAAGCCAGGCCATCACATACACCCCCACTCAGAGGAACCGACGTCCTCGTCGGGCCACAGGAACGTTCCCTCTTGGCACATACGTCTGTGCTTCCAGTGTAGCACATGTGACATGCCGTGTGCCTCGACATGTCACAAACGTCATGCACAACATGACCGCAAACTGTCCGCAAACATCCGTGTAACCATGAGGGTCGGCTCTGATACCAACTTGTAACGCCCCGGACACACCCGCCGGTGGTCGTTACTCCTGGCGGGATCTAGACTGGCCCCACATATGAATACTAGTCTTTTGTGCGCACTTTGTCCTCACTCGTGTGCACCCGGGAGCAACTTCCTGGTCGGTCACCCATCCTGAAACTACTCCAAGCTGAGCACGCTTAACTTTGGAGTTATGTCCTAATGGGCTCCCGGAAAAGAAGGAATTCCTAATTGATATGAGTAGTCTATCATCCCTAATAAGCCAGGCCATCACATCCTCCCACCTATATATATGTGCGGGGCACCCTAGCACACCCACACAAGTGCTTAGCCGTGTGCGGCACCCCCTCCACCTTTTACACCCCCGGTCATATTTTCGTAATTCTTAGGCGAAGCCCCGCGGAGATCACTTCCCCATCACTGTCAACACGTCGTCGTGCTGACGAAACTCATCTACTACCTCGACGTCTTGCTGGATCAAGAAGGCGAGGGACGTCATCGAGCTGAACGGGTGCAGAATGCGGAGGTGATGTGCGTTCGATACTTGATCGGTTGAAGCGCAAAGAAGTTCGACTACATCAACGGCGTTGTGAAACGCTTCCGCTTACGGTCTATGAGGGTACATCTACACACTCTCCCCCTCATTGATATGCATCTCCATGGATAGATCATTGCGTGTGCGTAGATTTTTCTTTCATGCATCGTTTCCCAACAATGTAGTGTAGATCCTTGCTTGTGAGTACTTTGGATGAGTACTCACGGTTGCTTCGCTTCCCCCTTTTCCCATGTTTTCCTTATTTTTGGATGATGCAACCAGATGATGGAGCCCAGGAGCCAGATGCCACTGCTGACGAGTACTACTACCCCGTCGGAGCCTACTACTACATGGAGTCAGCCGACGACCAGGAGTAGTTTAGGAGGATCCCAGGCAGGAGGCCTGCACCTCTTCGATCTATATCCATGCTTGTGCTAGCCATCTTATGTCACCTTGTTTAACTTATGTCTGTACCTAGATATTGTTGCTTCCGCTGACTCGTTTATGATCGAGCTTATGTATTTGAGCCCTCGAGTCCCCTGGCTTGTAATATGAAGCTTGTATGATCTTTAATTTGTGTCTAGAGTTGTGTTGTGATATCTACCTGTGGGTCTCTAATCTTGGTTGTTGCGTGCATGATTAGTGTACGGTCAAATCGGTGGCATCACAAGTTGGAATCAGAGTCGACTGCCTATAGGAATTCACCTTTCCAACTCCTTGACCGAAGTTGAGTCTAGTCATCGAAAAACTTTTACTAACATGGATGTGTGGCTTACGGGCCCACGTCGCCATTGGGATTATGATCTTTTATTCCTCGTCTATACTCTAGGACTCCGATTTATCTTCTATTCGGGTTAAATGATTTTCCTAACTCTAACTCTAGGTTCTCGTAATTACTTCCTCCCAGAGAGCCCCTCATTCCAGATGATTGCTTGGTGCACTAGAAGATTCCGAAGATACTCTCCGATATTCTCTCGAGACTTTGTGTCGTCACTTTTACAATCCCCTTCCACCGTTGTATCCTCATGGGTAGTTGTATATCCTTGTTGTCCATACCATCATCCCCAGTTTCTCTTGTTATTACAAGATACCCTGAAATATTTCCTATACCCCCAAAATCCATTTTGCCTACTGCCTTGCAGCTCTATTTCTGCATGAATACATCTACAGATGATTCCTCACACTTATCGGGGATTTGTTCATTCCTGGTTGATCATGTGATCCACACTCTACTTTGAAATGCTAACCACCTTCTGATAATACTCTATCAACTATTTCTTTGCAAATACTTGTCTGCTTGCATTATGATGGCGTTCCAAATGTTTAACAATATTAATTAGAATCCTTCGTCATCGAAATTTGTGCCTTTGATCTGATATGTTTGTGAATGGTCGCAATTATCAATCAAAACTAGAATTCATCCTTTCAGATCAGACATCACTCCAGACATGAGCTGGTTCTCGAGAAATCAAACCTTGATTGATTGTCGATCTATATCTTTTCAACTTACTTGTGTCTTGGTCGGAGCGTTTGCATCTAATCCCTTGATTTCGAAATCACAATTCCATTGCATTTTAACTTTGAATTAGTCAGTTGTTTCGTTTCTATAATCCGATCTCCTTGCGTTCTTTCTTCTTCTGGTTGAGTAACGATGCTCACATCAGGTCTCTTAAGTACCACTAGATCCCTGATTGGATTTTATCCGGCAGCATCCATCATATTCAATAACCTTGTGAGCCTTTCATCGGATACATAATGCCTTTGGTAAATTGTATCCTCTGCTTTCTCAACCATGCTTTGCTTTCAAGCAGGTATAACTTACTCATGTAGTTTGTGTTATATGTTCCTAAGATGCCCCGCTGGGTTGAACCTATGCCTTCCCTAATATGCGTGAATTCGTAATTTATGCGAGTTATACTCTACTGGCTTCTCATCAGATAAAACATCAACACTACAACTTCATCGAAAGCGAGAAGTGAATGGAAAGTTGTGCATTGGAGAAGTGGGAGTTGTCGGGGATACGGTTAATAGGTATAAACCGGATATTGTAAACCGGTTTAGTTATATCGTACTTGGTTCATTATTTTAGTAGAGATTACGGCCTATGAGATTTCAAGGCCCATGTATAGAAATACGGTTTGTAAACCGCCAAGGAGATGTAACTTGAGAGATAAGAAAGAAAGGACAGAGACCGAGGCGGGCACGATTATGAGCCGGCCTCGGGACTCTGCAAACCGGACCAGGCGTCACCTCTATATAAAGGGACGACCCGGCACCGGTTCAAGGACAAGCAACAATCGATACGTCGAGACGCAGGCAAGCGATTCCGCTCCCTGTAAACCGACGCCCAAGCAATACCAAACCAACTAGACGTAGGCTTTTACCTTCTCAAAGGGGCCGAACTAGTATAAAATCCTTTGTGTCCTTTGTGCGCCATGAACCCTTTCAAGCTAACCCGTGCGATGGTTCCATCATCAAGTCCGCTAAACCGGACATCTGCCGTGTTAATTCCACGACAGTTGGCGCCCACCGTGGGGCTCGCGCACGATGGTTTCGAGTTCTTGAAAGGCGGCTTCGAAGGGTTAAAGGGTTACGCGGTCGGCCGGATGACCAAGAGTCGTCGCGGCCGGATCTACATCGACGACGCGGGTTGGGGACCGGAGGCCGATTCAATCGAATACGGGTACCGGGTCCCCTTCGGCAGCATCCAAGTCTTCATCGGCAAAATTGGCGAACCGGGGCCTGAGCCGGACACCCTCCCCAGCATCGTCGAGCCGGCTCAGCGGGCGAGATCGCCCCGGATCCAGCCTGCCATGAGGCATGTGTTTGTTGGAGCAATTCACGGGGGTCGAACCGAGGACGGTTCGGAATCCGATGGGGCAACAGTCGTCTACTCAGGGGACGAGTCTTCATCCGGGGAAACTGAATCTCTGTATCAGTTGCGGGACGGCCGGTCTGAGGGCGAGTCCGATGGAAACAGTATTCCGGACCCCTTCGACCCGCCAAACCGGGTGGCGGTCTTCATGGCCGGTTCACAACCCCCGGTGAACGGAACGACAGCGGAAGCCGGAGCAGGGGGAAGCGGTTCAAATCCCCCCCTTACGGAAGTTCTATCCACCTTGATCGAGGAGCTCGCAGCTAAGGCAGTAGAGGTCGTGGCTCCAGCAGACAAGGCACAACATGATGCAGTGCTTCTTCAGTTGACGTCCCGGATCAATCAATTGAAAGAGGATTTAAAGGCGGAAGGGGAGATGTTAGCTATCAGACAGGCAGAGTTGGATGATCAAGATTTTCACTTGAGGATGGAGCAAGCTTCGGTGGAAGCAGTCAGGGGGAGAAAATATCGATCCCGCCTACCGCCGGGTTACGAATCTGCGAATTTGTTTAGAACCCCGGGAACGGGGGCCAGCAACAATCCGGCCTTAAACCGGAGGAGCCCGCCGGTTCAGGAGGAGCCGGTTCTGCAGCCCACCGCCGAACGGGAGCGACGGGTTACGTCGGTGCCTTATGTGCCCGTCCCTCCGGGACATTACTCAAACCCTGTGGATAATATTGCTGCTGCGGCCGCACGGTTGGCCGCTTTACCTGCGGAAGGAACATCTCCGGTGGCGATAGAAGCGCGCAGGGCCCAGAAGCTGCTTAATACGGCATTAATACAGCATCAAGCGTATTCTCACAGCAGGGAGAGGTTGCATTCAACACCGCGTCCCAATCGAAGTTACTCTAGACATTGGGAGGAGCCTGAAGTATCTAGCAGTGAACGGAGGAGGCATCAGCGTAGGCAGAATAATCCGGCAGGGGCAGAGATACCGGCCCCAGATCAAAACCGGCCTAGATCGGAGGCCCGGGAGGAGATCCGCCAGTCGACGCCGGTTTACGCCGGTGCTACGGGGGCAGGAGCTGCAGCGAGCGGTTTTGGGATACAATGTCTTGTCCCTGCCCTGCGGAGCGTCAAGTTGCCCAAGGATTTCAAAGGACCTCGCAAGGTGCCTAATTACACAGCCGATTTACCACCCGAAGCTTGGGTGGAGAGTTACGAGATGGCCCTGGAGATGCTGGACGTGGATGAGTCGGCTTGTGCTAAATATTTCACTATGATGCTTGAGGGCACGGCCCGGACTTGGCTAAAGGCATTACCACCGAATTCCATCGGATCATGGGGAGAGCTGCGCAGCCAGTTCATCAAAAATTTCAAGGATACGTGCAAGCAACCTATGTCGATAATAGATTTAGCAGCATGTGTGCAAGGAGAACAGGAGTCTACAGCAGCGTGGGTACGCAGAGTGGCAGAGATCTTACACTCCTCAAACGGCATTAATCCAAGCACAGCGATTGTAACATTGGAAAACAATTGCCGGTTTGAATCGTTGAAATTAAAACTCGGACGGCTCAAACGGGAATGCAATGATATGGGGACTTTGATGAGCGCCCTGGTGAAGTACGGGGACTCAGATAATACTAAGTATCCGGAGTCAGAAGGAGATAAAACAGGGAAGGCCAGCAAGTCTGGTAAACCGGCGCCGGTTAATCCGGTTACTTCAAGCTTCTTGGGCAAACGGAAGGCAGAGAATAGCTCCGATTTTGTGGCTAATACACAGGTTCAAGGTGGTTTTCGGGTCAACCAGCAAGGTCCCACTCGCCAAGTCGGGGGAGGAAACCTGGGTTGGGAGCAGGATCCGGATCAACCCTGTCTAAGGCATAGCGGAGCAAGGGGGCCTGCAAAGCATACTGGAAGAGAGTGCATGGGCCCAGGGAACGGCCGTTTTAATCCCCTTAGCCGGCCCCCAAATGGCGGTTCGGGGCCCGGGTACTATGGTCCGGGTTACCAAGGGAACAACTCCGGTTCGGGATATAGGGGCAACAGCGGTTATCAAGGGAACAACGGTGGCTATCAACCCCGGCCGGGTGGCCAGGGTACTCAAGGAAACTACAATGGTCAAGGAAATCAGTATCAAGGTGGTTATCAGGGTCAGGGGAATCAATCGTATCATCAAGGTGGTTACAACAATCAGAATAATCAGCAGCAGGGCCAGGGGGGTCATAGTAACCAAGGAAATCAGCAGCAGCAGCGTCCGCAACAGCAACAGCAATCTGGATACCAGAGTAATCCGAAGGAGTTGAGCAGCGGTCAGTATCATGTCTTCACCACGAGTTTATGCAAGAGAGACCAGAAGGTTTTGAAGCGGGCCGTCAATGCGGTAGAACCGGCGACGCCACAGTTTCTACGATGGTCGGAGCAGCCCATTGTTTGGAGCAGAGAAGACCACCCATTACGGGTAGATAATCCGGGACATTTAGCCTTGGTAGTGGCACCTCAGGTGGGAGGATACCGGTTTACTAAAGTACTCATGGATGGAGGTAGCAGTATCAATATATTATATTACGAGACCTTTCGCCGTATGGGTCTGACAGATAAACAACTGAGGACATCAAACACAGTGTTTCACGGGGTGGTCCCAGGTAAGTCAGCCTATCCAGTTGGTAAGATTGACTTAGAGGTTACCTTTGGGGATGAGCATGATTCCAGATCAGAGATGATCACTTTCGAAGTTGTTAAAATCAGAAACCCGTATCATGCTTTGTTTGGGAGGACGGTTTATGCTAAGTTTATGGCTAGGCCATGTTATGTTTATCTGCAGCTCAAGATGCCGGGTCATAAAGGCACAATTACAGTGCATGGCAGTCGTAAGATAGCAGTGGAGTGTGAAGAGGGTGATGCAGCCTATGCAGAAGCGGTATGTGCCACGGAAGAGTTAAAGTTTTATAAGGATAATGTTGATCCGGCGGATATGACTCCGCTGAAGAAGCCCACCACCGAGCATGATCCGGCTTTGAAATTTAAATCGGCAGAGGAGACCAAGCAAGTTGATTTTGTGCCAGGAGATTCGTCCAAGCAGTTCACTATCAGCGCTAACCTTGACCCCAAATAGGAAAGCGCGCTCATCGAGTTCATCCGTGAGAACCGGGATATCTTTGCATGGAAACCTTCTGACATGCCAGGTATACCGAGGGAACTCGCTGAGCACAAGTTGAATATTGATCCGAAGTTTAAACCGGTAAAACAATATCTGCGCCGCTTTAACGAAGAGAGGCGCAAGGCTATAGGAGAAGAAGTGGCCAGGCTTTTGGCAGCAGGGTTCATAGTGGAAGTTTTTCATCCGGAATGGTTGGCCAATCCGGTGCTTGTTCTAAAGAAGAATGGGAAGTGGAGGATGTGTGTGGACTACACAGACCTCAATAAAGCTTGCCCAACTGATCCTTTTGCTCTACCTCGCATTGATCAGATTATTGATGCTACAGCAGGGTGTGAGCGGCTGAGTTTTCTGGATGCGTACTCAGGTTATCACCAGATCAAAATGGCAGTTGAAGACCAAGAGAAGACAGCATTCATAACCCCTTTTGGTGCTTTTTGCTATGTGTCTATGCCTTTTGGGCTCAAGTGTGCGCAGGCAACCTATCAGCGTTGTGTTCAGAATTGTTTGAAAGGGCAGATAGGAAGGAACGTACATGCGTATGTGGATGACATTGTGGTCAAGTCAAAGGAGGAAAGAACAATGATAGAGGACCTCAGGGAAACCTTTGATAACCTCCGGGCTTACAGGATGATGCTTAATCCGGAGAAATGTGCTTTTGGTGTCCCGGCCGGTAAGCTTTTGGGATTCCTGGTCTCGAACAGGGGAATAGAAGCCAACCCGGAGAAGATCAAGGCCATCACATCTTTATCGAAACCAGCTTGCATTAATGATGTTCAGCGCATAGCCGGCCGGATCACGGCGTTAAGCCGGTTTATCAGTCGCTTAGGAGAAAAGGCGATCCCGCTTTATCAAATGTTGAAGAAAACGGACCGGTTTATTTGGAACGATGAAGCGAATACAGCGTTTGAAAATTTGAAGCAGCAACTAGCGAAGCCGCCGGTTTTGGCCGCCCCTATTGACAAGGAGCCTTTGCTACTATATGTTGCTGCGAACACACGGGCAGTCAGCGTGGCGATTGTGGTTGAGCGTAAGGAAGCAGGGAAGGAACATCTGGTTCAGCGTCCGGTTTACTATGTGAGTGAAGTACTCATCGAGTCTAAGCAAAGATACCCTCATTGGCAGAAATTGGTGTATGGGGTGTTTATGGCAAACCGGAAGCTGAAGCATTATTTCCAAGGGCATCCGATAACTGTGGTCAGTTCAGCTTCGTTGGGAGATATAATCCAGAATAGAGAAGCAACAGGCAGGATAGCTAAGTGGGCTATTGAGCTCAGTCCACATGAATTGAAGTATGTGCCACGAACTGCTATAAAATCTCAGGCACTGGTCGACTTCATCAACGACTGGACAGAATTGCAAACGCCTGAGGAGAAGCCGGATCTTACTTATTGGACGATCCACTTCGACGGTTCAAAGCAGTTGGAGGGATCGGGGGCCGGAGTTGTCTTAACTTCCCCCAGAGGTGATAAATTTTGTTATGTACTCCGGTTGTTATTTCCTTGTACTAACAATGCAGCAGAATATGAGGCACTACTTCACGGTTTGAGATTGGCAAAAGAGATGAATCTGAGCCGGGTTAAGTGCCTGGGTGATTCAGACCTAGTGGCACAGCAGGTTTCGGGCAAGTGGGATTCAAGGGATCCCCTCATGGCGGCTTATCGACGAGAGGTTGAAGCGGTCGCAGGTTATTTTAAAGGATATCAGGTGGAGCATATAGACCGGCGGAAGAACGAAGCAGCTGACGCTTTAAGCCGGCTAGCCTCGCAACGTAAACCGGTACCACCAAACACCTTTTTGGATGAGTTGCACAATCCCTCGGTTCAAGTACCTTCAGAGGACAATCTAGCTATTCCAGACCCAGAGGCACAGTTGGTTGCAGCAACCCATGTTATTCCGGATTGGACGTTACCTTATTTGGTATACCTAAGCCGGGGAGAATTGCCAGAGGACGAAGATGAAGCACGGCAGATAATCCGGCGTTCCAAGTCCATGACAATTGCCAACGGAGAGCTACATCATCGTAGCACCTCTGGAGTATTTCAACGGTGTGTTTCAGCTGAGGAAGGTTGTGAGATTTTAAGGGAGATTCATGAAGGGGATTGTGGTCATCATGCCGGGTCAAAATCGTTGGTGGCTAAAGCTTTCCGGCATGGCTTTTATTGGTTAACGGCACATGCAGATGCGGCAGACTTGGTCCGCAAGTGTGATGCTTGTCAGAAGTTCTCAAGACGTGCCCTTGTTCCAGCACAAGAACTCCGGATGATACCAATAACTTGGCCTTTTGCAACTTGGGGGCTTGATATGGTTGGTCCTTTCAAGAGATCCCAAGATCAGAAAACTCATCTACTAGTGGCAGTGGACAAGTTTACGAAGTGGGTTGAAGCGGAGCCTATAAGCAAGTGTGATGCGGCCACAGCGGTTAAGTTCATCAAAAAAGTAATATTCCGGTTTGGTTTTCCACACAGCATCATCACAGATAATGGCACTAATTTATCTCAGGGTGAGATGGAAGAGTTCTGTCAACGAGAGCATATCCGTTTGGACGTATCTTCTGTGGCTCACCCCCAATCCAACGGACAGGCAGAAAGGGCAAATCAGGAGATTTTGCGAGGAATCCAACCCCGGCTTATGACACCTTTGCAGAGAACCCCAGGATGTTGGGTTGAAGAGTTACCATCTGTCCTTTGGAGTATTAACACTACACCAAACCGGTCTACAGGTTATACACCTTTCTTCATGGTTTATGGTGCAGAAGCAGTTCTTCCAAGCGACATACGCCATGATTCCCCAAGGGTGGCGGCCTATGTAGAAGCCATCAACGAAGAGTCAAGGCAGGATAGTTTGGATCGGTTGGATGAAGAGCGTGACATAGCTGCAGCACGGTCGGCGATTTATCAGCAAGACCTGCGCAGATATCACAGCCGCCGGATCAGAACCAGGACATTCCAGGAGGGTGACTTGGTGCTCCGGCTTATCCAAGATCAAACGGACATGCACAAGCTATCCCCGCCGTGGGAAGGGCCCTTTGTCATCAGCAAAAATTTACGCAACGGGTCATACTATTTGGTGGACATTCGAGAGCACAAAGATTCACGGACATCAGAAGAGGAGACGAAAAGGCCATGGAACATTGCTCATCTACGGCCATATTACACTTGAGCCATAGGCTCCCATGTATCCTATGTATATATTATGAAATAATGAATAAACCGGCACCCTCGGTAAACCGGGGGCTCAGCCCTTTTTTCCACATACATCGAATTTGCGGCAAATGTCCATATCAGTTTGTTATCAAAGAATCGTATTTCAATGTTGGCTGGTTTTTAGAAATTAACCTTTGCAGGGTGTGTGAAGGAGCGGTAGAATTCACCGGAATATGAGCTCCTATCCGGTTCAAGGAAAGGAAAACTTCATAGAAAAGGAAAAAAACCCCGGCCGGGTTAGGAGGAATGTCAAAGGCCCCTGAGGACAGTGGTATCGCCCACACACCTCTTGAATGGTTATATTATGAAATTTTGGGTTCCCCAAACAAGTCAGTATCAATCCGCAGTCGGTATCAATCCGGAGTCGGTATCAATCCGCAGTCGGTATCAATCCGGAGTCGGTATCAATCCGCAGTCGGTATCAATCCGGAGTCGGTATCAATCCGCAGTCGGTATCAATCCGGAGTCGGTATCAATCCGCAGTCGGTATCAATCCGGAGTCGGTATCAATCCGCAGTCGGTATCAATCCGGAGTCGGTATCAATCCGCAGTCGGTATCAATCCGGAGTCGGTATCAATCCGCAGTCGGTATCAATCCGGAGTCGGTATCAATCCGCAGTCGGTATCAATCCGGAGTCGGTATTAATCCGCAGTCGGTATCAATCCGCAGTCGGTATCAACACGCGTTAAAATGATGGCTTGGTTCTTTTGACAGTTTTTGAGCCTGGCAGCTCTTTGAAAAAGCCTCGATTACATAGTTTGATTTACAAAAATTGTGTGTTTTTTGGTGTTTCTTGTGTTCTATAACCTTTTAAACCGAGTGGAACAGCTCCAGAAGTTGACCACCTATTTATAACATCATAAGTCTGGGTCATGAACACCAGTGAGAATTAAACCGGTGTGCATCATAACCCGGATCGACCTTCCTGACGAGCTAACAAATTGGCAGTATAGGATCAGGTATAATGACCGGTGTTTATTAAACCGGCCTGGTACCATTATGAGCTGACAATTGGCAGCACGGGGTCAGATACAAGTTACGAATTGCTGGACAAAGAAAAGGAAAATTCATGGACAAGTTAGGGCTGAAGAGTTCCAAATACTTATTAAGGTAATTTTAAACATCTTGCCGGTTTAAGGTGTTTTGGCTGCATGCAATTAAGGTATCTAAGTTATTTATCAAAGGTATGCTTGTTTATCATACCAAGAGAGCAAGTTAATCCGTCCGGTGGTCATACCACTAGGGCATATTTTTTCATCTTTTTTGTAAACAGGGCAAGAGATCCGCATCAATCAACAAGTCAGTAAAAGAATATTTATAAAATGGCCAAAAGCCGGATCACAGTACATTGCAATTTCAGTTTAAGCCTATTACAAGGCACGAAAGCCAAATAGCCGGAAGCATTGTTTATGGAATAACAAGTGCGATTACAGCAATAACTGTTCAAGATTCCGTTCCTCCTTGCCGGGATGACTGGCCACCATCTGGTTCCGGAACATCTTCTTCCTCATGAAGCGGCGGGAAATCTGGTGCACGCCAGTCAATCTTGGCCAAAGCACGGAAATACACTTCATCGTTGATCAACTCGGTAGGTTCAATATCAGGAGCATAAGTGTGAGGACGAACCGGCGGAGTTAAGTTTGCAACATCATAGACCGGACGTTCCACACGCTCGTTTTGAAGGTTGTACGCAGGGTGGTACCGGGATAAGTCAGCTTCCACCGCTATCTTGCTCGAGAGTGGACGCATTTCCTTCGTCAGAACATACAGATCTTTCTCACCAAAGGCTGAACCGTCTTCCTTTGTGTCTGGAAACCCGGTTAGCACTTCTGCCGGATCAATGTCTGGAACCCAAGCCTTAGCTCTTGTCAAGGCCAGAAGAGCACCTCCTCGAGCAGCTGATTTCTTCACCTCTTCAAGACGGGTTGGCAGAATTGACAAACTGTTCAAAGTAGCCTTGATGGTTGAAGGAGCCGGTTTACCAAAAGAGGTAGCGCTGATGATCCTTTGCGCCCCAGAATATAATTGCTCCACCAAAGTATAACAAGCCTTCAGTTTCTTCCGTACGTCATCCCCAAGATGGGAGACGCGGCGTCCTACATACAACAAGAAAAATTTAAACCGGTGCAGGTTATAGGTTGCAAAGATAACAGACGAAAGTTACAGTTATGATTACCAAAGATAGCAGAAATCATCAAATTAACTTGGTGCTTTAACCCGGCTAATTCTTCAGTAACCGGGTTAAGAGCTCCTTCGGCATCTTGAACACGCTTTTCAAGATCCTTCTTCTGGACTTCAAAAGCAGTCTGTTCCTCATCAAAGAACTTCTTCAAGTCTTCAGCAGTTTTCAAACTCACTTTAAGTTCTTTTTTCGCCTTTGAAGCAGCTGCCTCGGTCTCCATAAGCCGGGTTCGAAGTTCGCTATTTTCTACAGCGTTCCGGTTTAACTCAGCCTGCAGACAAGTTCAAAAACAAAGTTAGAAAATGCAAGTCTCAAGCACACAACCAAGTTGTCTACTTGACACTTGGGGGCTAATGGCAGTTGAAGTAATCCGGCAAAGATGAAATGCAAGTCTCAAGCACACAACCAAGTTGTCTACTTGACACTTGGGGGCTAATGGCAGTTGAAGCAATGCGTCAGAGGCAAGATTTTTACAAGTATCAACTACATAATCAAGTTATCTACTTGATACTTGGGGGCTAATGTATTAGACAGCAGTTCAAGCCTACAAAAGTTCCGGATCACCTGCTATAAAGCAGATAAACCGGAACTTGGGGGCTGTTATAAGGTAAAGATGCGTTGAAAAAGCAAAGTCAGAACAGGAAAATTTACATCGTATTTCTCTCTCATGAGGTTCACCAGGCTGGCTTCATAGTCACGGCTGCTGTGGAGCCGGTTCAGATATCCGGAATAAATATCCTGGGGACTCAGGCTCGAAAGGCTGGAGATATCCGCGTTTAAATTCCCTTTTTCCTGAGTTACCTTCTCCGCTTTGGCAGTGTGTTTTGCTAAAACGGTGGGTTCGGCTGGCGCAACATAAGCAGCGCCAGTAACCACAACGTCAGGGGAAGAAGGTGCATTGGGAGGAATAATTTCATCTTGAGCCGGATCAGGAGAGCCCGGGTTAACTTGAGGAGAGCTAACCCGGGCTGGACTTGGTGGATCTTGGGCAGCATCAGTGGCAGGAATATCAAGAACAGGTTCTTGAACCGGAGTAACAGGGATACCTTCAGGAGGGATAGCTGTCGACGGTTCGATTGCTGGTTCATCGGCAGAAGGATCAACAGCAGGCTTCTTACCCTTAGCCCTTTTGCTGGGTTTCGGTTTACTGGAGAAATGAACAAAGATAAGTCAGCATTGTAAAGAAAAAGGAAGGTTATAAACCGGAAAAGGTAAAGAGAATCACCCTGGGGCTGTCTTCAAGGGTGGAAGCTGTGTCGCAGTTGATTCGCCAGATGAAGATAGTGGAGTTTCCTGATAATCAGGATCAGTCGGTTTAAGTGGTTTTCTAATAAGACCGGCCTTGGGATGAAGAAGTGTTGGAGAAAGTATCACCTCAGCACGGCGTTTCCGAGCCGGGGTTAAGGAGATTCCAGAGGATTCAACTGCTAAACCGGAATGGCGAGTGGTCCGGCGCAAGGCTTCGTGTTGTTGTTTCTTCAAATCAAAATTGGGATCCAACTTAGCATAAGGATGAGAAAATTGATACTTTCTAACAGTCCGACGGATCTTTTGAGGAGGGGGTTCTGAATCGGAAGAAATAAGGGTTACCTCAATCTCCACCGGGTTATCACCTTCGAGTGGATCCTGTGAAAAGGGCATCATTAGAGATATGGACAAGTATATAAAGGCAAATGTAAACCGGAGCAAAGCATACCTCGGAGTCCGGATCATCATCTTCAGAAGGAGAACCGGCGTCAACGACTGCCTTCCTTTTCTTATTTGCAGGAGTTTTCCGGCGAGTCTGTTTTACAGATTTGTCCTGAAGTTTCCTTCTCCAGAAGGGGTTATCAGCCTGAATGAAAAGTAAAAGCAAGTGAAGGACGGTTCAAAGAAGGATGGTTTATAAAATACGGGTTAAGGAAAACTTACGTCAGGCTGTGTGTTCCTCTTAAAGTATGGGGCCAAGCCAACCTTGGAGCAGTCTGTTAGGGCGGGGTTGACGATCTTTTTGGCCGACTCTATCACCTCCGATTCAGAAAGTTCCTCTTTAGTAAACCTCTGAGGATCTTCCGGTTTACCGGAATAATTGCACATCAAATCAGAGCGCCGGCTTAAGGGGAGAATGCTCCATGATAACCAGCAGCGAAGGAAATCGGTTCCAAGCAATCCATTAGCCATGAAAGCTCTCAGCTTGGAAAGTTGAGGTGAAAATTGGATCCGTTCAGTAGCACTTAACCGTTGCGGCAGAGGATGATTTGCCGGGATACGAGTCTCACGATAACCCGGCAACGGATTTTCACCTTCAGGAGATGTGTCTATGCAATAAAACCATGACTTGTTCCAGTCCTTGGGGTGAGTGTGTAAAGAGGCGTGCGGGAAAACTGCATCCCTCCTTTTCTGGATGCTGATACCACCAAGTTCTTGGTGAGGCCCGCTAGTGAATTCAGTGCGCCGGTTCGCGTAGAAGAAATCCCGGAATAGATCAACTGAAGGTTCTTCTTGCAGATACACTTCAGAAAAAACTTGAAAGTCACAAATATTGGAAACGGAATTTGGTCCGATGTCTTGCGGATGCAGTTGGAAGGTGGCAAGGACGTCCCGGAAAAATTTTGAACCGGGGGGAGAGAAACCCCTGGAGATATGATCCATAAATACTATGACCTCTCCGGACCTGGGAGCAGGAGGGCATTCATTACCCGGAGCGCGCCATTTCAACTCGGCCCGAGGACCTAACGTACCAATACTCGACAGCTTGACTAAATCTTCTTCAGTCACAACTGAACGAACCCAGTCGCACGAAACGTATTGTTTGGCAGCCATTTGAACAAAGTGCTGAAGAAAAGAAGGTACAGAACAAATTATGAACATACAAAAGATCTGGGACCTATATATGTGTATTGCGCAAGGAAGGGAGGTAAGAACTATCTGGCAAAGTTAAACCGGCAATCATAAATACAAGATGTATCATTTCCGGTTTAAAAATGGCAGTTGAAGAGGAATAACTACGTCATTGCATCAGTCTACATCATTTCCGGTTTATGATATGGTGATCTAAACCGGAGCATACTTAGCAGATCTATTAAAGGGAAAAACAAGTTTTCAATGCGTTGCTAAGGAAGAATAGATCTGAGCATAATGAGATAAAGAAACAAAAATTACACGGGAAATCTACAGAGGACCAATTCAGAGCAGATGAGGTTACAGGATGTGCATAAAAAGTAGACTTAAAGCAGGTAGCAACAGAAATACAAGCAGCAAAATCTAAAATACCAGACGCATTTACGGCAAGATCAGAAAGGTAAAAATATTACGAAGTTGCAGGTCTCAGAGAATGAACAGCATAAAGCTTGCGAAGAACCCTAATGGCGGAACGGATAAAGGCAGCAGAGTCATTACAGCAAGATCCAATCTGGTGTTAAGTGAGATCTACAGACTAAGGCTTAAAGGGTTACGAGATTCCTATGATATAAGTATCTACAAAAGAACGGAGCTTCATCGGGAGTTCTAATGGCGGAAGAACACGGGCGAAGCAATGGCGAATATGATAAGATCTACAGTGAGGAGGAAGAACATACCAGGGACGGTGAGAATCGGCGGCGCAGAAAATCTGGTCAAGGCTCAGGTTGATGCAGCGGCCGGTCGAAGACGGAAGATCCGGTGGTCGTCGGCGGTGTTCTCGGGCTCAGGCAGCAATGGAGTTCTAGAGGATCAGGAGGAGAAAGGAGGAAGGCGACGCGAGAGAGGATAATGAATGGAGCAGAGCGGTATTTATAGACGAAGAGGCGGATGTGAAACGACAGGTGCAGTAATCAAGGAAGAAAATCGGATAAAGATCCGTTGAACGCCTCGATTCTCGGGATAACCATTAAAAATAAGCTACAGTACAGCTCGCGGCGATAAATGCGGAGCTGATGTCATTGTCAGACTTTAATGATTTCGGAAGATGACGTTAGAGCCGGTTTACAGGAAAAAATGAAGACAGAAGAAAAGTTGCGGAAGACAATGAAGACTGATATGAACAAGTTCAAATCATTCTGGGGCCTAATGTCGGGGATACGGTTAATAGGTATAAACCGGATATTGTAAACCGGTTTAGTTATATCGTACTTGGTTCATTATTTTAGTAGAGATTACGGCCTATGAGATTTCAAGGCCCATGTATAGAAATACGGTTTGTAAACCGCCAAGGAGATGTAACTTGAGAGATAAGAAAGAAAGGACAGAGACCGAGGCGGGCACGATTATGAGCCGGCCTCGGGACTCTGTAAACCGGACCAGGCGTCACCTCTATATAAAGGGACGACCCGGCACCGGTTCAAGGACAAGCAACAATCGATACGTCGAGACGCAGGCAAGCGATTCCGCTCCCTGTAAACCGACGCCCAAGCAATACCAAACCAACTAGACGTAGGCTTTTACCTTCTCAAAGGGGCCGAACTAGTATAAAATCCTTTGTGTCCTTTGTGCGCCATGAACCCTTTCAAGCTAACCCGTGCGATGGTTCCATCATCAAGTCCGCTAAACCGGACATCTGCCGTGTTAATTCCACGACAGGAGTCGACCTTGAACTTTGTGTTCATGCCCATAGACACGATGTAGAACTTATCATGGAAGCTGCTCGTAAAAATAATTACCCCCTTGTTATAAGTTCATCTTATATCTGTGGTTTGGTCATTTATAATTGTGGTTTCGGCCATATTATCTTCCTTTGATTCCATTTCTCACACAAGTTAAAGCACTTGTCTTCCATAGATCAATATGCCACACTTCAACCTTAATTAATATGCCTTCCAGTATTACCCCCTGGTATCTCGAATATATCATGCCTTTACACTACATCTTAAGAATTTGTGCGGGAGTAATATCTTTCCCTATCATAGTCACTCCATGGGTTCTGGGTTGTTGTCAACCGAGAACACCGAATAGTGAATCAAATTCGCATTGCCGTTTAATAACTCTTAGTAACATTCGTTGCTTGTGAGTTTGCACTCAATCTCGTCATTCCTAGCCGATTGGCTACATCATCACCGTCAAACTAAATGCTTAACCATTCTACCTATGTCCTTCATCCACGGGGCACAATCCCAACAATTCTCTAAGCTTACATTGAACTTTCAGCAACATATTGTTGTCTTGAGAGTCAACTCAGAATTCTGAGCTAGCATCTTATCTATGGTTATAATAACCTTTTGTTTCACCATCCCCTTGGCTTGATGTCGTTGCCGATCGATTACATCTTGAATGTGTCATGATCACCTTCAACCTTTTAACTTCTTCTGAGTCATACATTGACTTCTGATAAGAAATTCCATGCTTGCCCCTTGATGATCCGTGATATCATCGACTACATCCATGTCTTCCTTCTAGACACGGACTTGGTCATGTTTTGTGTTGTACCTTGAGCTCCTTGTCATCCAGCTTATGATATGATCTACCTTGGAGTATTACCATCCTTTACGTCAAAGGTGTTGTGAGAATTGCTCCACCTCTTAAGAATTCATGATGTGGTAATAGTTTTCCCAATCCCCGTTCATTTCTTGGTCCCATGTGTTGTTGCTAACTAGAACACCGACAAATAAATTGTGAGGTGTATTTGAAAACTTCTTGCAGCCCTATTGCTTGAAGTTAATGGTCGACAGTTCAATCTCAGACTATTGGTTATTGAATCACCATTCTAACATTGATCATACTACCTAAGCCCATATCCCGGGTGCACCTTTAAAGCAATGTTTATTGGTCTATGTTTTCCTCGAGCTTACATCATTATATCATTTGACCCGACAAATGTTATCTCCTTGTCGACATAATTCTGGAAATCCATCTTTTTGGAAATATCAAAGAATTGTCGCTGAGTCCATCAGCCACCTCCTCACCCTATCCTTGACTTAATGATGAACTCTTGTTTCGGAACTCGCTTCCATAGTTCATTTCTCGAGAATCTTACAGTGTCATCTCGTCAATTTGTGTTGCACCTTTTCTTCTCAGATATCCCGACTCTAAGGTATCTTGACACCAATCAGATCTGATTCTCGGTTAGATATGTTGTTGGAAACATATTTCCAAGAATTATAACATGGGTAGTTATGTAACCCGGTAGGGTGATGTCATGCCTAGCACCCCTGGTCGGAGGACCTATTGTTATAGTACCCTCTTTAGCAAGGTTAGCCATTCTTCCATGAGCAATTGTAAGGCTTATTCCATGAGTTGTTCCAGATGGATCATTTGTGTATCCAAAGTCTGACCTTTGCTTGAAGACCATGTCAATGCTATCTCGAAGCATGTCTGTGGTACTCTGCTTTTCTATAAGAGCATTTGAAGCACAATGCTAAATTTTCCTTATCAATTATCCAAACACCATTGTATGGGTAATGTCATGAAATTTCTCACCCCTCATCTAAAGGGTTTTCTACTTTATATCATGTCATCGATATCATGCTCTACTTGTCCTTGGGAAGGATATACCCTTAAAATATGTGTTTAAACACATTTTCCTTTCCATTGTTCTATTTAATCCGATAATCACATTTTCCTTTCCATTGTTTTGTTTAACCTTTTCTGTGGTCTATATGATCTAAGGAGCAATATTCTCATGCTTATGTAAACACCTTAGTGTATGACCCTGCCAGTAAGACCTATTGTTGATGACATTTCAGTAACCACTGATGGACTAGAACTATGCCTGTTGGTCCGCCTCATTCAACGAGCGGAAAAATGGTTCTCTTCGTCCCTTGCCCTTGGTACCGATGTAATTGCCGACATAATTGATAGGCTATCCTCTGACATGCCTTGCTTACATGATTGTGCAAGACGTCACCTCCCTTCCTACTTTTAACCCACATGGTGGGCCCATAACCCCCAGTTCCACAAGATTGAGACCTGACACTTTTGTTCACCCCTATTTCCAACGTTATTCCGCCCGCTTGGCTTTGTCTGAGATACACGAGCCACCTTCCTAGAGGTCTATTCTGGAATCAGATACAATACTTATTCACATTCCTCTGAACCCCTTTTCGCACTCTTTTTCAAGCATCGAATGATTGTCTATCCGCTTGAAACTTCTTATGGTACCTTCTTACTTTGCTCTCGATGTTTTTCTTAAGTTTCAAATTCGAGAGATACCTTCTGCCACATTTCCTGAGTTATCTACCAGATAATCAACCTTGTAAAGTCCGTTCTTATGAAGTTACCCCTTGTCCTTTCATAAGTACAATGAAGACCCCGAAGAAAGGATGACAACTTCTCCCTAATGACCTGATTTAGCAGATTGAAGACATTAGTGTAATGGGTCAACCTTTTCAAGAAGAACAACCAAGACCAAGTAGACTTGTTAGAATTTCGTAACCAATCCTTCACCTTAACTCTACCTCTTAAATCACGGGACGAGATTTTTTGTAGTAGAGGAGATTTGTAACACCCTGAGAATACGCTACAGCAACTCCACACTAATGATGCCAAGTCAGAGTAATTACTAAGCTAGATTGCCCCGTGATTGAAAACCAATTCAAATTCAAATTTAAATTACAAGTCAAATATTTACATATTCAAACAAAAATAAATAAAAATGTTCCTTGGGTTGTCAATTCACTAAGGAATTGTCATGTAGAAACCAACCTCATTTGAAAGACCAAAATGCCCCTAGGAATTAAAATTGTGGACCAGCATCATATTTAATCAACTTTTTCCTTTTCTAAAATATTTCAAGTTTGCCAAATGCTCTGGAACTTTTTGTGCAGCCCCACAATATTGTGCTTGAATTATGTGCATCATTTTATAGTTAAAAATCATTTAGCTGCTAAAATTAAATAGGAAACAACATAGTAATAATAAACAAAAATGAATAAAAGAAAGAGAAAAGAAAAGAAATGCCTAAACACTTATTGTGCCACTCGACCTAGTGCCACACTACACTGTGGCCCGATGCGCACTGTACCAAACCCAACCTACCGCCTTGGCCTTCACCTACCTCCCGATGCGCCACTAGAAGGTCGCGCGCGCCATGGCCCCGTACGCTCCACGCTCTGCATAGCCGCGAGTGTGGATAAGAGCAACCCCCTTCTCTCTCTCTCCCTCCCTCCCCAAACCCTAGCGCGTTGATCCCCTTCTTACCCTCAGATCCCCCATCACGCCCCGTTTGCCCAATCCCGCATCTCACAGTGCGATTGTCGCCTTGCCGCCGTCGTCCCCATGGCCAGCTGCATCCCCGCGCTGCGCCACCACGTCCTAGAGCTTCCCCATCATCATCTTCGTTGAACCCAAGAAGCAGCTCAAGCCCGGAAGCACCAAATCGCCGCCATCGGGCTGATCCCCTTCTCTGCACCGCCATGCGCCCTATTTTTATGTGCTCCACTCCGACCATTCCCGGCTGCCCTGAGCTCCTCCCCGAACTCATTGTGAGCCCCGCCTCACTGCTTCCTCGCTGCTTTCCCAAGATAATGTTGGTGTTTCCCTTGAAGAGGAAAGGGTAATGCAGCAGAGTGAAGTAAGTATTTCCCTCAGTTTGTTGAGAACCAAGGTATCAATCCAGAAGGAGATAACACACATGTCGCCAAATAACTGCACAAACAATCAAACAACTTGCACCCAATGCTATAAAGGGGTTGTCAATCCCTTCTATGTTATTTGAAAAAGTGAGATCCGATAGAGATAGACAAACAAATAAAGTAAATATTTTTGGGTTTTTGGTTTATAGATTGAAAGGTAAAAGATTGCAAAATAGTAGATCTGAAACTTATAAGATCTAAAATAGACTCGGGGGCCATAGGTTTCACTGGAGGCTTCTCTCATGATAGCAAATATTACGGTGAGTGAACAAATTACTGTCAAGCAATTGATAGAAAAGCGAATAATTATAACGACATCTAAGGTAATGATCATGAATATAGGCATCACGTCCAAGACAAGTCGACCGACTCCTGCCTGGATCTACTACTATTACTCCACACATAGACCGACTCCTGCGTGCATCTAGAGTATTAAGTTCATAAGAACGGAGTAACGCCTTAAGCAAGATGACATGATGTAGAGGAATTAACTCAAGCAATATGATGAAAATGTTGGGGAACGCAGTATTTCAAAAAAAATCCTACGAACACACAAGATCTATCTAGGAGATGCATAGCAACGAGAGGGGGAGTGTACATTCATACCCTTGAAGATCGCAAAGCGGAAACGTTTATCAACGCGGTTGATGTAGTCGTACGCCTTCATGATCCGCCCGATCTAGTACCGAACGTACGACACCTCCGTGTTCAACACACGTTCAGCTCGATGACGTCCTTGCCTTCTTGATCCAGCAAGACAGGCAAAGTAGTAGATGAGTTCCGGCAGCACGACGGCGTGGTGACGGTTGGTGGTGAAGAACAATCTCCGCAGGGCTTCGCCAATCACTACAGAAACGAGACGGAGGGTAAACTAGAGGGTCGGGGTTACGACACACGGCTTGGTGTATCTTGATGTGTCTTGGGTGTTGGCCATGTCCCTCTATTTATATGTTGAGCCTTGGGGTCGAAACTTGGAGTAAAAGCCTCCACAAAGTAGGTTTCACCCGAAAGGCAAGAGTCCTTCTCGGACTCAAGGGCCAGACGCAGGGACCCTGGCGCCTGGCCCCTGGACTCCGCAAAACTACCTTTTGCGCTTTCTGAAAACCTTATGGGCTTTCCCCTTTGGCCCAGATAAAGTGTCCTCGTACCCAAACATTTCGGGAAACATGCGGAACCCCTTCCGGAGGCCAAACACTATTATCCCATATATCAATCTTTATCTCCAGACCATTCCGAAGTTCCTCGTCATGTCCTTGATCACATCCGGGACTCCGAATAACATTCGGTCACCAACATACATAACTCATTCAATACTATATCGTCAACGAACGTTTGAGCGTGCGGACCATACTGGTTCGAGAACTATGTAGACATGACCGAGACATCGCTCCGGTCAATAACCAATAGCGGAACTTGAATGCCCATATTGGCTACTACATATTCTACGAATATATTTATCGGTCGAACCGCATAACAACATACATTGTTCCCTTTGTCATCGGTATGTTACTTGCCCGAGATTCGATCGTCGGTATCATCATACCTAGTTCAATCTCGTTACCGGCAAGTCTCTTTACTTGTTTCGTAATACATCATCTCGTGACTAACTCATTAGTCATTTGCTTGCAAGGCTTATTATGATGTGCATTACCGAGAGGGCCCAGAGATACGTCCCCGACACTCGAAGTGACAAATCCTATTCTCAATCTATGCCAACACCACAAGCACCTTCAGAGACACCTATAGAGCATCTTTATAATCACCCAGTTACGTTGTGATGTTCGATAGCACACAAGGTGTTCCTCTGGTATTCCGGAGTTGCATAATCTCATAGTTCGAGGAACATGTATAAGTCATGAAGAAAGCAATAACAATAAAACTAAACGATCATTATGCTAAGCTAACGGATGGGTCTTGTCCATCACATCATTCTCCTAATGATGTGATATCGTTCATCAAATGAGAACACATGTCTATGGTTAGGAAACTTAACCATCTTTGGTTAACGAGCTAGTCTAGTAGAGGCTTACTAGGGACACGATGTTTTGTCTATGTATCCACACATGTATCAAGTTTCTGATTAATACAATTCTAGCATGAATAATAAACATTTATCATGATATAAGGAAATATAAAATACCAACTTTATTATTGCCTCTAGGGCATATTTCCTTCAGTCTCCCACTTGCACTAGAATCAATAATCTACTTCACATCGCCATGTGATTTAACACCGATAGTTCACATCGTCATGTGATCAACACCCATAGTTCACATCGCCATGTGACCAACATCCAAAGGGTTTACTAGAGTCAATAATCTAGTTCACATCGCCATGTGATTAACATCCAAAGAGTACTAAGGTGTGATTATGTTTTGCTTCGTGAGAGAAGTTTAGTCAGCGGGTCTGTTACATTCAGATCCGTATGTATTTCGCAAATTCCTATGTTTACAATGCTCTAAAATGGAGCTACTCTAGGTAATTGCTCCCACTTTCAATATGCATCCAGATTGATACTTAGAGTCATCTGGATTAGTGTCAAACCTTGCATCGGCGTAACCCTTTACAACGAACTCTTTATCACCTCCATAATTGAGAAACATTTCCTTAGTCATCCAGTTACTAAGGATAATTTTGACCGTTGTCCAGTGATCTACTCCTGGATCACTATTATACCCCCTTGCCAAACTCATGGCAAGGTAAACAACATGTTTTTTTACATAGCATGGCATACTTTATAGAACCTATGGCTGAGGCATTGGGAATGACTTTTATTCTCTCTATATTTTTATGCCGTAGTCGGGCTTTGAGTCTTACTCAACTTCACACCTTACAAATCACGCAAGAACTCCTTCTTTGACTGATCCATTTTGAACTACTTCAAAATCTTATCAAGGTATGTACTAATCGAAAGTCTTATCAAGCGTCTTGATCTATCTCTTATAGATCTTGGTGCCCAATATGTATCCAGCTTCACATAGGTCTTTTATTGAAAAACTCATTTTTAAACAATCCTTTATGCTTTCCAGAAAATTCTACATCATTTTCGATCAACAATATGTCATTCACATGTACTTATCAGAAATGGTGTAGTGCTCCCACTGACTTTCTTATAAATACAGGCTTCATCGTAAGCCTGTATAAATCCATATGCTTTGATCACCTCATCAAAGCGTATATTTCAACTCCGAGATGCTTGGACCAATCCATACATGGATCGTTTGAGCTTGCACACCTTGTTAGCACCTTTAGGATCGACAAAACCTTTGGATTGCATCATATACAACTCTTCTTTAAGATATCCATGAAGGAATGCAGTTTTGACATCCATTTTCCATATTTTATAATCATAAAATGTGGCAATTGCTAACATGATTCAGACTGACTTTAAGCATCGCTACCGGTGAGAAAGGCTCATCGTAGTCAACTCCTTGAACTTTGTCAAAAACTTTTGTGACAAGTTGAGCTTTGTAGATAGTAACACTACAATCATCGTCCGTCTTCCTCTTGAAGATCCATTTATTCTCTATGGCTTGCCGATCATCGAGCAAGTCAACCAAAGTCCACACTTTGTTCACATACATGGATCCCATCTCAGATTTCATGGCCTCAAGCCATTTCGCGGAATCTGGGCTCATCATCGCTTCCTCATAGTTCGTAGGTTCGTCATGGTCTAGTAACATGACTTCCAGAACAGGATTACCATACCACTCTAGCGCGGAACATACTCTGGTTGACCTAAGAGCTTTGGTAGTAACTTGATCTAAAGTTTCATGATCATCATTATTATCTTCCTCACTAATTGGTGCAGGAATCACTGGAACTAATTTCTGTGATGAACTACATTCCAATTCGGGAGAAGGTACAATTACCTCATCAAGTTCTACTTTCCTCCCTCCCACTTCTTGAGAAACTCCTTCTCTAGAAATGATCTATTCTTAGCAACGAATATCTTGCCTTCGGATCTGTGATATAAGGTGTACCCAGTAGTTTCCTTTGGGTATCCTATGAAGACACATTTCTCCAATTTGGGTTCGAGCTTATCAGGTTGAAGCTTTTTCACATAAGCATCGCAGCCCCAAACATTAAGTAATGACAACTTGGGTTTCTTGCCAAACCACAATTCATAATGTGTCGTCTCAATGGATTTATATGGTGCCCTATTTAATGTGAATGCAGCTGTCTCTAATGATAATCCCAAAATGATAGTGGTAAATCGGTACGAGACATCATAGACCGCACCATATCTAATAAAGTACGGTTACGACGTTCGGACACACCATTACACTATGGTGTTCCAGGTGGCGTGTGCTGCGAAACTATTCCACATTGTTTCAAATGAAGACCAAACTCGTAACTCAAATATTCACCTCGGCGATCAGATCGTAGAAACTTTATTTTCTTATTACGATGATTCTCTACTTCACTCTGAAATTCTTTGAACTTTTCAAATGTTTCAGACTTATGTTTCATTAAGTAGATATACTCATATCTGCTCAAATCATCTGTGAAGGTCAGAAAATAACGATACCCACTGCGAGCCTCAACACTCATCGAACCGCATACAATGGTATCTATTATTTCCAATAAGTCAGTTGCTCGCTCCATTATTCCGGAGAACGGAGTTTTAGTCATCTTGCCCATGAGGAATGGTTCGCAAGCATCAAATGTCTCATAATCAAGTGATACCAAAAGTCCATCAGCATGGAGTTTCTTCATGCGCTTTACACCAATATGACCTAAACGGCAGTGCCACAAGTATGTTACACTATCATTATCAACACTACATCTTTTGGCTTCAATATTATGAATATATGTATTACTACGATCGAGATTCAATAAATCATCCACCTTGGGTGTATGACTATAGAAGATTTTATTCATGTAAACAGAATAACAATTATTCTCTCAGTTAAATGAATAATCGTATTGCAATAAACACGATTCAATCTTGTTCATGCTCAACGCGAACACCAACTAATCCCGAAAGCACAGGGAGTGTGCGATGATGATCATATCAATATTGGAACTACTTCCAACACACATCGTCACCTCACCCTCAACTAGTCTCTGTTTATTCTGCAACTCCTGTTTCGAGTTACTAATCTTAGCAACCGAACAAGTACAAAATACTTAGGGGCTACTATTAACACTAGTGAGATACACATTATCAATATGTATGTCAAGTATACCTTTGTTCACTTCGCCATCCTTCTTATCCGCCAAATATTCGGGGAACATCCACTTCCAATGACCATTTCCTTTGAAGTTAGAAGTACTCAGTTTCAGGCTTAGGTCCAGCTTTGGGCTTCTTCATGTGAGTGACAACTTGCTTGCCATTCTTTTTGAAGTTCCCTTTCTCCCCCTTTCCCTTTTCTTGAAACTAGCGGTCTTGTTAACCATCAACAATTGATGCTCTTTCTTGATTTCTACCTTCGCTGACTTCAGCATCACGAAGAGCTCGGGAAATCGTTTTTGTCATCCCTTGCATATTATAGTTCATCACGATGTTCCAGTAACTTGGTGATAGTGACTAGAGAACTATGTCAATCACTATCTTATCTGGAAGATTAACTCCCACTTGATTCAAGCGATTGTAGTACTCAAACATTCTGAGCACATGCTCATTGGTTGAGCTATTCTCCTCCATCTTGTATGCAAAGTACTTGTCAGAGGTCTCATACCTCTCGACACGGGCATGAGTCTGAAATACTATTTTCAACTCTTGGAACATCTCATATGCTCCGTGGCGTTCAAAACGATTTTGAAGTCCCAGTTCTAAGCCGTAAAGCATGGCGCACTAAACTATCAAGTAGTCATCATACCGAGCTTGTCAAACGTTCATAACGTCTGCATCTGCTCCTGTAATAGGTTTGTCACCTAGCGGTGCATCAAGGATATAATAGTTATGTGCGGCAATGAGGATAATCCTCAAATCATGGACCTAGTCCGCATCATTGCTACTAACATCTTTCAACTTATTAGTTTTCTCTAGGAACATATCAATAACATAGGGGGGCTACAACGCGGGCTATTGATCTACGACATAACTTGAAAATACTATCAGGACTAAGTTCAAGATAAATTAAAGTTCAATTAATCATATTACTAAAGAACTCCCACTTAGATAGACATCCCTCAAGTCATCTAAATGATCACGTGGTCCAAATCAACTAAAACATGTCCGGTCATCACGTGAGATGGAGTAGTTTTCAATGGTGAACATCTTATGTTGATCATATCTGCTATATGATTCACACTCAACCTTGGTCTCCAGTGTTCCGAGGCCATGTCTGTACACGCTAGGCTCGTCAAGTTTAACCCGAGTATTCTGCATGTGCAAAACTGTCTTGCACCCGTTGTATGTGAACGTAGAGCCTATCACACCCGATCATCACATGGTGTCTCAGCACGAAGAACTGTCGCAACGGTGCATACTCAAGGAGAACACTTGTACCTTGAAATTTTGTTAAGGGATCATCTTATAATGTTACCACCGTACTAAGAAAAATAAGATGCATAATAAGATAAACATCACATGCAATCGAAATATGTGACATGATATGGCTATCATCATCTTGTGCTTTTGATCTCCATCTCTAAAGCATTGACATGATCTCCATCGTCACCAGCTTGACATCATGATCTTCATCGTAGCGTCGTGGTCGTCTCGCCAACTATTGCTACTACTACTATCACTAACTCATTGTGATAAAGTAAAGCAATTACATGGCTTTCGCAATTCATACAATAAAGAGACAACCATAAGGCTCGTGCCGGTTGCCGATAATTTACATAACATGATCATCTCATACAATAACATATAACTCATCATGTCTTGACCATATCACATCACAACATGCCCTGCAAAAACAAGTTAGACGTCCTCTACTTTGTTGTTGCAAGTTTTACGTGGCTGCTATGGGCTTAGCAAAAACCGTTCTTACCTACGCATCAAAACCACAATGATTTTTCGTCAAGTGTGTTGGTTTAACCTTCAACAAGGACCAGGCGTAGTCACACTCGATTCAACTAAAGTAAGAGCGAGAGACACCCGCCAGTCACCTTTAAGCAACAAGTACTCGTAACGGTGAAACCTGTCTCGCGTAAGCGTATGCGTAATGTAAGTCCGCGCCGATTCATATCACAATACCGCCGAATCAAAGTATGACATGCTGGTTAGCAGTATGACTATTATCGCCCACATCTCATTGCATTCTACTCATGCAAATCATCTACGCATAGACCTGGCTCATGATGCCACTGTTGGGGAACGTAGTATTTACAAAAAAATCCAACGAACACGCAAGATCTATCTAGGAGATGCATAGCAACGAGAGGGGGAGTGTATCTTCATACCCTTGAAGATCGCAAAGCGGAAGCGTTTATCAACGCGGTTGATGTATTCGTACACCTTCACGATCCGCCTGATCTAGTACCGAACATACAGCACCTCCGCGTTCCTCCATGTTCAGCACACGTTTAGCTCGATGACGTCCTCGCCTTCTTGATCCAGCGAGACGAGCGAAGTAGTAGATAAGTTACGGCAGCACGACGGCATGGTGACTGTTGGTGGTGAAGAACAATCTCCGCAGGGCTTTGCCAAGCACTACAGAAACTAGAAAGAGGATAAACTTGAGGGTCGGGGTTACCGGCACACGGCTTGGTGTATCTTGATGTGTCTTGGGTTCTAGCCTTGCCCCTCTATTTAATTTTGAGCCTTGGGGTCGAAACTTGGAGTAAAAGCCTTCACAAAGTCGGTTTCACCCGAAAGGCAAGAGTCCTTCTCGGGCTCCAGGGCCAGACGCCAAGGTTCCCGCCTTCTGGACCCAGGCTCCAGGGACCCTAGCGTCTGGCCCCTGGACTCCACAAAACTTCCTTTTGCGCTTTCCAAAAACCTTGTGGGCTTTATCCTTTGGCCCAAATAAAGTGTCCTCGTACCCAAACATTTCGGGAAACATTCGGAACCCCTTCCGGTGAATTCCGGAACCCTTCCGGAGACCAAACACTATTATCCCATGTATCAAACTTCATCTCCGAACCATTCTGGAGTTCCTCGTCAGGTCCGTGATCACATCCGGGACTCCGAATAACATTCTGTCACCAACATACATAACTCATTCAATACTATATCGTCAATGAACGTTTAAGTGTGCGGACCCTACGGGTTTGAGAACTATGTAGACATGACCGAGACATCTCTCCGGTCAATAACCAATAGCGGAACCTGGATGCCCATATTGCCTCCTACATATTCTACCAAGATCTTTACCGGTCAAACCACATAACAACATACGTTGTTCCCTTTGTCATCGGTATGTTACTTGCCCGAGATTCGATCGCCGGTATCATCATACCTAGTTCAATGTCGTTACCCGCAAGTATCTTTACTCATTCTGTAATACTTCATCTCGTGACTAACTCATTAGTCATTTGCTTGCAAAGCTTATTATGATGTGCATTACCGAGAGGGCCCAGAGATACCTCTCCGACACTCAAAGTGACAAATCCTATTATCGATCTATGCAAACACCACAAGCACCTTCGGAGACACCTGTAGAGCATCTTTATAATCACCCAGTTACTTTGTGACGTTTGATAGCCCACAAGGTGTTCCTCCGGTATTCGGGAGTTGCATAATCTCATAGTTAGAGGAACATGTATAAGTCATGAAGAAAGCAATAACAATAAAACTAAACGATCATTCTGCTAAGCTAATGGATGGGTCTTGTCCATAACATTATTCTCCTAATGATGTGATCTCGTTCATCAAATGACAACACATGTCTATGGTTAGGAAACTTAACCATCTTTGATTAACGAGCTAGTCTAGTAGAGGATTACTAGGGACACGATGTTTTGTCTATGTATCCACACATGTATCAAGTTTCCGATTAATACAATTCTAGCACATTTATCATGATATAAGGAAATAGAAAATAACCAATTTAATATTGCCTCTAGGGCATATTTCCTTTAGAAAAACCCATCTTTTTATCCTCGGTGGCAACAATACAATACGTGTCAAGTCCCCTACTGTCTGGGATTGAGCACCGCAAGATTGAATCCAAAGCAAAGCACTTCTCCCATTGAAAGAATTATAAATCTAGCTGGCCAAACAAAACTGATAGTTCGAAGAGAATTACTAAGATATAAGATCATGCATAAAAGAATTTAGAAGAAACTCAAATATTATTCATAGACAATCCGATCATGAACCCAGAATTTATCGGATCTTGACAAACACACCTCAAAAGAAGATTACATTAGATAGATCTCCAAGAACAACGAGGAGAACATGGTATTGAGGATCCAAGAGAGAGAAGAAGCCATATAGCTACTAGCTATGGACCCGTAGGTCTGTGGTAAACTACTCACACTTCATCGAAAGGGCAATAGGGCTGATGTAGATGCCCTCTGTGGTTGATTCCGCCACCGGCAGAGTACCGGAAAAGGCCTCCAGATGGGATCTTGTGAGACCATAAGGTTACAGTGGCGGAAAAGTGGTTTAGATGGATGTTCTGATGTTTCTGGAATATATGGGTATTTATAGGCGGAAGAAGTCGGTTAGGGGAGGCACGAGGGGCCCACAAGGTAGGGGCGCGCCCTCCACCCTTGTGGCCACCTCGTGGATCCCCTCGCATGTACTCCAAGTCCATCTCATGTCTTCTGGTCCAAGAAAATCTCCAAAAAGTTTCGTTCCGTTTGGTCTCCGTTTGATATTCCTTTTCTTCGAAACTCAAAAACAAGGAAAAAACATAAACTGGCACTGGGCTGTGGGTTAATAGGTTAGTCCCAAAAATCATATAAAATGGCATATAAATGCATATAAAACATCCAAGATAGATTATGTAATAGCATGGAACAATAAAAAATTATAGATACGTTGGAGACGTATCAAGCATCCCCAAGCTTAATTCCTGCTAGTCCTCGAGTAGGTAGATGATAAAAACAATTATTTTTGATGTGGAATGCTACCCAACATATTTATCAATGTAATATTCTTTATTGTGGCATGAATGTTCAGATCCATAAGACTCAAAAAAAAATCAAAACAATAATATTCTAATCATACCAAAAGCAATCTATAAAGCTTCAAGAATAACATGGCCAAAGAATGTTATACCTCCAAATCATATAGTCCTTATGCTCCCTTGTCTTAACATAAAGCACCCCTCATGCCCATCCCGAAGTCAGCCAAGCAATTGCTTTCATGCTCTACTCTTTCAAACTTTTCAACTCTTCACGCAATATGAGAGCACGAGCCATGGACATAGCACTATGGGTGGAATGGAGGAGGTAATAGACAAATGGTGGGAGAAAGTCTCACATCAACTAGGCAAATCAATGGACTATGGAGATGTCCATCAATCGATATCAATGTGAGTGAGTAGGGATTGCCATGTAACGGATGCACTAGAGCTATAAGTGTATGAAAGCTCAAAAAAAGACAACTAGTGGGTGTGCATAAACTTGCTTGCTCATGAAGACCTAGGGCATTTGAGGAAGCCCATCGTTGGAATATACAAGACAAGTTCTATAACAAAAAATTCCACTAGTGACATATGAAAGTGACAACATAGGAGACTCTCTATCATGTAGAACATGGTGCTACTCTGAAGCACAAGTGTGGAAAAAGATAGTAACATTGTCCCTTCTCTCTTTTTCTCTTATTTTTTATTTTTTATTTTGTTTTGGGCTCTTTGGCCTCCCTTTTTTTGGTGGGCTTCTTTGGCCTCTCTTTTTTATTTGGGCTTCATTGGCCTCTTTTATTTTGATAACCTCACATGGGACAATGTTCTAATAATGGTGATCATCACACTTTTATTTACTTACAACTCGATATAACAAGTCGATGCTAGAACAAAGATATGACTCTATATGAATGCCTCCGATGGTGCATCGAGATGTGCAATGACCAAGAGTGACATGTATGAAAAATATGAAAGGTGGCCTTGCCACAAATACTATGTCAACTACATGATCATGCAAAGCAATATGACAATGATGAATCGTTTCATAATAAATGGAACGGTGGAGTTACATGGCAATATATCTCGAAATGGCTACGGAAATGCCATAATAGGTAGGTATGGTGGCTGTTTTGAGGAAGGTATAATGAGGGTATTATGCACCGATGAAAGTTGTGCGGCACTAGAGTGGCTAGAAAGATGGAAGGGTGAGAGTGCGTATAATCCATGGACTCACATTAGTCATAAAGAACTAACATACTTATTGTAAAAAATCTAATTAGCCCTCAAAGAAAAACACTACGATGCATGCCCCTAGGGGGGAGGTTGGTAGGAATTAACCATCACGTGCCCCGACCTTCCCACAAAGATGAAACAATCAAGATACAGTCTGCGCCAATTTGGTTACATAGGCCATACGTGCATGCTTCGGGAATCATAAACCTTAACACAATTATTTCTTGAACCTCACAAACTACCTCTAGCATGACTCTAATATTACCATCTTAACATTTCAAAACAATTACAAAGAGCCAAACTTCACATAATATTCAATGCTCTCTATATCAAAGTTTTTATTATATCTCCTTTGAATGTCTATCATATTAGGACTAATTCCATAACCCAAGCAAATTACCATGTTGTTCTTAAGAACTCTCAAAATAATATAAGTGAATTAAGAGAGTTCAACAATTTCTACAAAATAAAACCACCACCGTTCTCTAAAAAGATATAAGTGAAGCACTAGAGCAAAATTGCCTAGCTCAAAATATATAAGTGAAGCACATAGAGTATTCTAATAAATCACGATTGAAGCGTGTCCCTCTCAAAAGGTGTGTACAGCAAGGATGATTGTGACTAACTAAAAAGCAAAGACTCATATCATACATGACGCCCCAAGCAAAACACATATCATATAGTGAATAAAAATACAGCCTCAAGTAAAGTTACCAATGGATGAAGACAAAAGAGGGGATGCCTTCCCGGGGCGTCCCCAATCTTAGGCTCTTGGCCGTCCTTGAATTTTACCTTGGGGTTCCTTGGGCATCCCCAAGCTTATGCTTTTCCACTCTTTATTCCATAGTCCATCAAATCCTTACCCAAAACTTGAAAACTTCACAACACAAAACTCAACAGAAAATCTCGTGAGCTCAGTTAGTAAAATGAACAAAATAACCACCCAAGGTACTATTGTGATCTTATTCTAGTTTTATATTGGTGTAATATATACTATATTCCAACTTCTCCATGGTTCATACCCCCCCCCCCATACTAGCCATAGATGCATCAAAATAAGCAAACAACACATAAAAAACAGAAACTCTAAAAATTCTGGAAAAAATGTAAGACGTGTGGAATTTGTATATAAATTTTGAGTAATATTTCAGAAGGTTTCAACGTTCCAGTGATTTATTGAATTTTCTGTACTAGACGCAAAAGTTTTTGTTTTTCAGCAAAATCAAATCAATGATACCCGTAAGCCATCACAAATGTCTTACTTGGCTCAAAAAATAATTAAAACACCAAAACACAATTAATAAAGAAGTAATAATGTGTTAAACTTGCAAAACAGAATCAAAAATTAAAAGCAAAAATAAAATTGGGTTGCCTCCCAACAAGCGCTATTGTTTAACGCCCTTAGCTAGGCATAAAAAGCAAATAGATCTAGATATTATCATCATTGGTCTTAACTCTTTTAACACTGTTATGCTCAAATCCGGGAGGTTCCTTGCGCCTCCCATCTTCTTCAGCAATTTTTATATTTAAGCATCTAACCTTTTATTGCAAAGAGTGATCAACATATTCATGCGATTAAGGTTTCCACTAATATTTTTGAGAGGTTCAATAGATTTTTGTAAATCGACCAATTTTTTCTATACCTCACATATTTTTTCTAAAACTTGAGTATTCTCTTGAGATTTATTGAATGCCTCTGGTGGCAATGGTATTCCTACCATACCCTCAATTATATCAAAAGCAGTGTTGGCATCAATCTCAATGAAATTTCCTTTAGCAGCAAAATCCAGAAGTTGCCTATGGGGCATGTTTAATCCAATGTAAAAATTATGAAGAATAATCTTAACATCCTCCTTTGTAGTGCAGATACGATAAAATCTTATCATACGGTACCAGGCATCTTTAAAATTTTCTCCATGTTTCTGCTTGAAGTGAAGAACTTCAAGGTCCGAATACAAAGGAGAGATATTGGTGCTAGCCATTAAAAGCAAGGAAAGTAATCTAACACACAAGCGCACAAAAATCAAGCGAACAAGGCGAAGAAAAGGCAAAAAATATCGAAAATCATTTTAGAAGTGGGGGAGAGGAAAACGAGAGGCAAATGGAAAATAATGTAAATGCGAGAGATGAGAGTTTAATCAAAGGTACTTGGTAGGTCTTGACTTGGCGTAGATCTCACCGGCAACGGCGCCAGAAATTCTTCTGCTTCCTCGCTACTTCCCCGAGGTAACGTTGGTGTTTCCCTTGAAGAGGAAAGGGTGATGCAGCAGAGTGAAGTGAGTACTTCCCTCGGTTTGTTGAGAACCAAGGTATCAATCCAGTAGGAGATTACACACAAGTCACCATATACCTGCACAAACAATTAAACAACTTGCACCCAATACTATAAAGGGGTTGTCAATCCCTTCTAGGTTATTTGCAAAAGTGAGATCCGATAGAGATAGATAAACAAATAAAGTAAATATTTTTGGGTTTTTGTAGATTAAAAAGTAAAAGATTACAAAACAGTAGATCTGAAACTTATAAGATGTAAAATAGACTCGGGGGCCATAGGTTTCACTAGAGGCTTCTCTCATGATAGCAAATATTACGGTGGGTGAACAAATTACTGTCAAGCAATTGATAGAAAAACGAATAATTATAACGACATCTATGGAAATAATCATGAATATAGGCATAACGTCCAAGACAAGTGGACCGACTCCTGCCTGCATCTACTACTATTACTCAACATATCGACTGACTTCGGCGTGCATCTAGAGTATTAAGTTCATAAGAACAGAGTAACGCCTTAAGCAAGATGACATGATGTAGAGGAATTAACTCAAGCAATATGATGAAAACCCCATCTTTTTATCCTCGATGGCAACAATACAATACGTGTCATGTCCCCTACTGTCATTGGGATTGAGCACGGCAAGATTGAACCCAAAGCAAAGCACTTCTCCCATTGCAAGAATTATCAATCTAGTTGGCCAAACAAAATCGATAGTTCGAAGAGAATTGCTAAGAAATAAGATCATGCATAAAAGAATTCAGAAGAAACTCAAATATTATTCATAGACAATCTGATCATAAACCCACAATTCATCGGATCTTGACAAACACACCTCAAAAGAAGATTACATCAGATAGATCTCCAAGAACAACGAAGAAAACATGGTATTGAGGATCCAAGAGAGAGAAGAAGCCATCTAGCTACTAGCTATGTACCCGTAGGTCTGGGGTAAACAACTCACAATTCATCGGAAGGGCAATAGGGTTGGTGTAAATGCCCTACGTGGTTGATTCCACCTCCGACAGAGTACCAGAAAAGGCCTCTAGATGGGATCTCGCGAGAACAGAATGTTATGGCGGCGGTAAAGTGGTTTCAATGGATGTTCTGATGTTTCTGGAATATATGGGTATTTATAGGCGGAAGAAGTCGGTCGGGGGAGACATGAGGGACCACAAGGTAGGGGGCACGCCCTCCACCATTGTGGCCGCCTCGTGGATCCCCTGGCATGTACTCCAAGTCCATTTGATGTCTTCTGGTCCAAGAAAAATCTCCAAAAAGTTTCTTTCCGTTTGGACACTGTTTGACATTCCTTTTCTGCGAAACTCAAATACAAGGAAAAACAGAAACTGGCACTGGGCTCTGGGTTAATAGGTTAGTCACAAAAATCATATAAAATAGCATATAAATGCATATAAAACATCCAAGATAGATAATATAATAGCATGGAACAATCAAAAATTAAAGATATGTTGGAGACGTGTCACTCACCTCTCTTCCATCCTCTGCCCCGCTGCCCTGCCGTAGCTAACTAGAGCTGAGGTTGCGCATCACCATGCCTCTGTCGTCGACTGCATCATCTGCTGCCTTCCCCTGCTCGCCCCACCACACCCTAGCCACTTGTTGGTTGCGCCGCCTGCAGCCGCCTCTGCTGCCCGGGCCGTGAAAGCTCTGCTCCTGCTGCTCGTTGCAGCTCGCGCGCGTCATGACCGTCGCTACTCGTCATTGCTGCCGCTAGTTCCGGACACGCCCGCACCCACGACTGCCTCTCCTCGATGCCTGCTGTCTCCCACGTCTCATAGCCACTCTCAGCTCGTCGGATGGTTGCCGACAATGCCGGCTCTGCGCACCGCCATCCTCTATACTCGTTGTGGCACCACCGCTCACACGTTTAGTCAGCCGTCATGGCTCACTAATGCATGGGCCCGACCGCTCACTAATTAGATTAGCCACTAATTAAAATGCTAACATCCACCGACACATCGGGCCCACTCCTCTAATTAACCATTGTTTAAAAATAAAACTCTGCAAAACACATACCGTATGACATGTGAGCCCCTTTCACTATTTCAGTGGATATGGGTTGACTAGTCAGCTGCTGACTCAGCCCCCAGTGGCCCACCAGTTAGCCTTCGTTGACTGGGTTATTGACCCGGTCAACAGGACCCCACCTGTCAGCCCCTAGTGCAAACAGTTGGGTACACTGTTGTGTACCCATAGCAATTTATTCATTTATTTTCGAAATTAATAATAATCCAGAAAATGTTTAAAACTTTGTAAATTCATAAAAATGATCCGTAACTCGGATGAAAATAATTTATATATGAAAAATGATCGGAAAAATATAACGAATCCGAATATGCCATCCACATACATGTTACATGCCGCTAACAGCAAACCTGGAATCGTCCCCCTCTGTTTCATCTGTTCAAAAATGCCAAACACCGGGAGTACTTTCTCGGATGTTTCCCCCCTTTGCGAGTATCGTGTAGTACCGCGTTAAATCACACCTAGCACCATTTATTGACACGTCAAACATCGGTTTGCATTGTATTTATTGTTTCTTCCCCCACTTCTCTCCGTTAGACTTCGAGACTAACGCCACTGCTGTTGCCCCGATCGACTATGGTGTTGGCGACTCTTCCTTCTCTATTGTGCTTCCAGGCAAGAAAACCCCCTTTGATCAACCAGATAACGCCTACTCCCTTCTCTTATTCTTGCATTAGGTTTGAGACCGTTGTTGATTCGATAACTCCTATTCTATTGCATAGCCTGTCATTGTGGCTACCACTGTTGATACCTTTACCTGCTATCCTAAATGCTTAGTATAGGATGCTAGTATTCCATCAGTGGCCCCACATTCTTGTCCATCTGCCATGCTATACTATCTAGCCATGATCACTTCGGGTGGTGATCATAGGTATATTAAATACATAAGTTACATGATACATGATGTGACTAAAGTTGTGTCGGCTCGTAGAGTACCCTCAAGTGATTCACGGATTGGGGCCGAAAGGATAGGTGGTTCCATCCAGGTAGTGGTGGGACTTGGTTCCCGATGGCCCCTGAGTGATTCTTTGTGGTGCAGTGACAGGGCAGATTGAGACACCCAGTAGAGAGGTGGTCTGGTCCCTCATCGTTGTCCGTGGTTATTTCATAATAACACGCTTAACGAGTTTGGATATTTGATCTGAGTTGGGTTGTTGGCCTATACGCACTAACTTTCACGTGCGACAAGATATGTGTTGGAAATACGCCCTAGATGCAATAATAAATTGGTTATTATCATATTTCCTTGTTCATGATAGTCGTTAATTACCCATGCTAGAATAGTATTGATCGGAAACTCGGATACATGTGTGGATACATAGACAACAAGATTGTTGGGGAACGTAGTATTTTAAAATTTTCCTACGATCACGCAAGATCTATCTACCAGATGCATAGCAACGAGAGGGAAGAGTGTGTCTACGTACCCTCATAGACCGGGAGCGGAAGCGTCAAGTGACGCGGTTGATGTTGTCGAACTTCTTCGCGGTCCAACCGATCAAGCACCGAACGTACGGCACCTCCGCGTTCAGCACACGTTCAGCTTGATGACGTCCCACGAGCTCTTGATCCAGTTGAGCTTCACGGGAGAGTTTCGTCAGCACGACGGTGTGGTGACGGATATGATGTGTTCACCGGCGCAGGGCTTCGCCTAAGCTCCGCGACGGTACGACCGAGGTGTGATTCTGTGGAGGGGGGCACCGCACACGGCTAAAACAATTCAACTTGTGTGTCTTTGGGTGCCCCCCTGCCCCCGTATATAAAGGAGCAAGGGAGGGAGGCCGGCCGGCCCTTACTGGTGCGGCTAGGGAAGGAGTCCTACTAGGAATAGGATTGCAATCCTATTCCTAGTAGGATTCACCAAAAGGAAGAAGGGGGAAAGGAATAGGAGAGGTGGCGCCCCCCCAATCCTAGTCCAACTAGGAACCCTAGGTGGGGGCGCCGGCCAGCCCTATGGGCTGCCTCTCTCTTTCCCTTTAGGCCCACTATGGACCATCCCCTCTCGTAGGGGGTTCCGGTAACCCCCTCCGGCATTCCCGATAAATCCGAAACTTTTCCGGAACACTTCCGGTGTCCGAATATAGCTGTCCAATATATCAATCTTTATGTCTCGGACATTCCGAGACTCCTCGTCATGTCCGTGATCTCATCCGGGACTCCGAACTGCCTTCGGTACATCAATACTCATAAACTCATAATATCGATCGTCATCAAACGTTAAGCGTGCGGACCCTACGGGTTCGAGAACTATGTAGACATGACCGAGACTCATCTCCGGTCAATAACCAATAGCGGAACCTGGATGTTCATATTGGGTCCTACATATTCAACGAAGATCTTTTATCGGTCAGAACCGTATAACAACATACGTTGTTCCTTTTGTCAAATGGTATGTTACTTGCCCGAGATTCGATCGTCGGTATCTTTATACCTAGTTCAATCTCGTTACCGGCAAGTCTCTTTACTCGTTCCGTAACACATCATCTTGTGACTAACTCATTAGTCTTTTGCTTGCAAGGCTTATTATGATGTGTGTTACCGAGAGGGCCCAGAGATACCTCAACGACACTCGGAGTGACAAATCCTAATCTTGATCTATGCCAACACCACGAATACTTTCGGAGACACCTGTAGAGCATCTTTATGATCACCCAGTTACGTTGTGACGTTTGATAGCACACAAGGTGTTCCTACGGTATTCGGGAGTTGCATAATCTCATAGTCATAGGAACATGTATAAGTCATGAAGAAAGCAATAGCAGTTAAACTAAACGATCATAGTGCTATGCTAACGGATGGGTCTTGTCCATCACATCATTCTCCTAATGATGTGATCTCGTTGATCAAATGACAACACATGTCTATGGCTAGGAAACATAACCATCTTTGATCAATGAGCTAGTCTAGTAGAGGCATACTAGGGACATACTGTTTTGTCTATGTATTCACACATGTACTAAGTTTCCGGTTAATACAATTCTAGCATGAATAAAAGACATTTATCATGATATAAGGAAATACAAATAACATCTTTATTATTGCCTCTAGGGCATATTTCCTTCAGTCTCCCACTTGAACTAGAGTCAATAATCTAGATTACAAAGTGATGATCCTCACACCCATGGAGTCCTGGTGCTGATCATGTTTTGCCCGTGGAAGAGGCTTAGTCAACGGGTCTGCAACATTCAGATCCGTATGTATTTTGCAAATCTCTATATCTCCCTCCTTGACTAGATCGCGGATGGAATTGAAGCGTCTTTTGATGTGCTCTGTTCTCTTGTGAAACCTGGATTCCTTCGCCAAGGCTATGGCTCCAGTGTTGTCACAAAAGATTTTCATTGGACCCGATGCATTAGGTATTACGCCTAGATCGGATATGAACTCCTTCATCCAGACTCCTTCATTTGCTTCTTCTGAAGCAGCTATGTATTCCGCTTCACACGTAGATCCCGCCACGACGCTCTGCTTGGAACTGCACCAACTGACAGCTCCACCATTCAATAAAAATACATATCCGGTTTATGATTTTGAGTCATCCGGATCAGTGTCAAAGCTAGAATTGACGTAACCGTTTACGACGAGCTCTTTGTCACCTCCATACACGAGAAAGATATCCTTTGTTCTTTTCAGATACTTTAGGATGTTTTTGACCGCTGTCCAGTGATCCACTCCTGGATTACTTTGGTACCTCCCTGCTAGACTTATAGCAAGGCACACATCAGGTCTGGTACACAGCATTGCATACATGATAGATCCTATGGCTGAGGCATAGGGAATGACTTTCATTTTCTCTCTATCTTCTGCAGTGGTCGGGCATTGAGTCTTACTCAACTTCATACCTTGTAAAACAGGCAAGAACCCTTTCTTTGACTGATCCATTTTGAACTTCTTCAAAATCTTATCAAGGTATGTGCTTTGTGAAAGTCCAATTAAGCGTCTTGATCTATCTCTATAGATTTTGATGCCTAATATGTAAGCAGCTTCTCCGAGGTCTTTCATTGAAAAACTTTTATTCAAGTATCCTTTTATGCTATCCAGAAATTCTATATCATTTCCAATCAACAATATGTCATCTACATATAATATTAGAAATGCTACAGAGCTCCCACTCACTTTCTTGTAAATACAGGCTTCTCCAAAAGTCTGTATAAAACCATATGCTTTGATCACCTCATCAAAGCGTATATTCCAACTCCGAGATGCTTGCACCAATCCATAGATGGATCGCTGGAGTTTGCATACTTTGTTAGCACCTTTTGGATCGACAAAACCTTCTGGTTGCATCATATACAACTCTTCTTTGAGATATCCATTTAGGAATGCAGTTTTGACATCCATTTGCCAGATTTCATAATCATAAAATACGGCAATTGCTAACATGATTCGGACAGACTTAAGCATCGCTACAGGTGAGAAAGTCTCATCGTAGTCAACTCCTTGAACTTGTCGAAAACCTTTCGCAACAAGTCGAGCTTTGTAAACAGTAATATTACCGTCTGCGTCGGTCTTCCTCTTGAAGATCCATTTATTTTCGATGGCTTGCCGATCATCGGGCAAGTCAACCAAAGTCCACACTTTGTTCTCATACATGGATCCCATCTCAGATTTCATGGCTTCAAGCCATTTTGCGGAATCTGGGCTCATCATCGCTTCCTCATAGTTCGTAGGTTCATCATGGTCTAGTAACATGATTTCCAGAACTGGGTTGCCGTACCACTCTGGTGCGGAACGTACTCTGGTTGATCTACGATGTTCAGCAGAAACTTGATCCGAAGTTTCATGATCATTATCATTAACTTCCTCACTAATTGGTGTAGGAATCACTAGAACAATTTCCTGTGATGTACTACTTTCCAATCTGGGAGAAGGTACAATTACCTCATCAAGTTCTACTTTCCTCCCACTCACTTCTTTCGAGAGAAACTCTTTTTCTAGAAAGGATCCGTTCTTAGCAACGAATATTTTGCCTTCGGATCTGTGATAGAAGGTGTACCCAACAGTCTCTTTTGGGTATCCTATGAAGACACATTTCTCCGACTTGGGTTCGAGCTTATCAGGTTGAAGTGTTTTCACATAAGCATCGCAGCCCCAAACTTTAAGAAACGACAACTTTGGTTTCTTGCTAAACCATCGTTCATAAGGTGTCGTATCAACGGATTTAGATGGTGCCCTATTTAACGTGAATGGAGCTGTCTCTAAAGCATAACCCCAAAACGATAGTGGTAAATCGGTAAGAGACATCATAGATCGCACCATATCTAATAAAGTGCGGTTACGACGTTCGGACACACCATTACGCTGTGGTGTTCCAGGTGGCGTGAGTTGTGAAACTATTCCACATTGTTTCAAATGAAGACCAAACTCGTAACTTAAATATTCTCCTCCACGATCAGATCGTAGGAACTTTATTTTCTTGTTACGATGATTCTCTACTTCACTCTGAAATTCTTTGAACTTTTCAAATGTTTCAGACTTGTGTTTCATTAAGTAGATATACCCATATCTGCTCAAATCATCAGTGAAGGTCAGAAAATAGCGATACCTGCCGCGAGCATCAACACTCATTGGTCCACATACATCAGTATGTATGATTTCCAACAAATCTGTTGCTCGTTCCATAGTTCCTGAGAACGGAGTTTTAGTCATCTTGCCCATGAGGCATGGTTCGCAAGAACCAAGTGATTCATAATCAAGTGATTCCAAAAGTCCATCATTATGGAGTTTCTTCATGCGTTTTACACCAATATGACCTAAACGGCAGTGCCACAAATAAGTTGCACTATCATTATTAACCTTGCATCTTTTGGTTTCAATATTATGAATATGTGTATCACTACAATCGAGATCCAATAAGAATAGACCACTCTTCAAGGGTGCATGACCATAAAAGATATTATTCATAAAAATAGAACAATCATTATTCTCTGATTTGAATGAATAACCGTCTCACAATAAACAAGATCCAGATATAATGTTCATGCTCAACGCTGGCACCAAATAACAATTATTTAGGTCTAAAACTAATCCCGAAGGTAGATGTAGAGGTAGCGTGCCGACGGCGATCACATCGACTTTGGAACCGTTTCCCACGCGCATCGTCACCTCGTCCTTAGCTAATCTTCGTTTAATCCGTAGTCCCTGTTTCGAGTTACAAATATTAGCAACCGAACCGGTATCAAATACCCAGGTACTACTACAAGCATTAGTAAGGTACACATCAATAACATGTATATCACATATACCTTTGTTCATCTTGCCATCCTTCTTATCCGCCAAATACTTGGGGCAGTTCCGCTTCCAGTGTCCAGTCCCCTTGCAGTAGAAGCACTCAGTTTCAGGCTTGGCTCCAGATTTGGGTTTCTTCGTGGAAGTAGCAACTGACTTGCTATTCCTTTTGAAGTTCCCTTTCTTTCCCTTGCCCTTTTTCTTGAAACTAGTGGTCTTGCTAACCATCAACACTTGATGCTCCTTTTTGATTTCTACCTCCGCAGCTTTGAGCATAGTGAAGAGCTCGGGAATTGTCTTTTGCATCCCTTGCATGTTATAGTTCATCACGAAGCCTTTATAGCTTGGTGGCAGTGATTGAAGAACTCTATCAATAACACTATCCTCGTCAACTTTGCAACCAAGTTGAGTCATATGATTGTAGTACCCAAACATTCTAAGCAAGTGTTCACTGATAGAACTATTCTCCTCCATCTTGCAGCTGTAGAACTTATTGGAAATCTCATATTTCTCAATTCGGGCATTTGCTTGAAATATTAACTTCAACTCTTGGAACATCTCATATGGTCCATGACGTTCAAAACGTCGTTGAAGTCCCGGTTCTAAGCCGTAAAGCATGGCACACTGAACTATCGTGTATTCATCAGACCGCGATTGCCAGACGTTCAAAGCGTCTACATCAGCGGAAGGGGGCTTGTCACCTAGCGGTGCTTCAAGGACATAATTCTTCTGTGCAGCAATGAGGATAATCCTCAGATTACGGACCCAGTCCGTGTAATTGCTACCATCATCTTTCAACTTAGCTTTCTCTAGGAATGCATTAAAATTCAAAGGAACGGTAGCACGGGCCATTGATCTACAACGACATAGATATGCTAATACTATCAGGACTAAGTTCATGATAAATTAAAGTTCAATTTAATCATATTACTTAAGAACTCCCACTTAGATAGACATCCCTCTAGTCATCTAAATGATCACGTGATCCAAATCAACTAAACCATGTCCGATCATCACGTGAGATGGAGTAGTTTCAATGGTGAACATCTTATGTTGATCATATCTACTATATGATTCACGCTCGACCTTTCGGTCTCCAGTGTTCCGAGGCCATATCTGCATATGCTAGGCTCGTCAAGTTTAACCCGAGTATTCCGCGTGTGCAAAATTGGCTTACACCCGTTGTATTTGAACGTAGAGCTTATCACACCCGATCATCACGTGGTGTCTCGGCACGACGAACTTCCGCAACGGTGCATACTCAGGGAGAACACTTATACCTTGAAATTTAGTAAGGGATCATCTTATAATGCTACCGTCGTTCTAAGCAAAATAAGAAGCATAATAAGATAAAAATCACATGCAATCAAAATATGTGACATGATATGGCCATCATCATCTTGTGCTTTTGATCTCTATCTCCAAAGCACTGTCATGATCACCTTTTGTCACCGGCGCGAATCTCCATCGTAGCATCGTTGTCGTCTCGCCAACTATTGCTTCTACGACCTCGCTACCGCTTAGTGATAAAGTAAAGCAATTACATGGCGATTGCATTTCATACAATAAAGCGACAACCATATGGCTCCTGCCAGTTGCCGATAACATTACAAAACATGATCATCTCATACAAAACCGTATAACTCATCATGTCTTGACCATATCACATCACAACATGCCCTGCAAAAACAAGTTAGACGTCCTCTACTTTGTTGTTGCAAGTTTTACGTGGCTGCTACGGGCTTAGCAAGAACCATTCTTACCTACGCATACAAAACCACAACGATGTTTTGTCAAGTATGTGATGTTTTAACCTTCACAAGGACCGGGCGTAGCCACACTTGATTCAGCTAAAGTGAGAGAGACAGACACCCGCCAGTCACCTTTAAGCAACGAGTGCTCATAACGGTGAAACCAGTCTCGCGTAAGCGTACGCGTAATGTCGGTCTGGGCCGCTTCATCTCACAATACCGCCGAAGCAAAGTATGACATGCTGGTAAGCAGTATGACTAGTATCGCCCACAACTCATTGTGTTCTACTCGTGCATATCATCTACGCATAGACCTGGCTCATGATGCCACTGTTGGGGAACGTAGTATTTTAAAATTTTCCTACGATCACGCAAGATCTATCTACCAGATGCATAGCAACGAGAGGGAAGAGTGTGTCTACGTACCCTCGTAGACCGGGAGTGGAAGCGTCAAGTGACGCGGTTGATGTTGTCGAACTTCTTCGCGGTCCAACCGATCAAGCACCGAACGTACGACACCTCCGCGTTCAGCACACGTTCAGCTTGATGACATTCTACGAGCTCTTGATCCAGTTGAGCTTCACGGGAGAGTTTCGTCAGCACGACGGCGTGGTGACGGATATGATGTGTTCACCGGCGCAGGGCTTCGCCTAAGCTCCGCGACGGTACGACCGAGGTGTGATTCTGTGGAGGGGGGCACCGCACACGGCTAAAACAATTCAACTTGTGTGTCTTTGGGTGCCCCCTGCCCCCGTATATAAAGGAGCAAGGGAGGGAGGCCGTCCGGCCCTTCCTGGTGCGGCTAGGGAAGGAGTCCTACTAGGAATAGGATTGCAATCCTATTCCTAGTAGGATTCACCAAAAGGAAGAAGGGGGAAAGGAATAGGAGAGGTGGCGCCCCCCCC